>LPNX010789071.1:0-118970 GCA_001517045.1 Pseudotsuga menziesii | reverse complement strand
TATATATATATATATATATATATATATTGTTAAATTTTTTATTTAAACATATATTTGTTGATTTCCACAGCTTATGTGTCTTGTAGTCATTTCATATATAGAATCGATATTATTTATAGAACATATTCTTAAAATCGATTCATTTACAAGTGCATGTCTAGCTTGAAATTTTGTATTATTGCACTCCTACTTTCACAAGGGAAGACTATTCAATGAACATATAATAAGAATTCAACTTATCTTCCTATTTCAAAATTTTTGACTTTGGCACTTATGCTTTTATGGGAATAGACTATTTTATTCTATAGAACTATGATATATTACTTGTGAATAATTTCCCATTACATTATTTGGGTTGTATTTGAAACTCATATCCTATATCTATAGTGTATTTCGAGGATTTCCTCCTTTAAAAAAAGGGTCTATCCTTTGTTGACTTAGGAAAAAGTCACAAGAGGCATCCTTATTTGGCTATTTTCTCCTTCATTCAAACTACTTCCTTAGGTCTCTTGAGTAAAAAACAATGTTGGGATTATTTGTGTTTTCTTAGAATTACAAATGATGCAATCTTGGTGTTAATATTTCCTCTTCCCCAAATTCTTAAAGGGTTATAGCTCAATGGAAGAGCGTCTACTTTACAAGCAAGAGGTTCAAGGTTTGATTCCTTCGTGATTTAATGATATTGAAATATTGATATTTTTAATAAAATATATTTTATTATGATTTATTATGGCTCTATGGAAGGTTTCAAACCATTTTTGTATGTTTCTATGAGGGGGGTTTTAAACTGAATTCATATGCCACTACGAGGGGGGTTCAAAATTTCCCTTGTATGTTATATCAAGGGGGGTTTATAACCACCCATAAAGTTTTGTAATAAATAATTCTATGGGGAGGGGTTGAACCTCCCTCAAAATTCAATTTTAGCATTGGTTTTGATCTGTTTGAGAACTTCCCTTAAAAGTACAGACTTTTAGTGTCAGTTTTGTTGGTGGGGGTTTGTGAAGACCGCCCCTAAAAGTCCAAAATTTTAGTGTCAGTGCTATTAGGGGCAGTTTTGTAAATACCATTTCCATATCCAAAACTTCCCCCAAAAGTAAGTTTTGTAGGCAGAAGAAAACCCCCCATAAAAGTAAAATTTGTTGTATTGTGTCTTTTAGGAAGTATTCAGTAATAGAAAACATGTCGGTTTGAAGCCATCGATAAATTGTGGAGAAGTCGTAGTCTACTGAATACAATTGCGACCAAGTGGTGGTTTTGTAACTATTATATTTTTAACAGTTATACAAGATCTAAAACTTTTTGACTCATAACATCATTACCATCAACAAAATAATCATTGAAAGAAAGATAAGTACAACAACAAAAGAGAAAAGAAATATTTTACTCGAGAAAACCACAAGGGAGAAAACCCCACAAAACATTCTTAGTATAAAATTCAACCAAGTACAGTGTAAAAACATAACAAAAAGAATAGTTGCTCATCTTCCACAGTAGACTCTTTCTCTTTCACTCTCTCTAGTGCAATACTTGAGTGTAAGGTGTGCACAAATGAAGGGGAGCTCCTCCCTATTTATATTCTTCAGTTGACTTGACCTATAACATAATAGGGTCGGCTTGTCTAGAAAGACAACAAAAATAACATTTATTATATTGACACTTGGGTACTATTGAGCCAACTTACATCTAAAGGTTTACATTGATTCTCTCAATGAATCTTACAAGACCAAAATCATCTCCTAAAGGACGAACACAAACAATACTATTATCACCTGGTAGTACCAATGCTAAATTTTGAAGAACCGTGTAGACGTGATTAACACCAATTGGAGCTGGACAGCTAACAGGGGAACACGCCATAAAAATAGGAGGAAATGGGGCCAAATATTACTTATATTAGTACTACAAAGGGAATATTAAGGTTCTACATATTATATGGTAGAAAAATGAGTGACTTCGATCACTCAATAAGGGTGATCAATGACTACTGCATAATTCGCTGGGTAAAGTTACGCGGGGAGGTGAAGTGTCAAGGGTCTTGAAATGGGTCACCTGCTCTATATTTCAATGGTCATGATATGAATATATCATATATCTATAGTTAAGAAAAGTTTCGCAGTGAAACTCGTGCACTAGATAATCTAAGTTGGGACCGCGAAGCCTGGTAGGGTCCTCAAGTTTGAACGGTTGCAAGATCAGAAAGGTCAGATCCATGGGAAAGATGTATTTTTGTGTCTTAAATCTATGCATAGGTTACAAAGGTGGTGTACTACAGAATTTTGGTGGGTCCCAAATGATCATACGGTGGATATTCTTCCAGAGGGAAATTCAATGACATAGACCAATGTCGTTGCAGGAAGTTTCCCAAAGAGTAACGAATGGGTGTACTGTGAAATCTAGTAGGACCACACATTTTAGATAGTGGATATTGTGGCACTAATAAAATCAATGGTATGAAGGGTTGTCGTGATGCAAAAATCATAGAGGATAACGGTGCAATTTTTTGTGAAATCGTGTAAGGGCCCCAACCTGGAACGACTGAGATTCTTCGGGAAGGAAATATATGACCCTATTTGATTTTGTATGATGCAAGGTGGGCAAGGGAAAAGGATAAACACATATGCGAATCTCATATAGAGAAATGAACAAGATTCAGTGATATGGATCATGCCTAAGAAACTGAAACCGTTAGGGGGCATCACCATCAGAGCAAGTGAGCTTGCCCCTCATATTCCACATTTCCATTTTAGGACCAACGTGTCCGTTGCACTCTAAGGCCGATTTTGGGTAAAGAATCATGATGAGTTTTCCAAATCATGAATTTCTTAGGATTCAAATGATGGTTCATGATTTGATTCCCAAATTTTGTAGTAGAATTGGGCTCTGTTTTGCGGTTAGTCCTAGGAGCCATGGCATTGTAAATGGGACCTCAATTGATGAGGAAAGGGATGGAATTATTCAGAAAGTGTTATACTCTTGTTTTGTCCCTGTAAATTCTTTGAAGAGTTAATGAGAAACATTCTCCTATGTTCCTGAGATTCATCACAGTGTTTTAAACTCAGTCTCTTTTTCTTATTTATTGATGTTGATTTCTATGTATTTCTACTAATGCGCTATAGTTGGATATGAGGAATTTAGTCTAAGTTAAGCACTCCTCGTATCAGACATTGGATTTGTTGTGTGTTTCTAGTAAATGTTTTGAAATTCAACTTTTATGCTCCACTGCAGATACTAGCCTTTGTTGTTTTTCCTACTAAAGGTGGTACAAGAGATTCATCCGTAGATAGGTTCCTCTTGTTTCACTAGGATTTTTCCTCTATATCTTATCACCCTTTCAATATATTTGACTATTTGTGACACTTAATTTTCCTCAAAGTACAAAGGAATTTCCCTTTCCTATTTTCTCTATAATACCCTTTTCTGATTGAGGTTTCGACTCCATTGCCCAATGATTTTCCTGTTTGACTGTTTTTCCACTTTCAAATCTATCAACACCCTATTACCATAAGTAGCCTATCCTTCTACAAGTTTTTCAAAGCCATATATATTAATATATACATGTGTTTCTTTCCTCTATGAAAAGAGAGATATTTATTTGACTGTATTAGATAGAATATAGTCTAAAGTTTAGTTGAAATAGTTACCCCTATGACTTCCTACCGCAACCATAGGAAAATTACAAGGTGCTAACATCTTGGTTCCATTGTCGGGGAGCCTAATTTATATTATCTCCTTGAGTAAAGAAACATTGTTTGAGCTCTATGACTTGGTCGATCAATTGGTCCTAGACATAGAATTGGTTGTACATGCTTTGGAGACTCCATGAAATATGTGAAGAAAAATCCATTGGGAAATACTAGAGGCCATAAGAACCCACATAAGGAGAAATCCCGATGCATAATCCTTTCAATAGGTCTTCGATCCCGAAAGTTTGATCCAAAATGAAAATAGGGTGTAGAGGTTAGTCAAGAATTTATTTTTCCCTGTTGAAGGTGCTATTTCAATTAACAATATATTTGAATATTGCAATGAGGATTGTGGATTAGCCTTTCCCATAACTAAATCTAAATCTATCCTTTCTTACTTGGCATATGATACCTCTGCATTTGGATTTACCCACATTACCTGGTCGCCCTAGGATTCAGAATCTCTAGGAAGGGATTCCATATACCTTAATGACCTAGACTTCCTTATGTTCACTGCTAATAATTCCTTGTTAAATTCCGTTGCTATAAGGAAATATCCCATTACACCTTTTTCCCCCATTACTTCCAAATAAAATAAGCTTCCATGTATGAATTTCACAACTCCCCAAATCCCTGCCACTTCTCACAGCTTACCAATTTCTATCACACCAGTCCTAGTCCCCTTGATAAACCCTGCTATACCCCCAAGGATGGCAAACATATTTTCTCCCATAATCCTTCCTGCGGTCCTTCGAGACCTCCCTCTGGGGTACTCCACAAGGCTCAGGAAGTTCAATGGGAAAATGGGGTACTCAGCTGAGGAACACCTGGGATGGTTTGTAGACTGGGTGGAACTAGAATAAGTGGACCATGATGATGTTAATGTTATATTATTTTCCCAGAACCTTGCTAGGGAAGCAAGAAAGTGGTACAAAAACCACGGAGATGACACTTTTTTGAGATATCAGGTCTTCAAGGATGATTTAAAAGACAAGTGGGAAGATCAAAAGAACCTCAAGTAGTATCTCTCTTAGTATCATTCCATGAGGAGGAGATAGAGCTAGTTTGTCCAAGTATTCTCGGACAGGTTCATGAAAGTGTACAATTCCATTCCCGCGTAATTCAAACCCCCCATCATCTCCACCCAACTTCAATATGCGGAATATTTCAATGGTGAATTCTCCTTGTGGCTAAGTGAAATGAGATCATCCTCCTTGGTGGCTATGGTGAAAGACACAATAGAGGTGGAGGTGAACCTAATTTCCGCAAGAAAGAAGAAAAGAGATGAAGGAGAATGGAGGAGGGAGGAAGGGGAGCAAAAGAATGACAAATAAATTGAACAACACACTACCTCTGGTTCACAAGAGGTCAGAATTGTCACAATGATAATAACCATGGAAAGGATGATGGAAAGTCTCTCTGTGGATGGAAATCCACCTCCCAGAGAGAATCAAGAACAACAAAATAGGAATCATAATGCTAGAAGTCCTCAATATTTATAGAATAGGCAAATGATCCCTCTTGATCCCTTTGTTAGACATCCATTCCAAGATTATTTCATTGATTAGGATGATGAAAATCATGCTGAAGAATAAATCCATCAGTTAGACACTGACTCTCCCACCACCTTCCTCACCAAAGAATAGAATGACAATGATTGTCTGGAGAGGGAAGAGATACCTCCTAATGAGACAAACGACTTTAGAAGAGGGTACCAGCTCCCCATGCTAGATGCGTAGAGACAAATCATCTTGAGGATTAGAGATGTCCTTGTCATGAAGAATAAAGAAACAAGGAAAAAATCTTCCTCCAACAAGCATAAAAATGATGCACCTCGCAAGGATAACCCTAAGAATGTTCCAAATCCCAAACGGAAGGAACAAAGAGAAGAAAATCCTAGGAGCTCCGATCAGTGACAAAATTCTTTTAGTCTGGATGCTGAAATTGCAAAGATAAAAATATCTATCCCCTTCACTGAACTATTGAAAAATTCAAAATAACATTCTAAGATTTCCACTATGTTAAAACCTCCTACAGAAATCTCTTCCATATCTGATAGCCTGAATCTACAAGTGGATAGGCCCACTATCCTATTTGGCCCCCATGTCGATGAACCCTCCAATGAAGAATTCCCTCCTTTCTATGTTATCCTGAACATACATAATTCCATCCTGCATAACACCATGCTTTATTCAGGATCCTACCACAATTTTATGCACAAGAGAATCATGGATGAATTAGGATTGGAAGTGACTAGACCCTAGAAAAACCTTTTCTCTTTTGACTCTAATAAATTCAAGTTCCTAGGTATGATAAAAGACTCAGTCATCTCTCTGACTCATATACCTGCCAAAACCATGGTCATGGATGTGGTGGTGGCTGACATTCCCTCAAATTTTGGAATGATGTTTTTAAGATTGTGGGAAGCCAAGATGAAAGGTTCCCTCCATATGGCTATGTCATATTCCACTATCCCTATCTTTGGGATACAAAGAAGACTATTCAGAGAAAAAATATTGTGTATATGGTAAACAATGTTCAAAGGCCACAGAATCACCCCATATATGTGGTGGACACAGATATGGGGTATTCTATCTTCTTTACTGAGGGAAATGAATGAAGCTCTTGCTTCCAAAAATCTACCTTCGTGCCTATGCAGAAGGAGCTAAAAGGAGTTTGGGAGGTGAGTTCTGATGGGTCAACATGTAGAGATGGGACAAGAGATGGGGTATGGGAGAGACCCCAATGAGTGCAATATTTAACTTATTCTTACAATATTTTTTTTTACTATACAAACAATGAAGCAGGATACGAAGATATGATATTAGCAATTCTGTATTTGAAGGATCTCTAGGTCAAGAGGGTGGTGATGCATGGGGATTTCAAGTTAGTAATTAAGAACATGATAGGTGAGTATTAGGCCATACATACTAGGATGAGAAGCTACTGTAATGCCACCCTAGAACCTCATTGAATGTTTCAAATAATGCAGTTTGAATTTAATCCCTAGAGTACAGAATTTCATGGTTGACTCCTTGGCGACTTTGACAGCAACCTTTAGGGTCCCTATGCATCCTATAGGGAAATATGAGATTTAATTGAGGCATAGACCCTATGTCCTAGATAATATGAATAATTGGCAGGTCTTTGAGGATGATAAGCAGATTCATAATTTCCTCACTCTCACTAGAGAATTTGAGGGATTGACTGTTGATGAAGAAAACGAACTCCAGAAGGAGGCACCTTTCACACAAGAGCCCCTGCAAAGAAAGACTGTGGTTCAAAAAGAAGTGTTCTTGCATGAGGAGGTTTGGGATCCATAACTATAAGAGGTTTAAAACTAGAAGAAGTATGTGAAAAATATCTATGGAAAAGAGATTAGGCAACTGAAGGGTAATTCCATCCCCAGAGGTATTGTCCCTCTATAGAAACTCTTCGACCCTAATGATGTATCTAGAGAACCTCAACTAGTACAAAACTATGAATACATGTAGGAAATGAATATCAGGATAGGAGAATAGGCTAGGATCATCAAATTAGAGAGGACCCTCTCGCTTGAATACAAACAAAGATATATCTCGCTGATGAAGGAATATTCAGATGTGCTCTCCTGGAGTTACAATGACCTGAAGGCTTATGACACCAACATAATCCAGCATACCATACTAATCAAGGATCATATTTGGTTCAAATAGAAGGTTAAAAGAATGAACCCCAAGCTATTTCCCTTGGTAGAAAAGGGGATCAAGAAGCTATTTGAGGAAAAAATCATTGTGGCCCTCCGATTCTCATGGTGGATGAAAAGTATGGTCCTCGTTAGAAAGAAGAATGGGGAAATAAGAATCTGTATTGACTTCATAAATTTGAATAGATTTTCCCTAAAGGATCATTATCCCCTCCCCAATATGGACCATATCTTACAGAGAGTGGTGGGTTCACATAGGATCTCCACTCTGGATGGATTCTCTGGTTATAATCATATTGTGGTACATCCAGAGGACCAAGAGAAGAGAACATTATCCACCCCTCGGGGCACGTTCTCATGTACGGAAAATTCCATTTGGAATGATGAATGTAGGTTCAAATTTCTAGAGGACCATGTACATAGTGTTCACTGATGAAAAGGAAATTTTTTTGGTAATCTTCCCACCTGTTGAAAATGTTCAAGAAATTAATAAATTTTGGCATTTCCCTAAATCCTAAAAAGTCTTTCTTTTCTATGAAAGAAGGGAATTTGTTGGGACATATAATCTCTCAAGAGGGCATCAAGATCGATCCTAGGAGGGTCGAAGCGATCAACAAAATTGATCTGCCTCAGAACAAGGATGAAGTTCAATTGATTCTGGGGAAGGTAAATTTCCTAAGAATATTCATAGATACATTTTTTGAAATAGTCAAATATACAACTAACATGCTAGGAAAAGACCAATAAATCTAGTGGATGTCAAAAGTCAGACAATCCTTTGAAGGAATAGAAAGGGCCATAGCTGAAGGTCCCATCCTTGTGAGCCCTTATTTTTCCAAGTACTTTCTCATATAATAATTTTCCTTGGAGCACATAGTGGCAGGGAGACTGCTACAAAATAACCACAAAGGATATGAGCATCACATCACCTTATACAACAAGATTCTACGAGATGCTCTTGTGAAGTAAAACATCTTGGAAAAATAGCCCTATGCTCTGGTACAGGCCCTAAATGAATTTAGAGTATACATTCTGCATTCCCATATTATCACTCACGTACCCACCATCGCTGTGAATAAAATTTTAACCGAACCGGATCTGGAGGGATGAAGGAAAACGTGGATAACAGTTCTGCTCGAGTATGACCTATAAATCAATCCCACAAAGTTGATCAAGGACCAGGGGCTAGATAAACTTATGTCCTAGTCCAACTTTGATGCTATTTTCCTGCACATGATTGCTGAATTGTTAGTTGACGAGTATAATCCTCAAGGGAAGCCAGGTCACCCAGTAGGTGAGCACTTTCTATCATATCCATGGTACATTGATGTAATTTTTTCTCTTACAACATTTGTAGGCTTTGTAGGGCATGGATAAAGCTAGGGTCGGGTTCCTTAAAAAGAAATCAATAAGGTTCTACATCCTAAATGAGAAGTTGTACTGGAAGGAGCCAAGGGGATTTTTACTGAAATCCATGGGTGAACACGAGGGAAGGAGAATTATTGAGAAATTTCATGCAGGGGAGTGTGGTGAGAATCACTATTGGAAAACCGTGATAAAGAAAATCATGAGAGAAGGACTCTATTAGCCTACAATATTTTATGATACTTATAAGAAGGTGGTGGCCTGCCATAAATGTCATATTTTTGAAGATAGAAGAAAATTGGTGTCATTACCTTTGAATCCCGTCTGGGTTGAATACCGTTTCTAGCAATGGGGGATAGATTTTATCAAAGAAATTAATCCTCACTCTTTAGGGAAACACGGGTGGAACCCCAACGCTACTGACTATTTCATAAAATAAATCGAGGCTATCCCCATAAGACAGGATACCAAAATAGTGATCATGTAGTTTTTGGAGGAGCATATCTTGTCCAGGTTTGGAGTTCCCAAGAAAATAATCACTGATAACATTCCGACCTTTATGTCAAATAATATGCTCTCCTTCTGTTTTAAATACCAAATATAGCTGGGGCATTTGACGTCCCATTACCTCTAGGGAAATGGACTAGAAGAATATTCAAACAAGAGTGTTAGGAGGATCATAAAGAAGTTGTTGTAGGAAAATAAGAAGGATTGGAACATTAAGTTTATTCAAACTTTGTGGGATGACAGAATTAGTGCGAAGAATTCTATAGGCACCTCACCATTCCAGCTGGTCTATCATTTAGAAGTAATTTCTCCTAACTCCTTGAGCTTGTTGATAATGAGATTACCGCAAGAAGAGGACGTTGAAACTAGCCCTACCCAGAGGAGGATGTATCAGTTAGTTGAGCTACAAAAACAAAGGGAGCAAATTTTCGACATGAGTTAGCTATTTCAGGACAAGATGAAAGCGATCTTTGACCAGAGAACCAAACCTGATGATTTCTAGATAGGATACATGGTGTTACAATGGGATACACCCCACGATGAGAAGGAGAAGCATGGGATATTTTATGACCTATGGAAGTTCCCATTTAAAATACCAACATTCTGAGGAAAGAATACTTATTTGTTGGAAGAAATGGAGGGTAGATTGGTGTTTGTAGTCTCGGTAAATGGGAGGCACCTCAAGCATTAATTTTTGTAAGAACGATCAGCCCCATTCTCATTGTATATACCATTTTCCTTTCAAAAACATTGTATGTGGGGATGGTTCTCTGATAAGATTTGAATCCCAAGGTGAAGGCAATAAGATCTTCAAGGGGTTCCATCACCTGATTTTTCCTTTTAGATAAATTTTTAAAGTTGAAGGAAGGATTGGGAACAACCCAATGGATTAGGAACATGGCCTATGTAGTTCTTTGCTATCTCATAGGGAGGGTAGCATCCCCGAGTTGGAGCTATTGCTAGGACTTGGTCATACCAGTGCTAAATTTTTAAGAATTTTGTAGATGGGATTAAAGCCAATGAAAGCTGGACAACTAACAGGGGAATAAGCCAACAAAAGGGGAGGAAAGAGGTCCCAATATCCCATATCATAGGATGGTGAAGGGAATATTAAGTTTCTATAGATTGTACAGTGGACAAAATGAGCAGATTTGATCACTCAATAAGGGTGATCGATGTCTGCTGCATAATTCTTTGGTAAATTTGTGCGGGGAGGTGAAGTGTGAAGGGCAAAAAAATGGGTCACCTTGTCCATATTTCGATGGTCATGGTCCAAGGATGTGACATATCTACAGTTGAGAAGAGTTTCGAAGTGGAAATTCATGCACTCGATAAGCTAAGTTGGGAACACAAATTCTGGTAGGGTCCTCAAGTTTGAACAACTGCAAGATTGGAAAGGTAAGAGCCACAAGAAATATGTATTTTCGTAGCCTAAACCTGTGTGGAGGTTAACAAGGTGGTTCTCTATGAAAGGATGGCGGGTCCTGCATGATCAGACAGTGTAGATTCTTCTGGAGGGAAAATCAACATCATATACCAATGTCATTGTGGGAAAGTTCCTGGAGAGTAACGAGGGGGTGTCTTGTGAAATCCAGTAGCACCACAAATTTCGGATGATAGATATCATGTCGCTAATATCATCAATGGTTTGGAGGGTTATCGTGATGCAAAGAAGCATGGAGGACAACCTTGTAGAGGTTTGAAAAATCCCATAAGGGCCCCAACATGGAACGACTGAGATTCTCTGCATAGGAAACCTACGAACCTGTTTGATTTTGCACAACACAAGGTGCACGAGGGAAAAGGATGAGCAAAGATGCGAAGCTGAGATAGAGAAATGAGAAGGATTTAATGAAGTGGGTCATGCATGAGAAAATGAAACTTTTAGGGAGCATCACCATCATAGCAAGTGAGCATTCCCCTCAAATTCTGAGTTTCCATTTTAGGACCAACGTGTCTGCTGCACTGTAAGGTTGATTTCAGGTAAAGAATCATGATGAATATGGCATCTCAAGAATTTGTTAGGATTATAATGATGGTTCGAGATTTGATTCACAATTTTTTTAATAGAATTGGGCTCTGTTTTGGGGTTGGTCCCGGCAGCCATGGAATTGTAAATAGGACGTCAATTGATGAGGAAAGGGTTGGAATTTTCATTCAGGAAGTGCTCTTCTTTTTTTTTCCCCTGTAAGTTTCTTAGAAGAGCTAATGAAAAAATTCTCCAACATTCTTGATATTCAGCATGGTGTTTTACATTCATTTTTTTTCCTGTTTATTCATGGCATTTCTATGTATTTCTACTAATGCACTCTAGTTGCATATGAGGAATTCGCTCTCAGTTAAGAGCTCCTCATATTAGATGCTGCCATTTTGTGTGTTTCTCATAAATGTTTTAGAATTCATAATCTATGCTCCACTATAGATACTAGCCTTTGTTGCTTTCACTACTAAAGGTGGTACAAGATATTCATCCATAGATAGCTGACTCTTGTTGTTTGTTTTATTGAACTATGTGGATAAATGCAAGGCGAGGAGAATTATTGAGGAATATCATGCAGGGGAGTGTTGTGAGAATCACTACTAGAAAACCATGATAAAGAAATACATGAGAGAAAGACTCTATTAGCCTACAATATTTTATGATACTCATAAGAAGGTGGCGGCTTGGAATAAATGTCATATTTTTGAAGATAGGAGAAAATTGGTGTCATTTCCTTTGAATCCCATCTAGGTTGAATACCCTTTCCAGCAATGGGGGATAGATTTTATCGAAGAAATTAATCCTCACACTTTAGGGAAACATAGGTGGATCCTCATCACTGCTGAGTATTTCATAAAATGGATCGAGGCTATCCCCATAAGACAGGCCACCAGAACGGTGATCATGCAGTTTTTGGAGGAGCATATCTTGTCCATGTTTGGACTTCCTAGGAAAATAAGCATTGATAACACTCCAAAATTTAAGTCAAATAATGTTCTTTCCTTCTATTTTAAATACCAAATACAGCTGGGGCATTCAACATCCCATTACCCCCAAATAAATGGATTATAAGAATATTCAAACAAGAGTCTTATGAGGATCATAAAGAAGTTGCTATAGGAAAATAAGAAGGCTTGGAACACTAAGTTGATTCAAGCTTTGTGGGATGACAGAATTAGTGTGAAGAATTCTATAGGCACCTCACCATTCCATCTAGTCTATGGTTTAGAAGTAATTTTATCAAAATCCTTGAGCTTGCTGGTAATGAGATTACCACAAGAAGAGGATGTTGAAACTAACCCTACCCAGAGGAGGATGTATCAGTTAGTTGAGCTACAAAAACAAAGGGAGCAAATTTTATACAGGAGTTAGCTATTTTAGGACAAGATGAAAGCGATATTTGACTGGAGAACCAAACCTGATGATTTCTAGATAGGATACATGGTGTTGCAATGGGATACACCCCACGACGAGAAGGGGAAGCATGGGAAATTTGATCACATATGGAAGTGCCCATATAAAATATCAACATTCTGAGGAAAGAATGCTTATGTGTTGGAAGAAATGGAGGGTGGATTGGTGTCTAGGGTCTCGATA
This sequence comes from Pseudotsuga menziesii, assembly GCA_001517045.1. NCBI lineage: Eukaryota > Viridiplantae > Streptophyta > Pinopsida > Pinales > Pinaceae > Pseudotsuga > Pseudotsuga menziesii. The sequence goes on along the minus strand of LPNX010789071.1, from coordinate 106,150 downwards.
AATGGGAGGCTCCTCAAGCATTACTTTTTGTAAGAAATATTGGCCCCATTCTCATTGTATATACAGTTTTTATTTTAAAAACATCGTATGTGGGGATGGTTTTCCGACAAGATTTGAAGCCGAAGGTGAAGGCAATAAGATGTTCAAGGGGTTCCATCACCTAATTTTTCTTTTTAGATAAATTTCGAGAGTTGCAGGAAGGATTGGGAAAAACCCAATTGATTAGAAACATGGCCTATGTAGTTCTTTGCTACCTCACAGGGAGGGTAGCATCCTCGAGTTGGAGCTATTGTTAGAACCTAGTCATACCAGTGCTAAATTTTGAAGAATTCTGTAGATGGGATTAACACCAATTGGAGCTGGAAAACTAATAGGGGAACAAGCCAACAAAAGGGTAGGAAATAGGTCCCAATATCCCTTATCACAAGAATGCAAAGCGAATATTAAGGTTCTATAGATTATACAGTGGACCAAATGAGCTGCTTTGATCACTCAATAAGGGTGATCGATGTCTACTGCATTATTCTTTGGGTAAATTTGCACGGGGAGGTGAAGTGTTAAGGGTTGCAAAATGGGTCACCTTCTCCATATTTCGATGGTCATTATCCAAGGATGTAATAGATCTATATTTGAGAAGATTTTCGAAGCGGAAACTCGCGTAATGGATAAGATAAGTTGGGAATGCAAATTATGGTAGGGTCCTCAAGTTTGAACAACTGCAATATTGGAAAGGTCAGATCCATGGGAAATATGTATTTTCGCAGCCTAAAGTTGTGCAGAGGTTAACAAGGTGGCGTTCTATGAAAGTTTGGTGGGTCCTACATGATCAGATAGTGGATATTCTTCTAGAGGAAAAATCAACATCATATACCAATATCGTCGTGCGAAAGTTCCCAAATACTAATGAAGGGGTGTGTTGCGAAATCTAGTAGCACCGCACATTTCGGATGACAAATATCATGTCACTAATATCATCAATGGTCTCAAGGGTTGTTGCGATGCAAAGAACCATGGAGGATAACAGTGTAGAGGTTTGCAAAATCGCATAAGGGACCCAACATGGAATGACTGAGATTCTCTACACAAGAAATCTACGAACCTATTTGATTTCACACGACGCAAGGTGCGTGAGGGAAATGGATGAGTACAGATGTGAAGCTCAGTTAGAGAAATAAGAAGGATTCAATGAAGTGGGTCATGCCTGAGAAAATGAAACTTTTAGGGAGCGTCACCATAAGAGCAAGCGAGCATTCCCCTCATATTCAGAGTTTCCATTTTAGGACCAGCATGTCCACTTCATTGTAAGGTTGATTTTAGGTAAAGATTTATGATGAGTTTGGCATCTCAGGAAGTTTTTAGGATTCTAATGATTGTTCAGGATTTGATTCCCAATTTTTTTAACAGAATTTGGCTCTATTTTGGGGTTGGTCCCAGGATCCATGGCATTATAAATAGGACCTTAATTGATGAGGAAAGGGTTGGATTTTTCATTCAGGAAGTGTTCTTCTCTTGTTTTTTCCTTGTAACTTTCTTGGAAGAGTTAACGAAAAGCATTCTCCAGCATTCTTGAGATTCAGCATGGTTTTTACATTCATTCTATTTTTCCTGTTTATTCCTGTTCATTTCTATGTATTTCTACCAATGCGCTCTAGTTGCATACGAGGAATTCACTCTCAGTTAAGAGCTCCTCGTATCAGATGCTACATTTTTTCTTTGCTTCTGGTAAATGTTTTAGAATTCATAATTTATGCTCCACTACAGATACTAGCCTTTGTTGTTTGTTCTACTAAAGGTGGTACAAGAGATTCATCCATAGATAGGTGACTCTTGTTGTTTGTTTTACTGAACTCTGTGGATGAACACAAGGCTAGGAGAATTATTGAGGAATTTCATGCAAGGGAGTGTGGCGAGAATCGTTACTGGAAAACCATGATAAAGAAAATCATGAGAGCAGGACTCTATTATCCTACAATATTTTATGATACTCATAAGAAGGTTGTCACCTACCATAAATGTCATATTTTTTAAGATAGGAGAAAATTGGTGTCATTACCTTTAAATCCCATCAAGGTTGAATAGGCTTTCCAGCAATGGGGGATAGATTTTATTGAAGAAATTAATCCTCTCTCTTTAAGGAAACATAGGTGGATCCTCACCGCTGCTGAATATTTCATAAAATGGATTGAGGCTATCCCCATAAGACAGGCTACCAAAACGGTGATCATGCAGTTTTTGGAGGATTATACCTTGTCCAGGTTTGGATTTCCAAGGAAAATAATAACTGATAACAATCCAACCTTTAAGTAAAATAATATCCTCTCCTTCCGTTTTAAATACCAAATACAGTTGGGGCATTCGACACCCCATTACCCCCAGGGAAATGGACTAGAATAATATTCAAATAATAGTGTTATGAGGATCATAAAGAAGTTGCTGTAGGAAAATAAGAAGGCTTGGAACACTAAGTTGATTCAAACTTTATGGGATGACAGAATTAGTGCGAAGAATTCTATAGGCACCTCACCATTCAAGCTGGTGTATCAGTTAGAAGTAATTTTTCCTAACTCCTTGAACTTGCTGATAATGAGATTACCGCAAGAAGAGGACGTTGAAACTAACCCTACCTAGAGGAGGATGTATCAGTTAGTTGAGCTATAAAACAAAGGGAGTAGATTTTGGATAGTATTTATCTATTTTAGGACAAGATGAAAGTGATGTTTGACCGGAGAACCAAACCTGATGATTTCCAGATAGGATACATGGTGTTCCAATGGGATACACCCCACGATGAGAAGGAAAAGCATAGGAAATTTGATCACATATGGAAGTGCCCATATAAAATATCAACATTCTGAGGAAAGAGTGCTTATGTGTTGGAAGAAATGGAGGGTGGATTGGTGTCTGCAATCTGGGTAAATGGGAGGCTCCTCAAGCATTACTTTTTGTAATAAATATCAGCCCCATTCTCATTGTATATACAATTTTCCTTTTAAAAATATCGTATGTGGGGATGGTTCTCTGACAATATTTGAAGCCGAAGGTGAAGGAAACAAGATGTTCAAGGGGTTCCATCACCTAATTTTTATTTTTAGATAAATTTTGAGAGTTGCAGGATGGATTGGGAACATCCCAATGGATTAGGAACATGGCCTGTGTAGTTCTTTCCTACCTCACAGGGAGGGTAGCATCCCCGAGTTGGAGATATTGTTAGGACCTGGTCATACCAGTGATAAATTTTGAAGAATTGTGTAGATGGAATTAACACCAATCGGAGATGGACAACTAATAGGGGAAAACGCCAACAAAAGGGGAGGAAAGAGGTCCCAATATCCCTTATCATAGGACCGCAAAGGGAATATTAATGTTATATAGACTATACAGTGGACAAAATGAGCATATTTGATAACTCAATAAGGGTTATCGATGTCTACTGCATAATTCTTTGGGTAAATTTGCGTGGGGAGGTGAAGTGTGAAGGGTCACAAAATGGGTTACCTTCTCCATATTTCGATGGTCACGATCCGAGGATGTCATAGATCTACAGTTGAGAAGAGTTTCAAAGCGAAAAATTGCGCACTAGATAAGTTAAGTTGGGAACACAAATTCTGGTAGGGTCCTCAAGTTTGAACAACCGCAAGATTGGAAAGGTTAGATACAAGGGAAATATGTATTTTCGTAGCCTAAAGCTATGCGAATATTAACAAGGTGGTTCTCTATGAAAGGTTGGCAAGTCCTCCATGATCAGATAATGGAAATTCTTCTGGAGGGAAAATCAATAGCATATACCAATTTTGTCGTGGGAGAATTCCCAGAGAGTAACGAAGGGGTGTGTTATGAAATCCAGCAGCACCACACATTTTGGATGACAAATATCGTGTCACTAATATCATCAATGGTCTGGACGGTTTTCATGATGCAAAGAAGTATGGAGGATAATGGTTTAGAGGTTTGCAAAATCGCATAAGGGCCCCAACATGGAACGACTGAGATTCTCCACACAGGAAATCTATGAACCTACTTGATTTCACACAATGCAAGGTGTACGAGGGAAAAGGATGAGCACAGATGTGAAGCTCAGCTAGAGAAATGAGAAGGATCCAATGAAGTGGGTCATGCCTTATAAAATGAAACTTTTAGGGAGCGTCACCATCAGAGAAAGCGAGCACTCCCCTCATATTCTGAGTTTCCATTTTAGGACCAGCGTGTTCGCTGCATTGTAAGGTTGATTTCAGGTAAAGAATCATGATGAGTTTGGCATCTCAGGAAGTAGTTAGGATTCTAATGATGGTTCGGGATTTGATTACCAATTTTTTTAACAAAATTGGGCTTTGTTTTGGGGTTGGTCCCAAGATCCATGGAATTATAAATAGGACCTCAATTGATGAGGAAATGGTTGGGATTTTCATTTAGGAAGTGTTCTTTTTTTTTTCCTTGTAACTTTCTTGGAAGAGTTAATGAAAAACATTCTCTAGCATTCCTAAGATTCAGCATGGTTTTTTATATTCATTTTGTTTTTCCTATTTATTCGTGTTCATTTCTATGTATTTCTACCAATGCACTCTAGTTGCATATGAGGAATTCACTATCAGTTAAGAGCTCCTCATATCAGACGCTTCATTTTTTGTGTGTTTTTGGTAAATGTTTTAGAATTCATTAGTTATACTCCACTACAGATACTAGCCTTTGTTGTTTGTTCTACTAAAGGTGGTACAAGAGATTCATCCATAGATAGGTGACCCTTGTTTTGCTAGGATTTTTCCTCTTTCTCCTATCACTCTTTCAAGATATTTGACTGTTTGTGACATTTACCTTGCCTTACAGTACAAAGGAATTTACTATTCTCATTTTCACTATAATACCATTGTCTGATTCAGGTTTCGACTCCATTTCCCAACGATTTTCATGTCTGTCTGTTCTACCACTCTCAAATATATCAACACCCTATTACGATCATAAATCTAGCCTTATGTGAGCTATTCAAATCCATGTGTGTGTGTGTGTGTGTGTGTGTGTGTGTGTTTCTTTCCTTTGTGAAAACATAGATCCCTCTCTGACTGTATAGTCTACAATATAGTCTAAAGTTTGGTTGAAATGGTTACCCCTGTGACTTCATACCACAACCATAGGAAAATTATAGGATGCTAACAAATACATCTAAAATATCTTCTGAAGTTACAATACTTTAACTATCCCTATTATCTATGAAGGTATTCAACCGTAGTAGAAACTTCTACCACAATAGTACAATTGACTAGTGAATCTCTATTTGTCATAGGAATTTTTGGAATGTCATCCTACATGTTCATCATCAATCTCAACTAGACCATATTTTGTAATCTAAGTATGTAAATACTGAATCATCTTCTATCAGTATATAAATACTGAACCATCTTCTAGATCATCTTTTGTAGTATCAGTATGTGGATGCTAAATCATCTGAATCATCTTCTAGATAATCTTCTGTAGCATCAGTATGTGAATACTGAATCATATTCTGTAACATTAGTGTATGAATACTAAATCATCTTCTAGGATATCAGTATGTGGATATTGAATTATCTGCCACATCAGTATGTGAATACTGAATCTTCTTCTTCAACATCAATATGTGAATACTGAAACATCATCTGCAACATTAGTATGTAAATACTTAAACATAATTATCATCATCATTAGTATGTAAATACTGAACCATCATCATCCACATCATTCATATGTAAATAGTGAAACATCATCATCTACATCATCAGTATGTAAATACTAAAACATCAACATCTGCATTACCAATATGTAAATAATGAAACAACAACATAATTAACATGTTAATGCTAAAGCAACATCATCAATAAATTCTATATCATCATCTTCATTATCAACATAGATATGTTGGAGCATCATCATCATCATCAACATAAAAATTTTGAAACAACATCATCAGCATCAATACAAACTATTGTGACTTCAACCACATAAACATCATCAACATAGGGTGCTAGGGCCACAACCATATCAGCATCATCAACATAAGTTGTTGGGAACATAACCATAGAATCAACGTCAACATACAAATGCTAAAGTAACATCATCATCAACATCAATATAGAGAGGGGCAGTAGGAGGGGAGGGATTCTCATTAATCCAAATGAAATTCAGGAACAAGTGTACTCTTGGGGACTAGGTGATGAAACTAACAATTTTGTGGAAGCACTTTCCCTCTAGCAGGGCCTCTCCCAAGCTCGAAGCCAGGAAATTTCAAAAATTACGGTGATTGGGGACTCAATATTAGTCATACAACAATCCTTAACTACCATCTCCCTCTTGTCCTAGATAAAAATATGACAACTGATCAGAAGGATTCAAAGCCTCTCCAAATCATTCAGAAGGATTAATTATTTCCATGTATTAAGAGGGTTAAACCACCAATTTGATATTACAACAAATATCACTACATCCTTCAGCAAAGGATATTTAGTTTTGAATGGAGCTAACTCCCTATGCCATATCCCATAGGCCCATCGAAAAGGGATCTAGGCGCTTGTCCCAAATATACCCACATGGAATTATAGTGTCCCATCCTCCATTAGGCAGGTGTTAGAATAATCAACCCATAGTTATCTACCTTAGACATTAATTAATTCATTTTTGTCTTATTTGCCTAGTTTCCATATTCCACCTTATGCAAGTTGTCATCTACACATCCATAGTGGTCAAACTTGCTAATTTTGAGTCATGGAGCACTTGGTAAATCTCCTGGAATCAAATTTGCTTTATTCCTGGCCTCCCTAGCGCCTGTCTACTTTTTCTACTTTATTGCCTGCTTTTTCAGTGCTTTAAGGAAATTGGGAAAGTTTGACTAGGTGAAGTTAACTTGTTTTTTGTCCTCCACATCCTCCACTCTTTTCTCCTATGAAAAGCATATATGATTTTTCCTTCCATTACCTTTTAGCTTTCCTAAATGATTTTTCCAATTCGTGAGCTCCTAGACAGTTTTGGAAACTGCTTTATGAACCTATGGGGGATTTGCTTAGATTTAGTAAGCCTGCTTTTGACTAGATTAAAATGGCATCTTCATGCAATAGAATCCCTCATGTAATTATTTATTGTGGCAGCCTATGAACTCACAGGGTTGGCTATTGTACACTTATTCAACACAGTTTAGTGTTCAGCTCCATATTCAGTCTCTTTTGTGAGTAAGTTTGCATGTGGAATTGGAAATTGATGTGAGTGTAATTGTTCTAACACTGGGTTCAATTTCCACATGGTACGAGAGCCTTTATATATCTATTTCTCTCCTTCCAATTTGTTTTGTAGGTTTGACATCATTGACTGGGAGCATTCTACTGCCTGCCGGGACAATTTCTGAGCTATGGATCAATCTCAGAAGATCATCTTGACTCCATTTAACTTATTTGAATGGAAAGTAGAAATGGAGATACTATTGAGAGTGAAAGGCCTCTACAAAGTGACTATGGCAACAGAAGTAGAGCCCAATGCAGTTGTAGAGAAGATAAAATGGCACAATAGGAGGGATGAGGCCTATGGTCTCTTGTGTCTGAGCATATCCAGAGACCTCCTTTTCCATGTCGATGGATTGACATCACCGAATGAAGTATGGGAGAATATTTTTGATCTTTTTGGAAATATAGATGAGCTGAGGGGACATCAAATTGAAAATGAACTCATCTCCCTGACTACCAATAGCTTTGAATCCCTGCAACTCTACTTTTCCAAGTTCAAAGCACTTGTTTTGCAGCTAAAACAATGTGGGATCAAAAAGAAGGATGATGAGCTGGTCTTATCCATACTCTCAAAGCTTGGCCTTGACTATTCATTGTTTATTTCTACATTCTATGCCACAAAGTTGAAATATCAAACCTGGAAGATGCCTAGCCTTGCAGATTTCATGGAATCTCTCACACAAGAACAAGATAAGTTGGTGATGATGGGCACCATCAAACCATCCAAATACCAAGCTCTAGTTGCTGGATATTCGAGGGTGGATTCAAAAAGCAAAAATAAAGATAAAAATCTACCTGAGCAAAAGAGAGACAAGAAGTCTCCAGAGGAGCCTCAAGGTTTCAAAAAGAACTACCAGAAGAAGAAGAACAAAGGAGAAATGAGCAAGTGCGCATACTGGAGTAAGGGAAATCATTCTGAGAGCTCCTACATGAAGAAGCAAATATAAATGCTGACCCAACTCCTGGAGAAGAATGGAATCTCCCTTCCAGACAGCTCAAAGAAGAGGGAAGGAGGATCAAGTTCAGAAGACAGAGAGAGAGTTCATGCATTGGTTGCTGGCACATCAAGCTCACCTAGTTTCATCATTGATTCTAGAACTTCAAGACATATGGTTTCAATCAAGGAGGAATTCACCTCACTTGACATGTCGAAAGTTCCACCAATAGTACTGGGAGATGACTCTCTCACTGAAAGTTTGGGCAAAGGGAGGATTGATCTTGATCATGGTAAGTTCAGAAATGTGTTGTCTGTTCCAGGTCTTGCCTCTAACCTCTTATCAGCGTATCAGATGACTCACACAGGATCTATAAAGAAGGTCATATTCTCCCCTGATGAAGTTGAGATCACAGAGATCTCAGGTGGTAAAGTCATTGCAAAAGGAGTTGCAAATCATACTTCGAAGGTATACATGTTCTCACACTTCCTACCCTATGCAAACCCCTCCGCTCTTCTAATTCATGCTAATGAGGTAAGCAAGATTTGGCATGAAATATTTGGCCACCTAAATTACAAGTATCTTTCTGATCTTAGTGAAAAAGAGATGGTCATAGGGTTACCAAAGATAAAATTTTCCAGAGTCTGCCAAGGTTGCATCCTAGGAAAACACCAAGAGCATAAATTTGAGAGAGTTAGTCATGAGAGAACCTCTGCACCCCTTGAGTTGATCCACAGTGATTTTTCTATACCATTCCCTCATATTTCCATGATTCAAGCCAAATATGCATTGACTTTCATAGATGACGTTTCTAGGTATTGTTGGGTTTACTTCCTGAAACACAAGTCTGAAGTTTTTGGCCTCTTCAAAGTCTTTAAGGCTTTGGTTGAAAACCAGTCTGGGAGGAAACTCAAGGTCCTTAGATCTGAAAATGGTGGTGAGTATTTCAATTCTAAGTTTATTCAATATTGTGTAGATGCAGGTATTCAGATGCAGCATTCTATCCCTTACACACCATAGCAGAATGGTGTTGCAGAGAGGACGAACAGATCACTGAAAGAGATGGCAACCTGCATGATGGAGGCTAAGACTTTGCCACCAAAGTATTGGGATGAAGCTATAAACTATGTAGCCTATATCCAAAATAGGGTGCCTCATAAACATCTTGATGGTATGACTCCTTTCGAATCATGGAGTGGCCACAAGCCAGATGTGACCCATTTTAGGATTTTTGGCTCAAGGGCTTGGGCTAGAATTCCAACAGAAAAGAGAAAGGCTTTGCATCCCCAAAGCCAAGAGTTTCTATTTTTTGGGTACTATGAATATTCAAAAGGGTACAATCTGATCAATTTGAGCACAAACAAATCCTTCATTGAAAGGTGTGTTCAGTTTCAAGAAGAATCCCTAGCAGCAGTGGAAGTTGGAGAAGCCTCTTCACCACCAGAACCTCAGAATGTAAGTGAAGAGATAATTGAACACGATGATTCTGATATGTCTGATAGTTATGATTTTATTTCAAATACTAACATCCCTACAAGGCAAAAATGGTCATCCAAGACCATTCATGCAGCTAGAGAGCTAGCTGGAAATCATAATGACCCTAGGAGGACTAGATCTCAATTTGAGAGTGCTCTATGCATGAAAGATCCTATGTTTGCTAATAAATTCTATCTGATGGTTGAATCAGATCCTCAGACATATGAATATGCATCAAGAGATCCAATATGGCAAGCAGCCATGAAGGAAGAGTTCAGCTCACTCCAGAAGAGCAACACTTGGGAGCTGGTTGATCTTCCCCCAGGGAGGAAGCTAGTTCAGTGTAAGTGGGTGTACAAGACCAAATTTTCTGTTGATGGTTCACCTATGAAGTACAAGGCCATATTGGTAGCCAAGGGCTACTCATAGTTTCATGTCATAGACTACAATGATACCTTTGCACCAATGGCAAAGATGGACTCCATCAGGCTAGCCTTAGCCATTGCAGCTTCAAAGAAATGGGAGGTATATCACATGGATGTAAAGTGTGCCTTCCTGAATGGAGATCTCATTGAAGAGATATACATGCATCATCCTGAAGTATTTTCTACTAACCCATATATTGTGTGCAGGCTAAAGAAGTCATTGTATGGGCTTAAGCAAGCCCCCAGGGCTTGGTATGCCAAGATTGATAGCTTTCTGCTATCACTGAATTTTGTTCGATGCAAATCAGATCCAAATGTCTATTTGAAGTTGATTAATGGTTCATTAATGAGCATTGTGTTATATTTTGATGACCTTCTCATTACAGGAAGCTCAAAGGATGAAATTGCTTCCTTGAAGGGTGCAATGAACCAAGCCTTCTCCATGACAGATTTGGAGCTTTTGAGCCAATTCTTAGGGGTTGAGATTGCTCAAACAAAATATGGAATCAAGGTGCACCAGTCCAATTATGCCTTGGATTTTCTAAACAAATTTAGAATGAAGGATTGCAAGCCAAGAAAGACTCCTTTCCTTTCAGGAGTGAAGCTTGAAGAAGCTGATTCTTCACCTATGGTAAACAATACACTGTATAGGCAATTGATTGGATGTTTGTTGTATCTTACAAATACTAGAAATGATATTTATTATACAGTAAGTGTGTCTTCTAGATACATGGATCAGCCTCATGAGATCCATTGGAAAGCAGCCAAAATGATCCTTAACTTTGTTTAGGGAACAAGGACACATGGGATCTTTTATAAAGCTAAATCTGATCTTGATTTGATTGGGTTTACTGACAGTGATTGGACAGGTGACAGCACAGATCAAAATTCAACATCAGGATATGTGTTCATGCTTGCAGAAGGGCCAATCAGCCGGTCAAGCAAGAAACAGAGTGTCATTGCACTCTCATCTACAGAAGCAGAGTACAGAGGAGTTGTAAATGCATCAACTCAATGTTTATGGTTGCAAGGGTTACTTGGAGAGTGTGGCTTCGAATCAGAATACTAAACTACTATCTACTGTGATAATCAGAGTACCATTCGAATTGACAATGATCCAGTTCAGAAGCAGAGAACCAAACACATTAAGATCCATATGCACTACATCAGACAGCTTGTGCATGATGGCACCATTCACCTACTCTTCTGTTCATATTCAGAACAAGTAGTTGATATATTCACCAAAGAATTTTCTAAGAATACATTCAGCAATCTCAAATCACTGCTGGGGATTGCTGATCATGCTGTGAAGCATGAGTGATGACAAGATTTCCAAATTTTGTTTTACAGTCCATGTTTAAGGGAGGATTTTCCCACTGGGTTTTTTCCTCTTTCCTTGGTTAAATGGACATGCAGTATGTAAATGGTGACTAATCCTTGTTTCTAGGCCCTATAATTTTCTGATATATTACTCATAAGTCAGGCTTAAGGGGGGGTGTTAGAATAATTAACCCATAGTTAGCTACCTTAGACATTAATTAATTCATTTTTGTCTTATTTGCCAAGTTTCCATATTCCACCTTATGCAAGTTGTCATCTACACATCCATAGTGGTCAAACATGCTAATTTTGAGTCATGGAGCACTTGGGAAACCTCCTAGAATCAAATCTGCTTTATTCCTAGCCTCCCTAGCACCTGTCTGCTTTTTCTGCTTTATTGATTGCTTTTTCAGTGCTTTAAGGCAATTGGGAAAGTTTGACTAGGTGAAGTTAACTTGTTTTTTGTCCTCCACATCCTCCACTCTTTTCTCCTATGAAAATAATGTATGAGTTGTCCTTCCATTGCCTTTTAGCTTGCCTAATTTATTTTTCCAATTTGTGAGCTCCTAGACAGTTTTGGAAATTGCTTTATGCACCTATGAGGGATTTGCTTAGATTTAGTAAGCTTGCTTTTGACTAGATTCGAATGGAATCTTCATGCATTCAAATCCCTCATGCAATTATTTATTGTGGTAGCCTATGACTTCACAGGGTTGGCTATTTTACACTTATTCAATACAGTTTAGTGTTCAGCTCCATATTCAGTCTCTTTTGTAAGTAATTTTGCATGTGTAATTGGAAATTGATGTGAGTGTAGTTGTTCTAAAACTGGGTTCAATTTCCATAGAAGGATCATGGAATGGGGGATGAATCATGCAGGCATGTGGTCTACTACATGCATCTATTATATGCTTTCCTCCTTTGTCCCATCTACACTCCCAGTCAGTCAGATCATACCAAGATGACTGAAATTCCTTGCACTCCGGATCTTCCTGGTCATCCTTTGTTGTTCCATCCCCAATGTGTGATTGGTGCAATGGATCATCTTGAGATCTTGAGTTTATTGATCACTTAGACAATTTTATTAGGGCAAGACATGAAGGGAATTGATGCATTTTTCATTGTTTGTTGGTTACAGAGTGGAGGTTTGGTTGTAAGTTTTTGTCTTGGAGGTTTTTCATAAGGAATCATGGAGTCCTCTCCAGAATCATCTACTTCCTCTTCCCTGGCCCTCTCATTCACTACTAAGATACAGGTGATATAGAGGAAAATTAATAGGCATATGAGCTATCTGTAAAAAATCGATACTAAAGGTGGAATACATCTGGAATTAGTGGATATATACCTATCTCGTATGCATGAAGAATTCAAAGAGTCTATTTCTCAGTCTAAAAGTGTGATGACTAGAATGATTGCAGATCTAGAATTCAGGTCGATAAGTGGATCAGGAAGTGACAAAAATGGCAGTAGGGGGAGTAGCAGCAAAAAAATTAGAAATATCATCTCAGCATGGTGGTGATCAAGGAGTAGAGAACTACCCATGGGGATTCTCATTTTTGAAATTTTGTTTTCTATACTAGTAAGCTAAGTCTATTATCTATGTTCTCTCTATGCAAAGACAATAATTCTCTATGTATAATCTGCAGTAATTCCATCCTTTCTTGTCTTGTGGATTCTTCCTGTAATGGGAAGCTTTTTAACTTTGTATAGACTTTATCAGTGGCTATACCACTATGCGATTAATAAAAATCATAACCATTCCTGTAAAAAAACATCAGTATAGAAATACTAAAATTACCTTAGCATCATAAATATAGAAATATTAAAAATATCTTATCAATATCAATATAAAAATACTGAAACTACCTCATCATCATCAATATAGAAATACTAAAGCTATCTTATAAACATCAGTATAGAAATACTAAGCATGCCACATCAACATCAATATGATAAAACTGAGATTTCCACACCAATATTAGTATGAAAAATACTAAATCTGTCATATCAGCATGGTAATATTGAAACAATCTCAACAATCATCTAAACAACATCAGTATGAAAATATTGATCATGCTACATCAGTATATGAATACTGAAACTATCTCAGCAATCATGTCAACAATCAACAATCATTAGTATAGTAATACTAAAGCACACATCTCATCAATCATTAGTATAACAATACTGAAGAAAAAATATATGCAATCATCAGGATAACAATATTGAGGAAAACATCTCAAAAATCACCAGTATAACAATACTGAAACAATCATCTCAGTAATTATCACTATAAGAATACTAAAGCAAACATCTCAACAATCATCAATATAACAATACTGAAACCACTTACAATAACATCTTGTTTGACTTACTAACCCTTTTGGGCCGACAATCCTAGTTAGATAGATTTATCTCCTTGGAGACCAAACAAGTCATGTATGTCTTATTAATCCTTTCAATCCAATCAAGCCTAGACAGACATACTAACAAGTTCTTTCCCTTTAAGTATCTCAGATCAACATCACAATGAGTTCTCTGGTAGATCCATCCGAGCATTTTTCTAACTTACTAACCCTTTCGAGCCAAACAATCCTAGTTAGATGGATGAATATTCTTGAGGACCAAATAAGCCTTGTATGGCTTACTAGCCCTTTTGGGCCAAAAGAGCCCCCATACATACAAATCCCCCTAGGATCAATAGGCCTTTCCTGACTTACTAACCCTTTCGATCCATACAAGCATATCTAGACTTGCCCTCCTCTAGACTGAGTTACTCACCATTTCATCCATATTCCATCTACTATAATTCCATGTTTCAAGAGAGGTCCTTTTGGACTTCACCGAGCTTGTATCAAAATTATTCAAACTTTACATGATCCAAAGGCTTAGTTAACACATCTACCACTTATTTCTGTATAGGAATATGCTTATGATTGACATCTCCCTTCTACAACTTATTCTTTAACATTCTCTTCTTGTACATCTGCAACTGCATCATACATTCACAACTTGCATCATTCAATTCTTTTGTGCATCTATAACTTCATCATTCTAATCTGCAATTGTATTTTACATCCACAACTTCATCATTTCTTCTCTTGTGGGTGATTGCATCCAATCCTTCCTACAATTCAAATACAATTGTATGATTAGAAACATTTCGTAACATATTCATAATGACATACATAAATATATATGTCATATAATCATGCAACTATTTCTTCTAATGCAACAATCATCGATATCTCGTATACATATAGTAACTTTCTATGTGTATTCTATCTTTCCAAGGCACTAATTCATAAGTATCAATAGAATGTTGTACAACAACATAAGCCACTTACCCATAACCTCCATATTAGTAGTAAATTACAGCTATTCTACTATGCATAAGAAATTTCTTGAATCAAGAAACATATCTATGTACACATCTTTGAAGAACTAATTATATAGGAAATGCCAATTCAAATACTTATCTTTGTTTGTTTGGTATAATCCATATTGATCTCTACCTTCTTGAATTACTGGAGGCTGTTCCAATGTATTCAACTTCATCGTTTGATTTTGAGGACTTGTTCCTATCTTGCTCATGATCATAAATACTGATAAAGTCTTCTTACACCACATATCACATAGAACTATGTCTGTGTGTCTTACCAATGCATCCCTTCTTATCCACTGATGAAATGGATAAGAGTATCATATTCCTCATTACTTGAGGAATCTTTACTTTCTTTCTTCTTAGTTGAAATGTATTCATCCTTGGTTGCATTAAGAGAAACAATCTGCTTTCTGCAATATGTTGGAGTTTGTAGTACTACAAACTCAATCAAAGTCATCATATCTATGGAGTGCCCTTTAGGTACCACACCATTTTCTATGCATATTTTACTTGGATAAGTAAAATGTCCTCTAGATTTCATCATACTTATAATCTCAAGAATCCTGTCAAGATTATTGAACTTTGAGATCTACCATAACCACTCCCTCTAAGGTAGAGCACCATCCTTCCTCTACATCTGTATTAGGAAATTAGGGTGAAAGGTATCCTACTATGCTACTAAAATTCTTTGTATCCATCTATATCACCTGTCGAGTTCACTATATATTAGGATCCTTCATCTTGAACTTTTTTTCAAGTTTTCTCTTGTACCCATCTATGAGATTCTCGTCCTTTATAGGATTCTATCTTCAACCTTGTTGTAAAGGTTGGGATCTCCATCACTCTTGATGATCCTCAAGTTCCTCATGTAACTATATGTGTTATCCCATGGGTGCCTACTGAGCTTGTACAAATCCTTTTGTGCATAGGTGGTTCTCTGTAGAGTCTCTCAAACCATAGAGGTTTCTTGATATGTTCTTCTACTTTGATTACACCAATTGTCTCGTATAATATCCACTACTAAAGAGGTATGTCTATGTCCTAGAGCAGTGTCTTTCCATAATCGACTCTATCTTTTAATAGAAACTGTGAACCTTGCTTCGTATATTTTGATACTTCTATCAGCGGTATACTTGATCTTGTAGATCTACTTAGAAGAATTTGCAAAACTTCCCTTCATGTTTTGAACTCATATCCAAACATTATTATGTAGGATCAACCGGTACCTTCTAGATCATATCATCTTTCCATTCTTCCTTCTTGGGACATTCTTTCACAAAGTGTCCTTTCTTATCAAAACTGAACTATTCACTTGTGAGATGTCCTTATATTATTTGTGGAAATGTTCTTTTTTATATCTCTCCTTGGTCTGAGTTATTAGGGCTTGATTTCCATCTCTTCTTATTTTTCCATCAATCAATTGCGCATTCCTCCGTATGTGATCATCCTACTAGAACTACTCTCTTGACTGAATTTGGAATACCATTCAAACTTGTAATTTATGCTTCTTCTTATTTGACATTATCTTCAATGAATTCTAATTGCTCCTTGAGATGAGATATTCTTCTGAAGTAATCATTGAATTTTTTCTGACATTGCACCTTCACATTATTGAGTTGATTTCTCAATGTCATGTTCGTACATGTTGTTCATTGCATTGAGCATGTCCTTGGGAGTCTTCAAGGATGATACATGTGAGATCCAATGGAGACGAAGCTACTCATCTTTGTTTTGAATAGGTCCTTCTTTTGCTTTTCTTCAACTTCATCTCCGTCTATATCCGAATCTTCTTCTTTGACATATTTCTTCATGGCATGCTTCTTTGATTATGATAAGCACTCTATAATTCCTTGCTTAGAATTTCTCAACTATTTCAATCTTGTCCTCAATCTTGGTACCATTTTTCCTCATGATAAAAATGAGAACCTTAAATAGAGAGGATGGAACTTATCAATGATATTGCTTCAACTTGATGCTTGCTTGAAGAATATTTTGGAAGACTGCTTCTAGTGTACCTAGGGTTTGATAGAGAAACCCTAATTTTTCAACTTAGTTATCTTTCAGGTCTGATTGGATAGAAAGGTGCGCCTCCTCAAGGTGAGCTGGGAAACATACTTATTTTCCTAAAACTGTGGACATAACTGCAAAATATATGATGCCCTACTTTTCTCTAGCAGTAGTGTTAGGTAAAAAATTGAAAGTCCACAAAATGATGAACTTATTACATAGAGAGATGCGCCCTCCTAGATAGAATTTGATGGTTCTCCTTCTTCAACTGATTAGTGGAGGGAAGTTCCTGGAACATGAAGGCTTATGTTTTCTCCGGTTTCTTCCACAAAATTAACTGATATTGTTTCTCCTATATCTTCGAATTTTCAACTCCTCAAGGTCTTAAACTTCATCCTGAGGTATCATGGTATGTATTCTTTCCAACCCCATAGGTTACAATAGAATTGGATTCACCAGGTGGGACTTTGTAATACCCCATTTTGACCCTTAGGATATATTAACTTTTAATATAAATATTGTATACATGTGATGTATATTTTGCTAGCATGGAGCTCAAGGCCAAGGCCCCAATAGGGATGCTTAGATTTTTAGTTAAAAGGAAGGTATTAGATATTATGTTACCCATGTATTATTAAGCCATGGAACATTGTAAAAATGATGCAAAAAAAAATCATGCAACAAATAACAAAAACTGGCTATGGAAGCAACTAATGAGAAGGGGCCATGTGTATCCACTAGGGAGTGGTCAAGGGTGTAAATGGGAGTGATGCAAGTAATGGTTTAATTATGATGATTGAATAAGTGTTGAAAGGGGATTGGTTAAGAATCCATTAAACCATATTTAGTAATCATAGAATGGTATGCATTTAGGATTGAAATGCATTCATGTGAATGACATACTATCATAGTGTGGTGGAGCATGGAGTGGTGAAGGAAAGAGGTCTCATACCATGTGGTTGTTTATAAATTTAGACTACATTCATATAAAGATATATCATGCCCTATGTATGTTTGCTATGAAATTAATAACCAAAAAAATTGAGGACGAGGTAGCCATGATTATCCCATAATATGTTTCAATCCATAGCATTCATGAATCAATACAAGGTAGCATTGAGTGGATATGCATTAAGAGATTTTATAAATGTTGTAGTTATGCATTGAGTGAATGCATATGAAAAGTTTGAGTAAATGTTGTAAATGTGCATGCATAAGTGTGGGTGCACATGTTGTGATGCATTGCATGAATGCATAGGGATGGTGTGTGTGTTATTGCAAACTAAATAATAAATAAAATGATGAATTGATGATCATTCTAGGATCATTTCATGGGATATTATGAATGTAGAATAGTAAGTGCATGAAGAGGGTATTCATGATCGATGGGCTGCCAGAATGCTCTATGGGAGTCAAAGTTGTATAAATGATATGACTATGACATAATGAGTATCTAAAAGTTTCACTTAAATTGCATAAATTATGTTACTGTAGCTTACAATTTTAGTATGATAATGATTCACATAAAGTAATTGAGTTTTGGTGATATTGATATGTTAACAGCTGGAAGTGTTATAATTCTAAAAATGCTTCAGTGATTGTTGCAACAATGAAATATTAAATGCATAGAGACTTACAAAGTGTTTGGCTAATTGAAGTTCATATTTGAGGTAGATTGTTTTGGGCGTGGCAATGTGGGTAAGTCCATGACGAAGGCTGGAATCTACCATGTGAAATAGATAAACCTCATGAGAAGATTCTCATGGTTGTAAAAATAGTTTATGTGCAGAACAGATTGTTAATTTGGACTTGCAAATTTGAGATTTGAGAATGTGTTGATAAATACTATTCATCGTTGGCTTGCATAGAATTGTGTCAAGAGGATGTGTTGTAAGTGGATGTTCATGTTATGCTAGTAAGCATAAAATTATAATGGGTAGAGTGGTGCCACTTACAAGAGACAAACAATATGAGGATATCCTCATTGCTAAGCAAATCAATTTCTGTAGTAGACAGAGTTGCAAATGCATATTGAATTTAATTGTTAGTGCCAAAGATGGTTATGGAACAATCTGATTTGAATTGTATTTTTAAATGATGTTGAATGTTTGGCTACTTGATAATTGTTCCAGGAATACACATTGCAGGAAGACCATGTTTGATGGTCTACAAGAGCCAAACTTAATGGGAAGGATCCCATATCTTGGAAATGGGTTTTGGGTGAAACTCCATTGGATATTTTGGTAATGTCCAATTTGGACTACATGATTGGAAAAAAATATGAGTGATATGGTATATATTATATTAGTAATAAATATGTGGGATATGGAATGTAAAAAGGGGTTGGGATGGAAAACCAAGGGACTGTTGCCTCAGAGAAGGGAGCCCCCATTCCTCATTAATGAATAAAGACTACATCTGCAAATGGATAAGTGTTCTATGACCCTAGCTAAGAATTTCCATGTCTAGTTGTTAGAGTCAATATGCATAGCATGTTTTGATTTTATTTCCATTATGACAGACTGCTTGAGTATGAGTAGGTCCTACATGGATCACATCGGAAAGGGGTGCACACTTCTCTGATGTCGGGTCATGATAGGGGTTTCAATATTGACTACACCCTAGGGAGTGGATGCATTCTTGGTGTTTCAATACTTGATAGTGAATGTTATGAAATATGGTTACAATTTTAGAGCAATAAAGTTGATGAGTTTTCTTATACTACTTTTGTTGTCAGCCTAAACTGATGCAATTTGGTGTTTCACACTAAAGAAGCAAAGTAAAAGGTTGTTTTGAGGGGTTGTGGTGGAAGGGTTGATGTGTATGAAAGGATGTTGTGGAGGCTATAGGGATTTTGATGAAAGGTTGTGAAGGTGTTGATGAAATGGTTGTTATATGCCTCGGGCTCCATAGTGGAGTCTTGACCTAGAAATGGTCGTGGTGAAGTTTCCTTCCAAGGTGGGATGAATGTGTACTAGTTCAACATTAATTATTTGATGTTATGGAGAATCCTACAGGCTAGCCTAACATCCAAGTCCATAGGCGATCCCAAGGATTGCAAAGCAAAGCAGGACCGTGTGGACTAGAGAGGAAGCACACAATAAACATAAATATTTGGTTATCTTGTAGCTTCTTGCTTATAAATATACAAATGTATATGATTTGGTTATTATTTTCTAAACTCTTGTTTAGAGATAAACCCTATGAGAATAAAATAAACATATGAATCGATTCAATGTTTGAGTGTAGGTATTGTTGGAAGAAAGGACTATGAAGGCATCCTAGGGATGCATGTGGACATGTGACTATCCTAAAGAGTTCAACATAAGCAGTAATGAAGAGGGTGCTAGTGGGACTGTGTGGGTTCTAGTAGCCAAGAATTGTAGACAAACCATGTGGAGCGACTCCATGGTTGAGAGGTTTGGAATAGACCATAAACACGGAGTGTCATAGAGAAGAAGGGTTGGTCAAGAATTCACGATGAAGTGGAAGAGGCTAGGAGCATGAAAACCACAATGGTGGTGTGGGTTCCAGAATGGAACAAGACGAAGAGGAGAAAAAATATTATTGCTTTCTCTTTCCTTTTTTTATTGATGCATTTATGAAAACAAAAAATTGTTGAATGCATGTATGGATGAAAGTGGAGTGCGTTTATTTGCTTGAAATAAATTGTGAATGCTGAAGTAGTTAATTCCCTGTCAAAGAATGGACATGAATGAGCTCATGTGCCTATTGGGAAAGCATGAAAAGTATGAAAGTATCATGGTTAAAACTTGGACTACCAATGCCAATTGGGCAATTAATTGATTGATTTTAATGTTTATATTATGCTTGACCTAACCAAATCACAATGATGCATTTCATAGGTGAGAAAAGTGAAATCTAGTTGTGCGCATTAAACATGGCAGTAGACCAAAGGCTATTGGACTTGGATGGAAGTCTCCTTCAAACAATTTCCAAGACCCAAGAAAATCTTGGAGAGATGCTCAAGATACAAAAGAGGTAGAATGAGATGAACCACAAGGTTTTGCAGGGCTCTATTTGTCTGTAAAGGGAGGTAAAAAGAATTATGGGAGAAATCAAGAAAGGGAAAGGAAAGTGGATCAATGATGAGGCATTCGTCCAATCAGTCCATTAAGAAACATTCCAGGAACGAAGACTCAAAGGAAATTGAGCAGGTAAAGATGAAGCAGCCAATGAAATGTTGCAAATGTGGAAGACATCATTGCCTCTAGAACTACCAAACAAGGGAACATCAAGAGGGTAGTAGCCATAAAGTTTTCAGACTTGTGTATGAGCTAAAAGATCAGGATCAGCAGGAGAATCTTATGGAATCCAAAGGACTTGGTCCTGAAATTTCAAAGTAAATGATAGAATGTACGGCAGATCTGCAAAATTAAAAAAAAAATTGAACGTGTAAATTGTATATGTATTCCTAAGTATTGGAACACCAAGGACGATGTTATTCTAAGGGGGAGGGGATTGTAATACCCCATTTTGACCCTTAGGATATATTGAATTTTAATATAAATATTGTATACATGTGATGTCTGTTTTCCTAGTGTGGATCTCAAGGCCAAGGCCCCTCTAGGGATGCTCATATTTTTAGTTAAAAGGCAAGTACTATATATTATGTTATACCCATTTGTTATGTTGAGCCGCAAAAAAACCACATTTTATTCATCTTTTATATACCATTTGACACCTTATTCCTACTTTATCCTTCCATAAAACCATTAATATTCACCACTTTCATAATAAATATGGGTTTATATTACCATTTTCCAAATCATTTATTTTTGAGTATTTTGAGTGAATTTGTAGTTAATTGTTGAGAAAAATAACATATTTTCATTATATTTTAAAGTTGGATGAGTTTGGTGATGCTTATAGGTGTATTTGAAGACTTTAACAAGCTCAAAAGTCACCACATAGCCTCAAATTCGAATTTCATCCTCAAGATGTGGGCTAATTTCAAGGAGAAGATCATGGAAATGTGGAGATGGAATATCTTATCCAAGATGTCATGGAGGATTCGAAGGGATTAGTTGTAGATTTGTTGAGGATTTAGAGGGATAAGTTGAGAGAATAGTGGATCTATAATTATGATTAATTATCTTGAATTCATGTATAAATAGGAGGGCTCTCTCCTCATTTTGGTTAGAGATCTCTCTAGTGGTTTGGAAGTAGAGAACAATTTAGAGTTAGCCATAGATTGGATTTTTTATTGTTATGTAATGGAGATGATGCTTAATGCACATCCTTTGATTCTCCCATGTTAATTTTAGATTCTTTCTTATGAATTGTTAATGTAGATTTTTAGTTATGTCTTGCGTATGAATTGATAGTCTAGAATTTATGTGAGCTCACAAATTAATGTTGATTGCTTTATACTAGTTTATTTCATGCAATTTCAATCTTTCTTTATCACGTTAATTTATGCAATTTCATGTTTTATGCAATTAGATTTATTTCCATATAATTTCCTGTTTTCATAACTTAGATTCAATTTCAATTGTAGAATAGGTTAGCAATACTCTGCCCCTGCATATATTTTGTCTGTACCTCACATGTTTATGCTCTCTCCAGGTTGACAATTAAATCATTGGATATATATGTTATAATTTGTTTAATATTTTTTCCCAACATGTTATTAATCCATGGAACATTGTAAAAATGATGTAAATAAACATCATGCAATAAAATACCAAAACAGGCTATGGAAGCAACTAATGAGAAGGGTCCATGTGTATCCACTAGGGAGTGGTGAGAAGGTTGTGGGATTTAACCATAGGTTTCCAAATTTAATTTTGAGAATCCATTTGAATTTATTTGCTGGCATTTATTTCTATGTAAGAAAGTTGTTGAAGAAATCAGTCCATGGCTTCAGTGGAGCAGGGGCATCCCATAAATTCGTATGGAAGGGTATGGGATCTATTTTATTGATCCACAAATCACTCTACCTCATGAAAATTTGTTTTTCCTCATTCCCATTCCATTGTGGAAGATCCCAACTAGATTTTCCATCCATTACACATGCCCAATAGTGAGAAGAAAACCAAAAATTATAATTTTGCAAGAACCTATGTTTTGAAGAGCCAAAAACGCTCATAATTGGTATTTGACAATGAAATAAAATTGGGGATCCATAGATATGATCCTTGGGGAGAAATCAAGAGTATTAGATACCCAAAAATCTATTGGAAAACCCAGTTTTTATAGCTCAAAAATCTAGAGACGGGATTGAGTTATTTGATGGCATAATTGTGAGAAATCCAAGTGTGAATGTTCGAACAAAGGATTGGATTGCTTAAATTTATCTTGATATGTCTGTAGCTCTGTGGTTGAGTGCACTATCTTAGAATAATCCTCCTTTCCTTTTTTATTGCATGCTTGATAAACCTAACTGTGTGTTGAATTAGCATGACTGGTTGAGTGAAACCATGGTTGTGAATGAGCCTATTTAGTTCCTCCTTAGTGGATACACATCCCAGCTTGGGGGTAATCTCTCAGCTGAAAGAATATAGGATGGATAGAGATCTATGGTTTGGTGGAACATTGCTCTCACATATTCAGTTGTTGGACAGTTTCATCTTAAAGATAAGTATTCTCTGTAGTTTAAATTGTGATCATTTTGTGTTCTGTTATGCATGTTTAATTACTCATGTTAATTGAATGATGTGATTATCTTAAGCTAGTTGACATGAAGCTTGTGCATAGCATGAGAATGGTATTGATTATTGTATGGTTGTTTCATTATTCTTCCTGGAAGAAATAGGCTGTCATACTCCCTTTTGCGTGTGTGTTATTATGTTTATTCTGTTGTGTTTATATTGAGTATGATTCTTCACTACATTTCGAGATAAGCATTCTTTGTGGATTGCGTTAGGTTAGTTATATTCTATACAATGTTTTAATTAATGACTGTTGTCTATATGCGATATGAATGATGAAATGGTGTGTGGATACTCTTTCAATAGCAACAATTATAGTTTCTCATCTTCCACAATATACTCTTTTTCTTTCTCTCTCTCTTCAACACAATACTTGAGGTGTGTACAAATGAAGTGGAGCACATCCCTATTAATATTCTTCAATTGAATTGACCTATAACCTAACAGGTCTTACTTGTCTAACTGACTAAGCCAACTTGTCTAGAAAGAAACCAAACATAACATTTATTATATTGACACTTTGGTACTATTGACCATAATTACATCTAGAGGTTTACATTGATTCTTTCAATGACTCTTACAAGACCAAACCCATCTCTTGAAGGAGGAATACAATCAATACACCTAGAATATCTTTTGAATTTACAATACTTTAACAGTAACCTTACATATTGATCACTATATAATCACTATCACTATGGGTGGTCGACTAATACAATTGGATCCAATGTTGGATTTACCTTTCCAATACTTAATTACCAACTAGAGTTGTTGTAGGTAATTAATCCACTTGAGTTATTGATTACGTTGTTTGTAATTTCAAATGGGATGAGGTGAATTATAAGGGATTATGGTCAATGAGGATGACTATTTCCTTCCTAAGGATGTAATGTCTCCATTGCTTAATATCTTGCACAATGGCATACCATTCCTTCTTATATGTCAGATACCTTCTAAGAGTGTCATTGAAATATTCAGAATGAAAAGTGACTAGGTAACCAGAATAAGTGATCACTGCACACAAAACACACTCTGATGTGTCCATGTCAATCTCGAAAGGCTGATGCAAATAATGTGACACAAGTATTGGTGGAGTACAAAACTGATATTTTAGCCGCTAAAATTTTTGTTGTTGTGTTGGTTTCCATTTGAAGATAGTTTTCCCATTTCCCTTAGTTAACTAACTCAAAGGCTAGGCTATGTGACTGAAGCCGAGTATGAATCATCAAACTAAGAAAACTTATTAGTTCATGATTTTTTTGAGGATTGGGACAATCTTTGAGGAAATGTACTTTTCATGGGTCGACTTGAATGCCTACAGAGTCAATTACATACCCCAAATATTTTATGGTCTTAATCACAAATGAGCATTTATCCATGTTGAGATAGATTCGATGTTGTTGGAGAGTGTCGAAGACTTGTCGAAATTGTTTGACATGTTCTTCCCATGATCGACTAAAAATCAAGATATAATCAAGATAGACAATGAAAAACTTGCCAATGAGAGGTCATAGAAGGCCATCAATATATCGCATGAAGGTCTTAGGTGAATTGGTTAAACTAAAAGCCATGACTAACCATTCAAACAATCTTTCCTTGGTTTTGAAATCAATTTTCCATACATTGGTGGACTTTATAGGAATTTGATGGTATCCCGACTTGATTTAAATCTTAGTAAAGAATATAGCACCTTTTAGACAGTCAATGAGTTCATTTATCCTAGGAAGAGGGTATCTATTCTTTACTAAATTTTTGTTGAGATCTCAATAGTTGATGCACATGCACCAAGTCCTGTCTTTGTTTGGAATGAGGATGAATAGACTTCCACAAGTAGAGGATCTAGGTCAGATGTGACCTTTGTTGATCAAATCCTGTATTTTTATATGAATTTCTTCATTCTTGATAATGTATCTTAAACAGATGCATCAGGTAATGAAGAACCAAGAACAAGTTCAATGGAGTGTTTTACCTGAAAAATGTAGAGGTACTCCATCTTTCTCTTGAAATACGTTTCAATATGTTGTTGTTGTCAGGAGAAGCATTGGCTGGTGAGTCGACTTGTTGCTGTAGTATTCTTGAAATGCTAAGGATTTATCATAATAAATGTGAATTCCTAAGCATGGTTGATAAGATTCTTTGTTCATTTGGAAGATATCATAGCAATCGTTGATGTAGGTATGTTGGAGAAAACCAACCAACAAATATTTATCAACAGGGGTCCTCACTTTATCGATGCTCCACTAGTGCGATCTCCCTGAGCACCGGCCTAGACAAGGTTTAGCCTTCCTAGTAACATCTGCAGAGTGGATGAAGTCTCACCTGAGATGTTCAAGGGAGAGCTATTGGAACCGAGTTTCTGATAGTGGGGGGCAGAGGATAGGAGTTCTAACAGGAAAAAAACATAACTTAATAGATCCAGAGATATGCAGTCGACATCAACTCATTTTTGTAACCACGGAGTGCATCACACATTCATCACAGTATCTCTATTAAACATCTGAGTTCATAATGCAACAGCAATATACCATATTTTTAAA
Organism: Pseudotsuga menziesii; assembly: GCA_001517045.1. Lineage (NCBI taxonomy): Eukaryota > Viridiplantae > Streptophyta > Pinopsida > Pinales > Pinaceae > Pseudotsuga > Pseudotsuga menziesii. Next base: position 80,153 of record LPNX010789071.1, on the reverse strand, counting down.
TAGATCAACATCACTATAGCAGAAATAGAATAACCCGCAGCAACATCATAACAAATCACAGCATCGTAACAGATCTAGATCATCACAACATCGTATCATAGAGAACACAAAAGACAAGATTATGCATCAACTATCATATATATTAACTTTGCACAAAATATACAAAGCAGGACAATTCTCTCCAAAATCAGAGGATGAATAAATCAATAAAAAATGAGATAAATCACAAATACAACAGGAAATTCTTCAGAAACCATATCACACTAGACCTCATGTGATAATTATCCTCTGATGAGATTCTCCTATCATGTCTTCTTTTTTTCCTTGATTACAAAACTATATCTATAAATATGTGCACACCTTTACATTGAGGGTCCACTGCTAACTAACTTATAACCTCTAAAGACCTATCGTGACAAAAATTGGTCAAAATATATATATAATATTCAAATCAGTTATTCTTCCACCCATTGTGCTGATATGGACTTGCACAGTATCACATGAGCTTGCACAACTGTCACAATGCTATGAACTCACATACCAAAACCCTTGCCAATAGGACCCCAGCATAGTCTTATGGCTCATCCCTGATCCACGTTAGGTTGACAAGGTATGTGTCGATGTTTGTTCCTTGAAATATTTGAATTGTTGCATAATCTCATGAACCTGAAGCTAGACTTTGTCAGAAGTAATATGAAAATTAGTCAAATCTTGCTGCACTAGGTGATCCTATATGGAATTTCCTTCGACCATCTTCTGACTCTCCTATACCTCCTGTAGCATGGTGACTGATTTAACAGCCAACTGTCCACCTATCTATTGAAATTCATCAAGCTAAGCGTAACGCTTTTGTTGATGTTCCTGGGCATGGGTAGCTCTGTACTGGAGATTCTTCAATTCCTCGGCCCTAGTAATATACACCATTAGTGGCATGGCTCTCAGTGATGTCTTCAAGTTCGGTAGTTGACCTTCGGATTCTTGCACCTGTGCAATCATCTACTCAATCTGCTTGTCCTAGACAATGCTCTGCCAAAACTATGTTTTCACATCCATAATGGTCTTGGCCTCCTACTCCATGATTCTGAAATGAGTTGCAATCTCTTCAATGGAAGCCTTCCTTTCCACAACCTGTTCGGGCAGTGTCATCAGTTGGGCCATAAAATTAAGAAATAGGTTGGTATCTTGGAGCTGAACAATAGTCTATCCTAGTCACTTGGCCTTTTCAACTAGGGTGAGCTCAGTTGTGTTTTCAAAAATGTGTTGGCAACCCAAAAAAATTGTTTGTTTGACTTTGCCACACCGGGTACACATCTATGCATGTTCAACAATCAGGTCGTCTTACACCTTCTTCAGTTTAGTGATATCCTTGGAATCCTTTTGTCACAACTCATCCTGTGTCACCTTCAAGGCATATATCTCATGCACCTTTTCCTCTTCCATCTGCACCCATACATGATGCAGCTCCTCTTCTCTTTCTGCAGCTTCTCATTTTCAATATGTGACTCGACATATCCCTCAGTCAGCTCTTTCTATCATTCCACCAATTCCATGGGGAAAACATGCTGCAACTCCTCTAACGCTGTAGCATACAACTTGCTCAAATCCAAATCCACACTCTGGATCAGTCACAGCAACTCATGAGCTTCCTCATTGTCCACATTGATTGTACTCAGGGGAACTTGCAAATTCCTAGCTCGGGGCTCAGTGCTGATCAATGGGATGTCGTGCATCGTAGATCTTGTAGATGTTTTCCTGGAAACAATACTGTTGACGGGCGTATTTGACTAAGCCCGCAACGGGGGAAACGACCTAGTCCGGGACCCTTAGAACAGGCTCCAAGCTGTTTGGAATAGCCGCTCCCAACAGGTTTAAAGGCTCTGTTGGCCTGAGATCCTAGAAGACTAATGCTTACGATTAATGCTACTGATAATTAGTGTCGATCCTATTCTTATAATTACAAAAGTTAACCTAAGTTATGTATTACAAGAACTAAAAAATGTTAAGTTAAATTACCCAAAACCATTAACTCTGAATACATAAATAAGACCTAAATCTGTATAGGATTCATATACTTACAAAGTCATGTTATATTTATGTACAGATGTACGGTAATTACATAAAATGACAAACTGAAAATAATTAATGAAAAAGATCTGACTCCACAGGGTTTTTTAGATAATATAAAGATAAAAACTGAATAGAGTATAATTCTAATCTAATACCTATCCTGATCAGGAGCAAAAATTAATTAAAGCTTGTTATTAACTGATACTGATAAATGCACCGTAATAAACATTTGCAAATTTTAAAGAAATTCAACCGTTGCAAATTCATACAAGCATCATTCCATATAATGTAACAATAATATCGATTATTAACTACAGATTATGTTATACCAGCATAGCTAAAAACAAGAACAGTCGATACCTAATAGATTATCTTCGCACAATTCATCAAAGGAGATTAAAACAAACATAGTAATATAGGAAAAGAAAATACCAAAAACTGAAAGATATTATATACCACATATAAGTTTTAAAACTGTAAATGTGATTCAAACATCACCAGCCCAGGACATTGTGACAACTCACAGATAACTGCCTAGCAGCCCAAACAGTACGAACCAGCAGTTCAGTATTTGCATCCCCAAAGTATCGACCCCCAATATGTTCACTATCAGTCTTTTAAATACCTTTTCATTTTCCCATAGTAGCAACATTAAAGACCAAGAATGAATATTACGATCCCTAACTAATGTCAAAGAAAAATGACAAGTGGAACATGTCGTTTTTCCTTAAACGCATAATCGTTCATCTAGCATATAGGATCGTAAACAGAACATAGGAACCTGTAAAACCATTCCTCCAATCATCGATTTACCTCCAGGAATACAGGGATCACAAAAATAACGGACATCCTCAAAATCAGGGAAAAAGATCTTCTCATTACTACCTGCGATAAACACGAATTATAATCAGAATATGATGAAAATAATATCAAATAGAATCGTCAATAAATAATCTTGATATCATGAAATACCTGAATCTCATCCACAAAACAACATATCAGCATATACTATAGATTAACTGGGGCGTTGAAAACTTGAATATTTACTCCACTAGACTGGCTTGGTGAAGGTGCTTTAAACTGTATCAAGGCAATCTGAGCATTAAGCTCACGCAATTTTTCTTCGTTTCTTTCATTTTCATTCTGCAACTTAAGAACACGTCTTATAAGTTTATTTTTATGATTTCTTAATCGCAAGAGATGCTGATCGCTTGCAACGACCTTTTCCTTCAAACCTTGATTATCAATTCTTAGCAGGTCTCTACTCACCACTATTTCATTCATTTTTTCTTCCATCCTGCGAACTTTATCTAGCAGGCAATTAAAAAACATGGGGTGAATGGTTTCCCCGATTCCATGTGAAAAAGCTGAAGTCATTTTCACAGACTTTTCATTGACGACTGAATCAGTCATATAATCAACAGGGACCTCCGGGATCTTCTTGTCCACTGCTGGTGGACTTTCACACTCGGGCGCGACATCAACATTGGGCCGAATCGGCTGAACTTCTACAGATAAGGAGGGATTTTCAGAAATCTCCTCAACAGTCAGAGGGTGACTTTGCCCAACTGGATCGGTCATCAAATCATGATGAATTACATTATCGTTCACAGGGGAAGGGACTGTAATCTCCTCATCGTCGATTACAACTGTTTCAACAGGGATTTTATCATTCACAGGCCTTTTTATGGTTCTGGCCTTAGCCATACTCCGATTCAGTCTTCTACTTAACTTAGACATGGGTAAATTTCCCCGGCTACTACCAACTTTGTCATTATTGTTTGATGGCGCGATAGGTGACAAACCTGAACCCTTTTTACCACGACTAGGCCGTAAAGAAACAGGATGAACACTATCCGGATTAACCACTGGTACTTGAGAGGGTTCCACATTCTTAGGACTAGGGATTGATGTGGGTTTATTCAACGAAGCTGAACCCAAAACCCTGTGCTTACCACAGTCGTCGGGGTTATCAAACATACAATGGCAAAATTTTGAAAAGCCATTAACTTCTATAAATTGTTCCCAAGAACGACCTGCTTTTATCAATTCATTTTCAATCAAAATGCGGACCATCCCGTGGTGAAATAAACTATGGATTAAGTATTTTGGTCCTTTCTTTATAGCATTCGACATTTTAAACAAGCTGTGGAGAAGGTAATAAGGAAGATTAATTGGAAACCCTATGAAAACTGCCATCAAATGAAGGTGGTACACATAAGCCGACGACAATCGGCCCTCGCAGGTAAGATATCTATGAATTAAATCGAGCACAGGTCTCCATTCTTTACGAAAATACTTACGTGCAACACCAGCGTGAAAAGAGACCTCTTATGTCGGGTTTTTCAGCAAACTTCTCCATTCCGTGATATCCATCCTCTGATACTTAAACCATTTCTGCCCGGACAAAGGGAGACCGGTCGCATGCGCAATTGACCTCTCGTCGACCCAAAAACATAAATCACCTACTTCAGCCTGGTAATTTATCAAGGACATGGCGAAAACCCTAGTGACCTCTGGGTTTGAATCAGAAAATTTCTCCAGAAACTGAAACCACCCTGCATCCTTAATCTTTCGCAAAAGATCAGGATTTGAATCCAAGAGGGTTAATTCATGAGGCTCGACTCTGACGACAGGAGCCATCCTTATCAGCTTGCCAATATAACAATGCGCACAGCAAACCTGCCACCACTGAATTAGCGACAGAAGAGCAGACCGAGAGCACTTGGAACCAAAAATCCGCAACAGTAAACAATACAGAGGATAAGCCATATTTGAATATAGGCGAAACCCCTGTAATTTCATCATAGTCAGAGCCATCACCATTCAAAATGGCGAACACGAATGACGGCCAAAGTGTTTAAAACCTGAGTTTATCACAATCCGTTCTGAGTTAAATGACGAGTGTGCATCAGGTGTACGCATAACAGGTGCTCCAGTGGTGAAGCGCCACGACTAGGATCATGTACCAGGACTGAGACGTGGACAGCAGGGAGGTATGAGTGTCATCATAACACTCTAAATCCACAATGAATGCGACTCGTGCCACAGATTTTTCATACAACACGTTCGGCTCTCTCTCCAAAGGTGACGAATCGAAATATAACCCACACTATATCTTTGGTAATTATCCCATGTGAAATAATACAATTCATGTTTAAAAAACATTAGGATAAGGCATATGAATTATATATCTATGTCTCATTAAAGTTCTATCAACGTTAATCATCATTACCTTGTTCTTGTATGAAAATCATGAAACATGCCCATAATGACATATTCTTAACCATAGAATTGAGCATAATTAATGTAATGTTTGACAGAGCCTGCACAGGTAAGCCTACAGGATCAAGCATAATAACCACGAATCCTCATGTATCAATGCCCCTAGTGATAATGCATTCAAACCAATAACTCAAAAAATGATATCATTGATCCAAAGTAGTTTGCGAAGTTTTTTCAAACAAATGTGGCATTTCAATAAATCGGTAGCTAAGGAAAAATAAACCATTCAGTAGCTAAGTTTATCCCTTCTAAACTTTAGACATTTCATCAAACAAAATGGGATTTTGTTTGCTGCAATAATGATTTTAGAAGGCTGTTGAGCAGGTGCACAACAAATACCAAGAATGGAATCTAATCTATCTCTTACCACACTGAATTCTTCATGGATTGACTCTTGGATTGCCTTAGTTGCAGCTGTGGAGGAGTCGGTGACTTCTTTGATAAGATGTTTCAATTGTTCCTCCATCCCTGACCTAGTACCACTGTCTGCCTCATATTCTTGGTGCCAATTGGTGCGATTTTCCTCCCGCATGCACTGTGTTGCATCTTCAGGTTCTGTCAATGACTCATTGTTAGAGTTGTGAATGCTCAACTCCATTTGGGAAGGCTCGTCTGGGGCATTAGGTGGCAGCTCCTTAGACAATTCCTCTTGACTCATCGAGGTGTGCCATTCCTCCGACCATTCTTAAACAATAGCATCTAATTCCTCTATCGTAACTTTGTAAGGTAAAGGTAGCCACTACCAGTCGGGGTCCCGCCTGGCTTGTATGTGAATAGAGTGGGGCCTGATGGATTATCGAAGGAGCCTTTGATACTTAGCCACTGCATAAGGAGAGATGCAGGGAATGGTGATAGCTGTGGCCTGCAGTGCTTCCCAATAAACCTATAAATAAATGGCACAGTCCGCTTATCGACTGGGATTTTCAACCCACCATAGGTTATGATAATGGGAACCTCGGCACACCTTCACCACCTCAACCACCATTGGTTGGTAGTATTCAGGTTCCATATAGGCAACGAGGGCAATAAGGATCAACAACAAACTAGATGAAAATGGTCACCCGGTCTAAGAAGCAAGAGTGTCTTCTAGTAACTGATTCAACAAGAATAATGACCAATTCATTTGCACACTTCTAGGTGCATGAAACAACACTAGACTGACATTGGACTGGTTAGTTGCCCCAAACACTTACTTGCCAGAATATGTGCATTGATACACACTACTTGTGAGTTGATACTATCAATTCACTAGGCACGACCATCCCGTTGTAGGCCAAAGAGCTCCTTTAACTACTTAGCAAGTTTCTTGTTGGCATCCCACCCATAGATATACTGTGTTGGATCTTCCCCGGCCTTTGGCAATCTTGTGATGCTCGCGATTAAATATAATGTCACCAGGATGGGCGTATTCAACCATAGCGTCCTGCCATGGAAAAAAGCCTACAGTTTCCTAACAAATGCATGGGATTCATTCAATTTCCCAAAATGAGGCATATTAATGAGCCTCAAAAATCTAGATTGGTCTAACACACTCGCCCAAGGTTGAGGAATCCGCTAAATGGGGCCACCCATTATCATCGAGACTAATTTGTAGGGCTCATCCCTAACATCCTTGAGTAGTAACAAGTCGTGGTCTTCAAATTTCAACTGAAGCAAGGTAGGGATGATGTTGACCGAGCACGTCATCCCTTCAAGTAGCAACAAAAATTTTGACAGGTACTTTTAACTTTTTGTTGGCTTCCTTGTCTTTACTCCTGGCCACGTAGGAGAAACATACCCCAAAATATCATGAACAGAGATGCCCCTAGGAGCCATATACTCGACAGCTCCTCAGCTCAATGAGCCATTCTATGCAGTCCCTTCCCCTTGTGCTCTTACCGATGTGTGTGTTTGCCTCTTTTACGGCAGCGTGGAACTGGGATTCTGAGCCTACCACTTCCGCTTGGGAAAGGATGATGAGATGAATAGCATGCTCATAGCCTCTTCTTCAACTTCTGTGGGCTGAATAGGGGACTCAAAATCACTTGAAATGTCAATGGTGTCAAGGTCACTCAGCATGCCTCATGCCTCAAACCTTAAAATGCACTCGACAACTCTAACCTGCAACACTGTAACTCATTCAACATCTCACAACACACTGCACAATTCTCCCTCAGCTTCATACTCTACTCGCTCAACTCAATGATTCCATCCTCATGCATCCGGTGTGATTTTTATATCCACCTCCAATTCAAAACTCATCATTTCCGAATCTATTATTACCATTATTACTAAATCTGGTATTAATGATGCCAAATCCGCTAGGAATCCTACTCCTTTAATAGTCGAATCATCCATTAATGTGGATCGCTTCAACAAGCACCACCAGCCAACTGTTTTAACTACCTATGTGATTTGACCAACCCACATCCCTGCAACCATCACAAATGGTTGACTGGTCATCGCTAAAAACTCTAACTTTGCACAGCCTCTTCCCCTAGGCTCATGTGCTACTTTGAAACAAAATCATCATCATTTTTTTTGGGTGCTTCAAGCAGTGTGCATCTCTGGCCCCTTCCTATAGGGATTCAAGCGACTCCCATTGACAAGCTTCAACAACATTGTACCATCTAATTGTTGTAACTAAACTGCATCGCTAGAAGTAATTGACTGAACAAGATATGGACCTAACCAGTGCAGTTGTAACTTACTTGGATGTTTTATAAACTTGCTGTCATATAACAACACCAAATCTCCTTCTGCAAATTGTTTTTCCTTAGTGTGGAAATCATGCCATGCCTTCTGTCGATCCTACACAACTTGTTGGTGGAATCCTACAATGAAACGATCTTATTCGAGCTATACCAACTTAGCAACGCACTCTTCTATTTCTTCTACATCATCCATGCCTGTCACCACGACAATGTGCAAACTGGGAACAATATACTCCATGGGTATGACTACCTCCTGCCCATAGAACAGCTTGCATGGTGTCTAGCAGGTTAGTTGTTTGCAAGTAGTGTGATATTCCCATAGCACTACAGGAATTTTCAAGTCCTAGCCATCATGGTTAGCATTACATACCATTGTCAGTGTTGTTTCCAAAATTTGATTGAATGCTTTGACAGTGCCATTGTCCTGTGGATGGTATGGTGTACTCCTCTTATGTTGTATCTGCAGTTCCTCAGTTAGCACTTTTACCATCTAGTTGACAAAGTGACAACCTTGGTCATTTATCAAGATCCTAGGACACCCAAACCATGTCACAATGTTCTCAAAAATGAACTGTGCTGCTGTCGCAGCGATACAATCTACTTCTAGTGCAACTTTCTCCCATCGCGTTAGGTAGTTAGTTGTGGTAATGATGTATTGTGCATCAATTCACTTCCCTGGTGGATTGATAGGACCCACAAAATCCGCATCCCATTTATCAAATGGTTACAGAGTCACCTATGACACCAACAGCATCTCATCCCGTCGCGATGGTTTACTGACCCGCTGACAGACGTTGCATCTCCTCGCATAGTCTGTGAAATCATTATGGAATGCGGGCCAACATATCCTGTTGTGTAACACCTTTCACGTAATAGCCCAGCCTCCATAGTGACCTCCCGCAATTCCTACATGTGCTTATTCTAGAATGGGGCCCTATTCATGTGGCAAAATACACTCTTGTTGTAAAGGAAAGTTTCCTATGGCTAGGGTTTAAGAGGCCATCAACATACTAGGGTTTAAAGGTGGATGCAAATGGTTTTGAAAGTATATATAAACAAGATTTAGATATAAGAATGATTCATACCTTAGCCAAATTAAGGTTGATCCAAGCATCCCTTCAATCCTTCTCTTGATCCTCTTGCTCCAAGAGACCTACAAAACGAATTATACCTTCCTCAAACCAATATGACCACATATAATTAAATGATAATCAAATAAACGTGAAATAATAATCTGATTAACATCATAATATGATCATAAACAGAGATCCAATCACACATTGAACAATTATTTGGGAAGAAGAAGGACATCACATCTTTATTAATCTTGAAAACAAATACAATTATACCTTCTCTTCAAGTTTGACACCTTACGAAACCTTTATCTGGTTCTACTACTTCTCTTCTCCAAGGAATTCAACCTCCAAGCTCTGCAACACAAGGAGAATGCTTCTAGGGCAAAGGTGTGGGCAAATAGAGCTCCAAATCCTTCATCATAACAATGCAAAGATTCAAGTCTCCTCTCATGGACCTCCATACCTCTATTTATATGCTTAATGAAGAGTTAGGGTCGAAGACAAAGTAGTTACAACTGAAGGTGTCAGTTGCATAACTACCTAAACTACCCAAATTTCAAAATACGTATTTTTTGACATTTTTAGGAGATGTACACAGGTTGTAGAGACATTAGTCACGTACATGAGGAGGTATACACATGTTACAATGTAGAAAGTTGTGTATTTAAGGTGTACATGACTATTATATATAGCAACTCGCGTACCTATGTGGGTTTCCTTAAGGAAAGTCGCATACACATCAAAAATTCATTTTTATGGTATTTCTGGGCATTTTTAGACTTTTGTGTCTTCTAGGCAGTTTTAGCTAACTGAAATATTCTTTCCAATGGCATAGATATGAGGTCAAATGGAGTTACAGAACTCAAGATATGGGCCCTCCAAGTTAGGTTTTTTTTCAATGACTTTTAGTGACTTTCATGAAGTGTCATCATGGAAGTGTCAACATGTGACAGAATCATGGGAAAGTGGTCACAGGAAGAGATGTGTCATTTTGAGCTATAACAGATGTCCCCTAATGTATGAGGTCAAAGGGAAAGATGATAGCTAGAATACATTATAGAGGAAACAAATGAGTATGGAGAGAGCAGAGAATCCAAGATCAAAAGGCTCGAACAAAGGTACTTGAAAGAGAGGTGGATCTCTAGGACATACAAGTCCATATACAAAACATCGCCATAAAGATACAGGTGGATCCAACATCTGTATAATTGATGAAACTATCATGGTCACTCAATATGCAAAAAGGTTTCATATCAAATCGAAAGGAGTCATGGCCATAAATGAACAAGGTGGATCCATGCTCAACAATCGATCATAGCCACAAAAAATACAAGGTGGATCTATGTCTCAGCAAAATGTCATATAAAATGTAACAAGGTCTTGCGCAACTTGGGCAATAGCAAAAATGACGATGCTATTGTCAGCCCAAGGTACTCAATACAAACCGCCCAAAAAAGGTACGAATCCTAACCATGCAAATAAAGGAGTTGAAGTCAAACATGGAGGAAACCGTTTGATTACCAGGCAATAATGAAAATCGTTAACAAACATGAGGGAAACCACCATTAATGAAAATGGTCCCCAAGGTACCTAGTACATTCTAACAAGTGTGATTACAAGGACTTGAAGTCAAACACTTGAAGAATCCATCGAAGAGGAGACATTAAGGTAGTCCCACTAACCAATAGCAAGGGAAACTACTGTTGATGACAACAATCCCCAAGGTACTAAAATAAAACTCTAAATCTCATTCCTAGAGCAAGATGTGTTGCTTTTGATAAGAAGAGATCCATTGGAAGGAGGGCATTAAGGCATCCTTCATCATCCAACACGAGGTAAGTCAAAGACTAAGTGGATCTAGAATTGGTACTGAAGTTCACGACAAGAAATGCCAAAGAGATGATGTAATAAACTGATACCAGGGAATGGCCGACACAAAAGGTTAAGGCAACTGCAGAATGGATGATCACGACAGAAAAAGTGACTTAGGAAGATTTTGACACAAAAAGGACCAACGAAAAAAATCTGCAATGTCGGAGACATTGACAGATTCCCCACATAATTGCAAAAGGGACCAACTAGAGGAGTAAGAAACTCTGAATTAGGATAAGGTCAAAATACTAGGACCCAACTATTGATAGACTCAAAACTAGTGCTTTGTTCAAGGAAACAAGACTTACTTCCATGATGTAAAAAACATGTGAATGAACTTCCCTTCCCCTCTTTCTTGTAAAGATTTAATGAGTCCAAGAAAGCAAACTTAGGACCATCTTCATTTTTGGAAAGCTCGAAGAAAAGACAAAAGAATGCTTGATAAAGCACTGATTCATGGACTTTACGAGCCTGAACTAGTACATGCTCGACGGTGTTTTCATAGTTTAGAGAGTTTTAAAACTCCAAAGAAGACTCCATGGGGTTTCTTTTTCATCCAATTTAGTCTCTTGAGGCCGAAAAAGTATAAAACAAACCACAAAAGAAATCTCTTAGCTTCCAAAGAATTAAGGTGCACCTTTTTCGTACTTAGTCATGAAGGTCAAAAAAAAGTTAAATTACCACCTACCTAATGCTCCTTTAAAAGTAGCATATAGCCTGATTTTTATGAGTGTGAAGGAAGGAAAGATCACTTGGAAAGATCCATTTGATTACGAGAAATGGGGCTTACAACAATAAACTCGATGCTTTGTTCTTTAGGGTTTAACAAGCATGACAAAGACATAAAGTACACTCGAAATATTTTTCATGTTTGGATCCAGAGCACGAAAAATAGAAAACTAAGCTCATACTGGGGGTTCCTTTTCCATAAGTTTAGTCCCTCAGGTCCAGAAAAGCGATAAACCTATGGCTGAGAATACTCTTCTCAATTCTGAAGTAAAGAGAGTGTTGCTTTCTTGTATTATTCCACATGCTCCAAGAAAGAGATAACCTACCACCAATCTGGATGCCCATTCACATATTCTTAACAAGACTGAATGGACAAGTTTACTCGGTAGTCAAGTCTATTTTGAGGAGTTAGACCTAGGCATAAAGAAACTCAATATCTTTCTCGTGAAGTTTCAACGAGTCCAGAAAAGTCAACTCGTGGCCTCCTTACTATTTTTAACAAGCTCAAAGGAGAGCAGAAAGAATGCTCTAAATGCAAGGAGATGAGTGTCATAGGCAGGTGAAACTAGCTCCAAGCACAAAGAACAAACCAATGCATAATGCAAGGAAAGCAAGCAAGATAAGGACACTCAGCGAATGTCTCCTCAAGGTAAATGGTGTCAATTTGCAAAGGAAAAATGATACAAGGCTGAGCAATGATGAAAGCAAAGATGAGGGCTTATACAACGAGATAAAAGCATGGAAGCCGGCATCAAGCTCATAAGCACGAGCAGGGTACATGTAAATGTAGTTACAACTTGAACAACAAGGGGAGGCCAGTCAACATTTGTGAATCCAACTACAAATCATGTCTCCAGGAAACAACAACATCAGAATCATATTCAAAAGAAAATATCCAATGCAAGTCATTTTGGCAGAAACACATGTGACTTTGCTATCTTCTACAAAAGGTAAAGTCATGGCAGAATCAACCGAAGAAGATTCTATATCACCAAGGTTCAAAGGTTTATAATCCGTAATATCAACCTCAGAAGGAGAGAAAAATTCAACAAAGGAGATAGAGTCTACAGGAACAAATTCGGTATCATAGGAGTTGAAAAATTCATAAGAAAAATCAAGCTCATCAGGATCACTGACTTTTTGTTCAAAGGAAGCGTCAAAAGTCTCAAAAAGACCAATATAAGAAGAAAGGTCAGGCTTATTAGGAAAATCATGGTTAGACTTAGTCGCAACTGAAACAACATCCAATAGAAGATCAAACTGTATCAAATACTCTAGGAAGACTTCATCCAAATGAAGGAGATCATCCGAGATAGGACACATGTCTAAAATTTCAAATGGATTGACAGAGTGGAGAGCAGGCTCCATAGTCTGTATAGGATGAATCACTCGGTCAACTACTGGGACCAAGTCTTGAGAAGGTAAGCATGAAAATAGAGGCTGCTTCTCAGCAGCAATTGAATGCAAAGGACATGAGGCCACATAGCTCACCTGTGGTGGGGTAGTATTTTTACAAACACTAGGAATCAATAAAGGAAAGACTTGGTCTCTAGTCGGGTCATGAGAAATATCAATAAAATCCAATTGATTGATAGTGACAATTTCTTCCCCATGATTAAAGTACATCAAACAAAAGAATGTTGACACCGCAGCTTGCATGGCATAGACATAATCATGTCAAAGAAGCATATTGAAGTCAAAGGGGTCTTCTGTCACCATGAAGTCAACTAAGACGGTCTTCCCACCCAAAGTAATAGGTGTTTGAGCAAGAATTCCCAAGGATATACAAGTTCTTCTATAAAACGCCAGTAACTGACTAAAAGTTGACACAAGGCTAGGAGATCCCATGCCTCACCAAGCACGAGCAGATAAGATACTAACTAAGGCTCCTTCATCAACAATACAATGATTAATCATGTATGATTCAACTTTTACCTTTATCTAGAAAGGTGCATTATAAGGAAGGCACAGCTCAACTAGGCTATCCCAATCAAAGGAAGCAATTTGAGAGATTTGTGGGCATTGATCCCAAGCAAGTTCAGTGCCCCCTTGTTCAGTAAGTTCTGAATTGGTAGTGAAGAAAATGTGACTAGCAGACACTTCACTCTCCAAAGGAAGAGTGGGATTGATCGACAATGGAATTGATTCAACCGCTTCATGAAAGTCACTCTCTGAAGGGAGAGTGGGATTGACCAAAGATGACATTGGTTCAATCACATCAAGATCACTCTCTAAAAGAAGAGTGGGATCAACCAAATTTCACATTGGTTCAACCACGTGATCAACCAAAGGTTGAGTAGGTTATTGAGAAACTATAGGTTGTTCAGGAGAAGTAAATCCTTAAGTCTTGGACCACACTCTTTGCACCTCTGTGATAGCAGGGCACTGGTGAGTAAGATGATCTCCCTCACATAACTTACAAGGGAAATTAAGTTTGCACTTCAAATGACCAGTTTTATCAATGATGTCAACATGACTAGCAGTGGATGACTGTTTTCTCTCAGCATGACCTACAGAGGCTGAGAGATTTCCCCCATCATGACCATTAGAGACTGGGTGACTGGGTCCAACCTGACTAAGAGAGGTTGGTTGTTAAAAAACTTCAGAATGTTCAAAAATGGGATGACCATGAAATCAAACTCTTCATACCTCCATGATAGAAGGGCATTTATAAGTTAGGTGGTCTCCCTCATAAAGCTTACAAGGAAACTTGGGCTTGGATTTTGAATGGTTATTTTTTTCAACAGTGTCAACATGACTCATATAGGCTGATGGATTGTCTTCAGCATGAACCATAGAGGCTAAGAGACTACCCCTAGCATGACTTATAGAGGCTGAGAGACTAGATCCAACATGACCTGTAGAGGTTGGATGAGCACCACCAACATGGACAACAGAGGATGAATGGTTAGGATCAACATGCTTTACAGCAGTTGAGTGTGTGCCCCCAACATGAACTTCAGAGGTTGGGTGGATGGATCCAACATGACTTACAGAGGTTAGATGGGGAGGTTCAACTTGAGCAATAGAGGTTGAACGGGTGCCCTTAGCATGAACTGTAGAGGCTAAGTGACTGGATCCGAAGTGACCTGGAAAGGTTGGAAGGATCCCACCAACATGATCTACAGAGGCTGGTGGTGAAGCTCAACTTGACTTGTAGAGGTTGAGTGCTTAGATCCAACATGACCTGCAGAGATTGGACAGGTGCCCCCAACATGAACTGCAGAGGCTGGGTGGTGAGGTTCAACTTGACTTGTAGAGGTTGAATGGGTGCCCCCTTGCTTATGTGCCTTCTTCCTATTACTCCTTCTTTTACTCCTTTTATACTGTCGGTTACTAGTATCAGTACTTTCACCACATGAGGTAGAAGGAGTAGGAGAATCAAATACAGGTGAAGGGGAAGCATTGTTTTGATGCCATTGATATAAGGAGCTTACTTGAGAAGCATCAGGAGCATTCAGGATGGTTGGAGTGGAAAAGAACCACACTTGTAGCCCTAGGGTGAATCCAGGTAAATTCAGGGTGGCCATCAAGGGAACACCAACATTCTCCATGAGAGGAATAATACAAGGAGTTCCCAGCATGGGGATCTCTTGGTTGGTGTTCAAAGGGGCATTATTCATAGTTTCAAACTAGGAGATGGAGTCTGAGGTTGACAAGCAACCAAATTTACAAATCACACACCTAAAGGCACACTAAGTATAGACAAACCACACAACACTCACTAAAAAATTCCTAAATCCAAACAGACAAACAAGTATAAGATACGCTTTCGAAAAAAAAGTTGATAGACAATTACTTGGCATCCCTATAGATGTTCTTATGCACAAGCATAGGAATCACCCACTACCCTCCCACACCTTCTATCTTGGTTACCTTCCAAGCTCGTCCAAGGTCAACCAGAAATAGCCTTCTGGTGTACCTGTGTATGAACCCTAGATGTCAAAGAGACTAAAGGCTACCTTAACTATATTGATAGTATGGGGGGACAGTCGCAAGCCTGGTTCATATGCATGGGAAGGGTAGCAAAGCCCGAAATCCTTTCTAAGATAGAATCTTCAGATGCGTGAAAACCCTGGTATACGCTTTGACAAGAAATCAGAGGGTTATCTCCTTAGTCCAAGTCTCCACATGGCCTCATGTTTAACTCCCATTTGAGAGGAGCTTCCCAGATACAATCAACATAGAAAAGGGTTTACCTAGTGATTGACCAACTAGGTCTAAAATTTAAACACTTGTGGAGAGTTTAAACTCCCTAATCCACAAGTCTAGCTTAAGCTAGTTGGTGTATGACCCTATAAAATAAAACTTACTAATAATTTTTGAATTATATCATTTATTTTAAGGGTTGTTTTTAGTCAGAGGGTAAATGGCGTGAAACTTATGTGGTGTTTTGACTCAAAGTTGAAACAAAATTACTAAGCAAAGAGATATGAAATGAAAAAAGCAAAAACTATTCTCTTTTTCTTTTTCAAATAGAAACTTGAAAGCCACAAAAGAACAAATTCTCTTTTATTTTTTAAAAAACAATGATATGCCATGCAATCTAGACTAAAAACCTAATATACATGCATATAAAGAAAACAGTGTTTTTAATTTTTCTTCTATAAATGCAAAAGAAAAACAACCTATCAACTAATGCAAGCAAGTAATGTAAGCAAAGCAAATAGACAACTACTCTACACCCCACAAACAAACCCTAGGTTTCCATAAAGTTGGATATAACCTCTCTTGAAAGGAAGGCTCACAAAGGTAAACAAGCCAACAACTTTGGAATGAAGAGACCGAGCAATAAGGATGACATAAAAAAAGGTCAAGAAGTCCCAAGTATCAATCTAAACCTACAAATAGAGGTTACTCAATACCTTGTCCAACAAGGTCAAGCCAAAGAAGGAGGTGGGGGGGAAGGTAGAAAAAACAAGTTTAAAGAATTGAAAGAGACTTACAAGATAGACAAAGAGCACTTAACAGAGATAAAACAACCTCTCATGAGTCATGCATATGCAGAGGACCCTTAAAGACCCTACAAAATACCTCAAATCACCCAAAAACCCTAAAATTGATGAAAGAACACAAAATCAGGTGCATACACGGGTTGCAGGTAGTGCAAGTTGTGTATATAACATAGACACGTGACTGTTTAGTCTAAAAGTCACGTATGGATGAAAAAAGGCACAAAAAGGATAAAAAACTGACCTAGGAAGGCAGGAAAGGTGTTCCAACAAACTCAAAAGGTGTTCCTAACTTGTAAGAAAGACCTGAAACTTTACAAAAGGATGAAAGAACGATAAAGAAACCCCAAATAGACAAGGCTCTCCCCAGTGGAGTTGCCAGTTCTGTTGTAAAGGAAAGTTTCTTATGGCTAGGGTTTAAGAGGCCATCAACATACTGGGGTTGAAAGGTGGATGCAAATGGTTCTGCAAGTATATATAAACAAGATTAAGAGATTAGAATGATTCATACCTTAGCCAAATGAAGGTTGATCCAAGCATCCCTTCAATCCTTCTCTTACTCCTCTTACTCCTCTTGCTCCAAGAGACCTGCAAAACGAATTATACCTTCCTCAAACCAATATGACCACACATAAAGAAATGACAATCAAATAAACATGAAATAATAATCTGATTAACATCATAATGTGATCATAAACAGAGATTCAATAATTGATTGAACAAATATTTGGGAAGACGAATGACATCACATATTTATTAATCTTGAAAACAAGTACAATTATACCTTCTCTTCAAGTTTGGCACCTTACAAAACCTTGATCTGGTTTTGGTGCTTCTCTTCTCCAAGGAAATCAGCCTCCAAGCTCTACAACACAAGAAGAATGCTTCTAGGGTAAAGGTGTGGGAAAAGAGAGCTCCAAATCCTCCAGCATAACAATGCAAAGATTCAAGTCTCCTCTCATGGACCTCCCTACCTCTATTTATATGCTTAATGAAGAGTTAGGGTTGAAGACAAAGTAGTTACAACTAAAGGAGTCAGTTGCATAACTACCCAAACTACCCAAATTTCAAAATACGTATTTTTTGACATTTTCAGGAGGCATATGCAGGTTGCAATGCAGAAAGTTGCGTATTTAAGGCATACACGACTATTATATATAGAAACTCGCATACGTACATGGGTTTCCTAAAGGAAAGTCATGTACACATCAAAAACTCATTTTTACGCTATTTCTAGGAATTTTCAAACTTTGGTGTCTTCTAAAAAGTTTTAGCTAACAAGAATATCTTTCCAATGGTGTAGAAATGAGGTCAAACAGAGTTACAAAACTCAAGATATGGGTCCTCCAAGTTAGGTGTTTTTTCAGTGACTTTCATGAAGTGTTGTCAGGGAAGTGTCAACATGCGATGGAATCATGGGAAAGTGGTCATAGGAAGAGATGTTTCATTTTAAGCTATAACAACCATCACAGGATTTCATCTGGTCCAAGCTTGTATAACTTCCCAACAATTAGTTGAAAATTAGAAGCCTTCACGACCAGCTGCTTCTTTCGGCTAGTCGACATGTCCTCTGGAGCGATGCCAGTGGAAAAAAAATGAATAATTGGTGGGTAGTGATCATCTACGATGTCAACCTGGAACAATTGCACATCTGGAAATCTATCTTTAACATTGGTTGCTTCTTCACTATTCACAACGCATGACAGATTATCCAGACCAGTGTTTAAGTATCATATTGATTGCTACTTGAGTGAACGTATATTATAATAGTGTACATGCTTATATAGAATGCCAAGATGCTTGGGTGACTACCCATTATATTAAATTACAAATAAGTTATAATGGTTCGACTAGAAAACATAGAGACATTCTATCGTAGTCATGTTGAGATGCTGGAGTCAACGTTGTATGTTGAGCTGTAAAACTTGTCGAGGTTGTGTTAAGGTTTAGCCTTGTTGAAGTAGATGCTAAACATTTTGAAGTCAACAAACATGCTAACTATTGGGTGTATCATAAGCAATTGCATATGAAATTTAGATGAAAAATGGATATTTCTATTAATGTAAAAACATAGATACAATGTGATAGCCTCTGTCAGCAACTCATGGAATTGAGAAACCAAGTTACTTCACCTAGGTGAAAAACCATGTCCTTCCTCCATAACAAGTAAATATCAAAAAGACAATGGAGAGCTTGGGATATGAAAATAAAGAGTTATATCAACACAGATAAAAGGATATAGAGTTAAGAATATGGCAATGGGGAAAATTTTTCCTTTAGTTTCCTCCTGTTTCAATGCTTCATAATGGCTCAATATATATCCCTCAAATGGAAAATGGAGGGTCAAATTAGAGTGTTTCCAGGAATATGAATTCCAAGGATCAAGCTATTCGTTACTTAATGAGGAAAAATACCAATATTTTTAGTTTTTGAGCACGAAACCTGATGTACGTGGGATATAATGGTGGAATTTGTGTATACGGTAGCTGCATAACTGTTAACCGGTGTGTATATCCAAATATGTATTTTTTAGGGTTAAACTAAAGCATCATGGCTATATTAAGTAAGGGGGGTATAATGAGTCTTCATAGGGACAAGGGAAGTCCATCAATGCATGATTCATAAGGTGTGGAAAATCACGCTATAATAGATTCCCCCTAATGTGTGAGGTTAGAGGGGTACATTATGGATGAAATACATTATAACCATACCAGAAGTGGAGTATTGAAGATCCAAGTGGAAGAACTAGCCACTCATCAACATAATGCAATGGTAAATATGTATTCATGACTATATATCTAGAATATCTATAGCAGTCCCAAATAAATATAAGTAGAATGGACATGAATAGGCATAATAGATAGATTTCATAAGTGATCACAACCATGTACATAGTGGAGTCTGGTCTCGATACTAATTGAAGACATCTGGTACATGATAAGGTACACTGCTATGGTATGAGAATTGGAATCCCATAGGTACTATTGCGATAAATGTAGTAACATATATGGAATGCCACCATTCTCTCAGGTATTCTACATAAATCACTAATGGTACATGCCCCATCATAAGAATAAAGGTGTTAAGGTTGAAATGCTGACACATCGTCTGATTACTAATCATTGATGTATACCATTAACAAACATGAGACAACCCATCGATGATGAAAATGGGTGTCAAGGTACCGAGTGCAATCGACAAGTGCGAATAAAGGTGTTGAGGTCTAACACTTGAAGAATTACTCGATCAATGGAAATTGATGTATTCCTAATATGTTGATGATGAGAGAACCTTCCACTGATGACTATAGGTATCAAGGCACTTGAAAGACTCTAGATCCCAATTTCAGAATAGATGATCTGAATTCGACTGAATGGAATTTGCTGGAAAGAGGGAATTAAGGAATTACCCATAAACCAATATGTGGTACATAATAAGGATGGATAATTTGGAAGAACTCATATGAACAATATGTACATAAACTCATAACCTTGTGTGTCTCTCTCACAACCCAGATGCAAGTAGCATGATAAAGGGACCCTCTGAATAGCAGCTAATGATGATGACTACTAACAAAGGTGAGGAATCCACTAATAGGGTATAATTGATCTGGATTTATGTGAGAATGAAATGAAAGAACATATACATAATCATAAATTCAGACATTTTACAAATATAAGAGAGATAGAGTAAACATGTATTCTATTAAATAACGAAAATAGAACAGACTGTAAATACAACAACTAGAATGGTGGTTGTTAGTTTTTTAACATTAAGCTAGCATTATTAGGACCTTTAACTAAGAGAATAACAAGTATAACAATCAAACTTAAGAGACAATGAACACAGTGTTTTTCATCGGGGAAACCATAAAGGAGAAAATCCCACAACTTCCTCAGATATAGAATCAGCACCAAAATAGTAAAAGCCCAAAAATAGTAAGTGATCTCTCGATAGCAGTAATATTCTTCTTATCTAGCCCCAATGTCTTCTCCTTCCTCAACTATGTGCTATACTTGAGTGTGGATGAGTTGTGTGTTAAATAGAGACTCCATTTCTCTATCTATACTAATCCCAACATGACTAAAACCCTACTAGGGCCGACCTCTACTAGGAGATTCTAATAACCCTAGTGCCCCTGAACTGCGGGGACTTTAACCCTTAGACAATCGAAAGGTTACTCACTATGAATTGACATGACTTGTTTACATTATTGATCCTCTCGATTGGAACATCAAGGCATAACAATATGAATCAATTACATTATAGATGCATCTTGGAATAAACATCAGGTTACAATACATAAGATACATAGATGAATACATTTCGAAGTTACAAATACATCAACACTCCCTCTTAACCAGGAAGGTATTCTTTCGACACAATTTTCAACATTGGTCTTCTTTTCTGTATCAGTTGGATCCTCTCATCATCTGCATCTTGAGTCTTCTGAGTCTTCAAGTCATCTTCATCTTTATATATAAATCATCTCTTGATCTGGATCATCATGGGACATCATCACTGGATCTAAATCATCACTGGTCATCATCATTAGATCTGTATCATCACTTGATCTGGATCATCACTGCTAGATCATCATCACTGGATCTGGATCATCACTCGATCTGGATCATCGCCAGCTATCATCACTGGATCATGATGATCACGGGTGCTATCTCATGATTCTTTTCATCACAGGAAGTTCTAGAGAGCCAGTTCTTTTTCATGTTGGTTGTAGGTGTAGCCTCCATGTAGGTCTTCTTCAGCACTTATATATTATCAACACATGATAGAAGAAAGGCTCATCATTTCTATCTAATCAACACATGATTGAAGATAGATACTGCACTTACATCTGATCAACACATGATCGAAGAAAGGCATGCCCAACACTTACATCTGACCTACTCGTTAGAAAGGAACACCCAACACTCACATCTAATCATGTAGGAACTATTCCTATAATCATATCAGAAAGGCCCAGCACTTACATCTAATCAACACATGATCGAATAAAGGCTTTAACATCTCTATCTGATCAACACATGATTGAAGATAGATACTGCACTTACATCTTATCAACACATGATGCGAAGAAAGGAACTGCACTTACATCTGATCAACACATGATGTGAAGAAAGGAACAACACTTATATCTGATCAACACATGATGCGAAGAAAGGCTCCAACATCCTTATCTGATCAACACATTATCGAAGATAGATACCTCACTTACATCTAATCAACAAATGATGCGAAGAAAGGAACTTCACTTACATTTGATCAACACATGATGAAAAGAAAGGCACAAAACCTATATCTGATCAACACATGATGCGAAGAAAGGCTCTTCACTTACATCCACCTAGGTGGGAACACATCCTACTCACAATGATGGAAGGGATTGCACTCATATCTAATCATGAGGGAACACATCCTAGCAATCATACTAGAATGGCCCCCAGTCCTCCTCGACTGAGCTACCCGGTAACTAAACAGGTGCCTCCATTCTCCTATAGAATGGCAGTTGCCCTTACATCTGACCTTTTTTGTCGGAATGGCCAAAACTCACATCTAACTTGGAAGGAACTTAATCCTTTATCCATGATAGAATTTTTCAGCCCTTACATCTGATCAAGTGGCAACACGTCCCTCTATCACATCAGAATGGCTACTCAGTCCTAGACTGAGTGATCCTGGTAATTGACTAGGTGCCTCCATTCCTAGAATGGCAATTTCCCTTACATATGTCCTACTCGAAAGAATGGCCAGCACTCATATATGATATGGAAGGAACCAATCCTCTCACCATGACAGAATGGATCAGCTCTTACATCTGACCATGGAAGGAACCAATCCTCTCACCATGTTAGAATGGCTATGGGTCTCATAATTTTCTCTTGGGGGAAACCTCGATCTGGAGAAAACCAAGCTTCTCCTTGAAGTACTTAAACTTCACCCTAACTAATGCCTTCATCAATACATCACCTATCCATTCCTCCGTCACAACATATTGGAGCTTCACTGCTCCCTTTACACCATATCCCTGATATAGTGATACTTGATCTTGATATTCTTTGACTTGTCATGGAACACTAGATTCTCTGACAACTTCACGCAACTCTGGTTGTCACAATATATACAAGTAGCATCCAACTGGAGATAAAATATATCAGACAGTAGCTTCTGCAACCATACTACTTCACAACTAGCTGAACAAGTTATAACATACTCCGCTTCAGCTGCACTCAGTGCCACACATGATTGCTTCCTACTAAACCAAGATATCACACCTAATCCCATACTGAAGCAACACCCTGAAGTGCTCTTCCGATCAATGGCACTTCCTTCCCAATCTGAATCAACATAACCATCCAAGTTAATCTTTTGATTCACATCGTACTTGAGGCCATAATGAATTGTACCCTTTAGGTACCTCAGAATATGCTTTGCAGCAAACAAGTGAACATTTCTCAAATCTGTCAAGAACTAGCTCAAGGTGTTTACAGCAAAGCAAATGTCTGGTCTCGTGTTTGTCAGATACATCAATGACCCAATCATCTGACAATACATCATAGCATCAACCAACTCTGATGAAGCGTCACTCAATAACTTTAGGTTCAATGCCATAGGTGTAGCCATAGCCTTGCAGTCCATCATCCCAAACCTCTTCAGGATCTCTACTGCATAATTCCCTTGTCCAAGGAAGATTCCATCTGAACTCTGCCACACCTCCATACCTAGAAAGTAATGCATCATACCCAATTCCTTCATCTCGAACCTAGCAGCAAGCTTTCTTTTCGTATCAGCAATCAACCCATCCATACCTATCACAAATAGATCATCTACATATAGTAGAAGAATCACTAGGTTTCCATCCTAAACATTGTAGTAAAGGTTGGAATATGCTTTACTCTTGGTAAATCCCAAACTGGATCGAAAGCTGTCAATTCTACTATACCAGGTCCTGGGTGCCTATTTCAAACCGTACAAGGCTTTCTTCAATATTCATATATGAGACTCCTGTCATGTGTCTCAAAACTGAGCGGTTGTTCTACATACTCTTCCTCTTCCACTACACCATTCAAGAAGGTAGTCTTGACATCCATTTGGTGTATCTTCCATTTCATCACTGCATCCAGAGAAATTACTGATCTGATGGAATTGTATCTGGCTACAGGTGCAAAATTTTCTTCATAGTCTATTGCTTCTTTCTGCGAGAACCCTCGAGCTACAAATCTTGCTTTATACTTTTCAATGCTACCATTTGCAGCATGCTTGATCTTGTAGATCCATTTAGAAGTTACAACTGACTTCCCTTCTGGTCTTGGGACAACATCCCAAACATCATTCTTCATGATTGATTGATATTCTTTTATCATAGCATCCTTCCATTCTTTCCGTTCTTCCGCTTCTTCATAACTGGAAGGTTATTTATCAATGAAATCACATAGTAAAGCTACATACCCGGAGTAGGATCTGGTCCTCTTTCTTTCTCTGTGATTCTCTTCTCAAGCCCCATATCTTTCCGCACCTTGGATAAGTTCACATACACAAACAGGTTTCCTCTTATGAGGATTCTTCTCCATAGGTGGATCTATAGGTCTTTGTGGTTATTTGAAATCTTGATCTTCGTCTTGAGCTTATTTGTTCATGGTTGTATCATGAATTCTGGGTGCTTCTGCTTCTGCTTTTTCAGGTTCGTTAGAAGGTCTCTTTTTGGATTTGTTGTAAGTTGTGTCTTCATCAAATGTCACATCCTTGTTGATGTCAATCTTCTTGTATCTTGGGAAATAGATTCTGTAAGCCTTCGAGCTTTCAGAGTATCTTACAGATATGCCCTTCTTTCCTAAAGGATCTAATTTAGTTCTCTTCTCTTTTGGAGTGTGTATGTACACAGGAGAGCCAAATATTCTGAGATGGATGACTTCTGGTTTCTTATCGGAGAAGACTTCTTTAGGAGTCTTGTTCTCGAGTACTCTATGTGGAGTACGGTTCTGTACATACACCGTTGTTCTGGCAGCTTCAGCCCAAATATGTATAGGAAGATATTGATCATGAAGCATTTCTCTTGTAGCTTCCATGATGGTTCTATTCTTCTGTTCTGCAATCCTATTCTGTTGTGGATTATAAGGAGTGGACAACTCCCTCTTAATCCCTGATTCTTTGCATAGCTCTTTGAATTCATTCGAAGTGAATTCTACACCATTATCTGATCGAATGGTATTGATCTTCTTTTTAGTATGGTTCTCGATCAAGGCTTTGAATTCCTTGAACTTACTGAATACTTCGTCTTTGTTCTTCATGAACTAAACCCATGTCTTTCTAGAAAAATCATCAATAAAAGAAACATAGTATGCATACCCTCTTAGTGAGTTTGATGACATAGGACCACATACATTGGAGTGGATGATTTCTAGTATTCCTTTGGCTTTTCTTTCACTGTTGCGAAATTTCTTCTTTGTAGTCTTCCCTTTCACACATCCTTTGGAGACCCCATCATGTTTTTCTTGAAATTCAGGAAGACCTTCAACAACTTTGCTTGCAATAGGTAGCACTCTATAATGCACATGAACAAGCCTTCTATGCCAAAGTTCACGTAGCTCTATTGTGTCATGGATCAAGGCTTGTTCTAGATGGCCCTTCAATTTGTACAAACCTCCTTCTTGTTCTCCAATCACTACCGCATCATCGATAGTCTTTCCTTTTGGCCACATGATGACTTGACCATCTATGAATGCAACTCTCATTCCTTTTGCATCCAATGCTGATATGGAGAAAAGGTTCCTCTTGAGTCTTGGCACAAATAATACTTCTTTCATTGTTAGAGACTTACCTGAGTCCAGTTTATATGAAGATTCCCCAGTACCTTTTATTGGATATTGGTATTCATCTCCTAGCTTCACCTAGTGAGGTGATTCATGTTTTGACAGTCTCACAAATGATTCCTTGAATCTAGTCATATGTTTGGAAGCCCCACTTTCTATAAGCCAATCATCACTTCCATGAGTAATGTTACCTATGAGAGTAGAGACCAAAACATATTCATCCTCACTTGAAGAATCTTCACTTTCATATCTGGATATTTTCTTGGATGGTTCGTCATCCTATGCAGCATGAGCATGATGTCTTATTTTGTTCCCCTTATTCTTATGAGAGTGACCCTTGTTCTTAGGGCAGCCTTTTGCAAAGTTTCATCTTTCATCAAATGTATAACATCTCAATTTTGATAGGTCTCTTCTACTGTTATCTCTGTGATGAGGATCCTTACCTTTGGATTAATGAGGTCTTCTTCTGCTTTTCTTGGAGTGGACTGTGAGAGCTTGGTATTCACTTCCCATATTCTCTTCTTGAGAACATTCTTCCCATAATCTGATAAATTTGACTAACTTCTTTCTAGCAAAGATTCCTTGGATGAAAGAATCCCATGACCTAGGAAGGCCATTCAGTGTTGTCATCACAATCTCTGCATTCTCCACTTCTTCATCTACAACTTCTAATTGTTCCTTGATCTAAGAAACCCTTGCGAAGTAATACTGGATGGTCTTTACATTTTGAATCTTCACATTCTTCAGTTGATTCCTTAGAGTCATCTTCTGGTTTATGCTCTTCCCTTCAAACAATTTGGTTAGGGCATCAAACATAGCTTTAGGTGTCTTGAGAGAGGACACCTGTGGGATAAGGGATCCTTGATCGAATCAGAAATGATCCGCTTTTCCATAACCATCTTCTTCTTATGTAATTCCTTTGCCTCATCTCCCTCTAGAACTGGAACATCCTAGTGAATGTGGGAGTCTAATTCATTCTCTTCCAGGGCCAGGGAGATCCTATACTTCTAGGCTTGGAAGTTATCAGCTCCCTCAAGATTTTCATCAAGCTTAGTATGATGAGGCATCTTAAAATGAGAATCTCAAATGAAAATACAAGAGATATTAGATCTTACTAGGTCAAGATGTCAGATCTGAAACTTGAGCTGAAATCCTGCAGAGCTGGTTTAGGAGCAAATTAGGGTTTTTATTTTCTAGAGATCTGTCCACCCAAATTCCTTAAAAATTTTCCCTAACTTCGATTTTGGGGAGGCGATCAATCCAGGCCTGGGCTCACTAAAAAATTCCTCTTCTGTGAAAAGCCCTAATTTTTGGCAGTAGTGTTGGGTCCAAAACTGAAAAACTTTAGAATTGGATTCTGCTTCGACAAGAAGATGTGCCCTAAGGAGGAGAGTTATTCCACCTTACTTTTGCTGAAAATTTGTGGAGGAATATCAACAAACTAGGAAGCCCTAGTTTCTACAACTGCATAGTGTCTTCTTCTCAGGTTAGCTCTGAGACCATGTTAGTTTTTTAACATTAAGCTAGCATTATTAGGATCTTTAACTGAGAGAATAACAAGTAGAGCAATAAAACACAAGAGACAATGAACGCAGTGTTTTTCCTCGGGGAAACCATAAAGGATAAAATCCTGCAACTTCCTCAAGGATAGAATCAGCACCAAAATAGTAAAATCCCAAAAACAGTAAGTGATCTCCCTACAGCAGTAATCTTCTTCTTATCTAGCCCCAGTGTCTTCTCCTTCCTCAACTATGCGCTATAATTGAGTGTGGATGAGTTGTGTGTTAAATAGAGACTCCAGTTCTCTATTTATACTAATCCTGACATGACTAAAACCCTACTAGGGCCGACCTCTACTAGGAGAGTCTAATAACCCTAGTGCCCTGGAACTGCGGGGACTTTAACCCTTAGACAATCGGAGGGTTACTCACTATGAATTGACATGACTTGTTTACATTACTTATCCTCTCGATCGAAACATCGACACATAACAATATGACTCAATTACATTATAGATACAACTCGGAATAAACATCGGGTTACAATACATAAGATACATAGATGAATACATTCTGAAGTTACAAATACATCAACAGTGGTAGCTATGTATGAGAAGATATGTGGCTACTACAATCATCCATGCCAAGATGAATAAAAAATGATTCCAGAAGGGCATATTCATTATAATAATGAGGGAAAGAACCCCAAAAATTCAAAACATAAGCCTATAAGATGAATCTCCATAAAGTTTACGACCCCAAGGTGGTTATTTGAACAGTGAACTTCCTGGGGTCATAACTTTTACATAAAATCTCCAATTTGGGAACTCGATATCCCATTCAAAATTTTTATCCAATATTTACATCTTTCGATTAGGGATAAATGCATTCCAAAGGAAATCAATTGCCTGCTCGAATTTCCAAAAAACGTCATTTAGGGCCTCAAAATGACCGCATAATTTTGGGACATGAAAAACCATAGAAAAATAACTAAGAAAATTCTACAATGGACAATTATTTTGAGCCAATAGAATAGGTGGGTGGCCACTGATATCCATCTGGATCAATATCCCCCCCTTAAGAAGCAATGGTCTCCATTGTGTCAAATCTCGTATCATATGTTGAACTATGTGTTGAGTTGATCTCCTTGTGCAACCTTTGCTGAAGTAAAGAGGTTTCCTTTATTTGACATCTAGAGAGGGATGTAATCATTGGATGGATGATTTTTTTTTAGACAAGCACCTTGAATGCGTGGCCTTGCATCATAGAGGTACTCAAATAGACAAGGAAACAATGAATCTGTTTTCTTCTTGTGTCTGATGACAAAAGACACCTTGTTCAAGGGGTGTGGATGTATCTGTGATATGATATTGGTCTCCTTCAAACATAATTGTGAAGATGGATAATTTTCTGGTGTGGGAGCTTATCTTCCTACCATGTGACACTGTGGCATGTGCAAGTGTCTCTGTTATCCGATAGATCTATCTTCCCAAAGTGACGACGACACTGCGGGGTCACGACTTATATAGAACATGATGCTTCCACATATGTTGTTGTCCAAAAACAACATAACAGACTTCAAGTGGGGCCACATCACACAATACCTTGTATTTGAAATGATTGATGCTATATGATAGGAGGCATTGTTGAGTAATGCAGATACCTCATCCTTGTCTTAGCCAACAGGTGTTGTAGGGTTGCAGGTGTGGTGTTGTCAAAAGATCCAATCTCTCAATGAATTCTATTGAGATCATGATCTTTTGGATTCCGTTGTCAACAATAGAATGTAGTGGCATTCTCTTCACCCACATCTTCAATTGGAAGAGGTGCTCCTCTGCCTTTGACTCTTCGGGATCCTCTGGTTGAATATGTGTGGTAGCAACAATGACAGTAGGGTTCCACATTAATGATCTGCTTCCATGGTATGTACCTGTGGCATTGGGTTCTTAATCAGAATTAGGATAGGATTATGAAGACTTTAAATCAACTAACAATGACCTCTTTTAGTGACATTAATTAGTGTTGCACCAGGGGATTTTGTGGAACTCACACCACTTCTCCACGTCCTTCTTTATCTTTCCATTACCCTTATTTTCTC
Source organism: Pseudotsuga menziesii (assembly GCA_001517045.1). NCBI lineage: Eukaryota > Viridiplantae > Streptophyta > Pinopsida > Pinales > Pinaceae > Pseudotsuga > Pseudotsuga menziesii. The sequence continues at coordinate 51,054 of LPNX010789071.1, read as the reverse complement.
ATGGTGGGGGCTGGTTGCCCTTTCCTCATCTCATGTTCTATATGCCATGGTTTCCCTTGCCTTGATTCTATGGGTGTTCGCAGGTCCAAAGTCTCGCTTGTTCTTTTGCTGAAATTTCTTCTCAATTTTGACAATGCACCCACAGGAAAATCCAAGTGAAGAGATGTCATTCCATCTCTGTTCGCATGTATTAATGTAGAACACTATGATATTTCAGTATCAAGTGTTGCTTAGATCCCTTGATAGACATATTTGTGCAGAAGGTATGAAATGCTTTTGTTATAATAATCAACCCATAGTTAGCTACCTTAGACATTAATTAATCCATTTTTGTCTTATTTGCCTAGTTTCCAATATTCCACTCTATGCAAGTTGTCTTCCACATGTCCTAGAAGTCAAATTTGCTAAAAATGAGTCATGGAGTGCTTGGGAAACCTCCTAGAAACCATATTTAATATTTTTTCTTTATTCCAGATCCTCCCTAGCACAGATCTGCGTTTTCTGCTAAGTTGCCTACTTTATTGATATTTAAGGCAAAAGGGAAAGTAAGACTAGGTGTAATTGACTTGTTTTTTTCCCTCATCATCCTCCATTATTTTCTCCTAATAAAAGCATGTATTAGTTGTCTTTCCATCACTTATTATCTTTCCCATTTGACTTTTCCAATTCATGAGCCTCTAGGTAGATTGGGAAACTACTTTATGCACCTATGGGGGATTTGACTAGATTTAGTAATCCTTCCTTTTGACTATTTCAAATGGAATCCTTATGAATTTGAATATCTCATGTAATTATATATTGCAGCATCTTATGACTTCACAAGTTTGGCTATTTTACACTTATTCAGTACAGATTAGTGTTATGCTCCAATTTCAATCTCCTTTGTGTGTAAATTTGCATGTTTGATTATCAAATTTGTGAGTGCAATTTTTCTATCAGCTGGGTTCAATTTCCATATGGTATCAGAGCCTTTGTATATTGATTTATCTCCTTCCATATTTCTATTGTAGGTTTGACATCTTGACTCGGAGCTATTCTGGTGATTGAAGGGACAGTTTCTGAGCTATGGATCAATCTCAGAAGATCATCCTGACTTCATTTAATTTATTTGAATGGAAAGAAAAGATGGAGATACTATTGAGAGCGAAAGGTATCTAAAGGGTGACTATGGAAACTAAAGGAGAGACCAATGCAGCTATACAGAAAATTAAATGGCACAATAAGAGGGATGAGGCCTATGGTCTCTTGTGTCTGAGCATATCCAGAGACCTCATTTTCCATCTTGATGGATTGAAATCACCTAATGAAGTATGGGAGAATCTTGTATAGCTTTTTGGTAATATAGATGAGATTAGAGGACATCAAATTGAGAATGAATTGATCTCCTTGAGTCCCAACATCTTCGAATCCCTCCAACTCCACTTTTCCAAGTTTAAAGCCCTTGTTTTGCAGCTAAAACAATGTGGAATTGAAAAGAAGGAGGAGAAAATAGTTTTGGCCACACTCTCAAATATTGGCCTTGACTATTCAGTGTTTTTTTCGACCTTCCATTCCACCAAGTTGACAGCTTGAGCCTAGAAGATTCCTAAGCTTGCAGAGTTCATGGAATCCCTCACACAAGAACAAGATAAACTTGTGATGATGGGCACCATCAAACCTTCCAAAGACCAAGCTCTGGTTGCTAGATATTTGAGGGTGGATTCAAAAGGAAAGAATAAATCTAAGAATCCACCTGAGCAGAAGAGAGATAAGAACAAGCCTTAAAAGGAGCCCCAAGGCTCCAAGAAGAACTTCCAGAAGAAGAAGAACAAAGGAGAAATGAGCAAGTGCACATACTGCAATAAGGGCTATCATCCTAAAAGCTCCAGCATGAAGAAGCAAATTGACATGCTGACCCAAATCCTATAGAATAATAACATCTCCCTTCCTGATAGCTCAAAGAAGAGGGAAGGAGGATCAAATTCAGATGACAGAGAGAGAGTACATGCATTGGTTGCTTGCACATCAAGCTCACCTAGCTTCATCATAGAATCTGGAGCTTCAAGACATATGGTTTCGCCCAAGGAGGCATTCTCCTCTCTTGAAATGTTGAAAGGTCCAAAAATAGTTCTGGGAGACGACTCTCTCACTGACAGTTTGGGGAAAGGAAGGATTGATCTTCACCATGGTAAGTTCAGCAATGTATTGTATGTCCCAGGTCTTACCTCTAACCTCTTGTCAGTGTATCAAATGACCCACACAGGGTCTCCAAAGAAGGTCATATTCTCCCCTGATGATGTTGAGAACACAAAGACCTTGAGTGGTAAATTCATTGCGAAAGGAGTTGCAGATCACACTTCGAAGGTATACATGTTTTCACATTTTCTACCCTACTCAAACCCCTCTACTCTTATGATTCATGCGAATGAGGCAAGCAAGATTTGGCATGAAATATTTGGCCATCTTAACTATAAGTATCTTTCTGATCTAAGTGACAAATAAATGGTCATAAGGTTACCAAAGATTAAGTTTTCCAAGGGAGTCTGTCAAGGTTGTATCTTAGGAAAACACCCAGAGCATAAATTTGAGAGAGCTAGTCATGAGAGAACCTCTACACGTATTGAGTTGATCCATAGTGATGTTTCTAGTTCATTTCCTCATATGTCAATGAGTTAGGCCAAATATTCATTGACCTTCATAGATGATATTTCCAGGTACCGTTGGGTTTACTTCCTGAAGCATAAGTTTGAAGTTTTTTTCCTCTTCAAAGTCTTTAAGGATTTGGTTGAAAACCAATCTGGGAGGAAACTCAAGATCCTCATATCTAACAATGGTGATGAGTATGTCAAGTTTGAGTTCATTCAATACTGTGAAGATGTAGGTATTTAGATGCAGCATTCAATCCCTTACACACCACAATGAAATGGTGTTGCTGAGAGAAAGAACATATCATTGAAGGAGATGGCAACCTGTATGATGGAGGCTAAGACTTTGCCACCAAAGTTTTAGGCCAAGGGTATAAATTGTGCATCCTATATCCAGAATAGGGTGCCTCATAAAAAAATTGATGGTATGACTCCTTTATAACCATGGAGTGGGCACAAGCTAGATGTGACCCATTTCAGGATTTTTGGATCAAGGTCTTGGGCTAGAATTCCAACAGAAAAGAGGAAGGCTTTGTAGCCTCGAAGCCAAGAGTGTTTATTTGTTGTATACTTTGAAGATTCAAAAGGGTACAAGCTGATCAATTTGAGCACAAACAAAGCCTTCATTGAAAGGAGTGTTCAGTTCCAAGAAGATCCTTTAGCAGTAGTTGAAGTTGGAGAGTCTTCTTCACCACTAGAACCATTAAATGTAAATGAAGAGACAAATGAGTTTGTTGATTCTGATATGTCAAATACTGATGATTTAATTGCAAATCCTGATAGTCCTACAAGACCAAAATGGGCAGAAAATACCATTCATGCAACTGGGGAACTAGCTGGAAATTCTAGTGATCCTAGGAGGACTAGATCTCAGTTTGAGAGTGCCCTGTGTATGAAATACCCTTTGTTTGCAGAGAAGTGCTATCTGATGGTTGAATCAGACCCACAGACATATGAAGATTCAGCACATGATCCAATATGGAAAACAGCCATGAAAGAAGAATTCAACTCACTCGAGAAGAACAACACTTGGGAACTGGTTGATCTTCCCCCAGGGAGGAAGCTAGTTCAATGTAAGTGGGTTTTAAAAACTAATTTTGCTGCTGATGGTTCACCTTTGAAATATAAGGCAATATTGGTAGCCAAGGGATACTCACAGGTACATGGTATTGACTACAATGAGACCTTTGTGTTAGTTTTTCAACATTAAGCTAGCATTATTAGGATATTTAACTGAGAGAATAACAAGTACAACAATCAAACACAAGAGACAATGAAAACGGTGTTTTTCCTTAGGGAAACCATACATGGATAAAAACCCACAACTTTCTTATAGATAGAATTAGCACCAAAACAATAAAATCCCAAAATAGTAACTGATCTCCCGACAGCAGTAATCTTCTTCTTGACTAGCCCTAATGTCTTCTCCCTCCTCAACTATGCACTACACTTGAGTGTGTATGATTTGTGTGATAAATAGAGACTCCAGTTCTCTATTTATACTAATCCTGACATGACTAAATCCCTACCAAGGCTGACCTCTACTAGGAGAGGCTAACAACCCTAGTGCCCTGGGACTGAGGGGACTTTAACCCTTAGACAATTGGAGGGTTACCCTCAATGAATTGATAGGACTTTTTTACATTATAGATACTCCCGATTGAAACATTGGAGCATGAAAACATGAATCAATTACATAATAGATACATCTTAGAATAAACATTGGGTTACAAGACATAAGATACATAGATTAATGCATTCCGAAGTTACAAATACATCAACACTCCCTCTTAACTAGGAAGTTATTCTTTTGACACAATTTTCAGCACTGGTCTTATTCTCTGTATCAAATGGATCATCTCATCATCTGCATCTTCAAGTCTTCTTAGTCTTCAAGTCATCTTCATATTCAATTCATCTTCATCTTTGTATCTAGATCATCTCTCGATCTGGATCATCATGGGACATCATCACTGGATCTGGATCATCCCTGGATCTGGATCATCACTGCTGGATCATCATCACTGGATCTATATCATCACTCGATCTAGATCATCACTAGGCATCATCACTAAATTTGGATCATCATGGGTGCTATCTCATGATTCTTCTCATCACAGGATGTTCTATAGAGCCAACCCTTTTTCATGCTGGTTGTAGGACTATCCTCCATGTAGGTCTTCTTCAGCACTTATATATGACCTACTCGTCAGAAAGGCACAGTACTCACATCCATCCAGGCAGGAACACATCCTACCACAGTGATGAAAGACTCTCACCCAGGCTGGAACACATCCTACCACAATGATGAAAGACTCTCACCTAGACCGAAACACATCCTACCACAATGATGAAAGACTCTCACCCAGGCCGGAACACATCCTACCACAATCATCAAATATTTCCACACATTCACCCAGGCCGGAACATATCCTACCATAATGATGAAAGAGTCTCACCCAGGCCGGAACACATCCTACCAAAATGATGAAATATTTTTGCACTTACATTCACCCAGGCCGAAACACATCCTACCACAATGATGAAAGGGCCTGCACTTACATCCACCTAGGTGGAAACAAATCCTACCACAATGATGGAAGGGGTTGCACTAATATCTGATCTTGTAGGAACCAATCCTACAGTCATATTAGAATGGCCCTCAGTCCTCCTCGACTGAGCTACCTAGAAACTGACCAGGTGCCTCCATTCTCCTAGAGAATGGTAGTTGCCCTTACATTTGACCTACTCGTGGGAATGGCCAACACTCACATCTGACATGGAGGTAACCTAATCCTTTAGCCATGACAAAATGGTTCAGCCCTTACATATAATCAAGTGGGAACACATCCCTCTATCACATCAGAATGGATAATCAGTCCTAGACTGAGTGTTCCTGGTACCTCACTAGGAAACTCCATTCAAAGAATGGAAATTGCCCTTACATCTCTCCTACTCGATAGAATGGCTAGCACTCATATCTGGCATGGAAGGAAGTAATCCTCTCACAATGACAGAATGGCTTAACCCTTATATCGGACCTACTCATCATAATGGCTATGGATCTTAGCACTCATATGGAAGGAACCAATCCTCTAACTGTGACAGAATAGCTCAGCCCTTACATCTGACCATGGTAGGAACCAATCCTCTCACCATGTCATAATGGCTATGGGACTCATCACTTTTCCTTGGAGGAAACCTCGATCTAGACAACACCAAGCCTCTCGCTGAAGTACTCAAACTTCACCCTAGCCAATGACTTCATCAACACATTAGCCATTTGTTCCTCTTTCGCAACATACTGGAGCTTCACTACTCCCCTCTGCACCATATCCTTGATATAGTGGTACTTGATCTCTATATGCTTCGACTTGTCATGGAATAACTAATTCTCTGACAACTTTATGCAACTTTGGCTATCACAATGTATACAAGTAGCATCCAACTGGAGATCAAATAAATCAGACAGTAGCTTCCTTAGCCATACTACCTCACAACTACCTGAACAAGCTGTGACATACTATGTTTCAGCCATACTTAGTGCCACACAGGCTTGCTTCCTGCTAAACCAAGAGATCACACCTAATCCCATACTAAAGCAACACCCTGATGTGCTCTTCCTATCGATGGCACTACCTTCCCAATCTGAATTAACATAACCCTCCAGGTTAATATTTTGATTCGCATCGTACTTGAGCCCATAATCAACTATACCCTTCAGGTACCTCAGAATATCCTTTGTAGCAGTCAAGTGAACATGTCTCGGATCTGTTAGGAACTGGCTCAAAGTTTTCATGGCAAAGCAAATATCTAGTCTCATGTTCTTCAGGTACATCAATGACCCAATCATCTAATGATACATTGTAGCATCAACCGATTCTGATGAAGCATCATTTAATAGCTTCAGGTTCGATGCCATAGGTGTGGCCATAGTCTTGCAGTCCATCATCCCAAACCTCTTCAGGATCTCTACTGCATACTTCCATTGTCCAAGGAAGATTCCATCTGCACTCTACCACACCTCCATACCTAGAAAGTAATGCATCATCCCCAAGTCCTTCATTTCAAACTCAGCAGCAAGCTTTCTCTTTGTATAAACAATCAACCCATCTGTACCTGTCACAAATAGATCATCTACATATAGCAGAAGCATCACTGGGTTGCCATCTTCAACCTTGTAGTAAAGGTTGGAATCTGCTTTACTCTTAGTAAAGTCTAAACTGGATAGAAAGCTGTCAATTCTTCCATACCAGGTCCTAGGTGCCTGTTTCAAGCTGCACATGGCTTTCTTCAATCTGTACACATGATACTTCCTATCATATGTCTCAAAACCGAGTGGTTGTTCTACATACACTTCCTCTTCCACTACACCATTCAAGAAGGTAGTCTTGACATCTGTCTGGTGTATCTTCCATTTTATCATTGCAGCCAGAGAAAGTACTGATCTGATGGAAGTGTATCTAGCCATAGGTGCAAAGGTTTCTTCATTGTCTATTCCTTCTTTCTGAGAGAAACCTTGAGCTAAAAATATTGCTTTATATTTTTCAATGTTACTGTTTGCAGCGTGCTTGATCTTGTAGATCCATTTGGAAGTTACAATTGACTTCCCTTCTGGTCTTGGGACAACATCCCAAACATCATTCTTCATGATTGATTGGTATTCTTCGATCATAACATCCTTCCATTCTTTCCATTCTACCACTTCTTCATAACTGGAAGGTTCTTTATCAATGAAATCACATAGTAAAGCTACATACCTAGAGCAGGATCTAGTCCTCTTTCTTTCTCTATGATTCTCTTATGGATCTCCATATCTCTCTGCTTCTTGGATAAGTTCTTGTACCCAATCAGGTTTCCTCTTATGAGGATTCTTCTCTAGAGATGGATCCACAGGTCTTTGTGGTTCTTCAAAATCTCGATATTCTTCTTGAGTTTCTTCATTCATTGTTGTATCATGAATTTTGGGTGCTGGTGCTTCTTCAAGTTCTTGAGTAGGTCTCTTTCTAGATTTGTTGTAAGCTGTGTCTTCATCAAATGTCACATCCATGCTGATGTCAATATTCTTGTATCCTGGGAAATATATTCTGTAAGTTTCGAGCTTTCAGAGTATCCCACAAATATACCCTTCTTTCTTGAAGGTTCTCATTTTGTTCTCTTTTCTTTTGGAATGTGCATGTATACATGGAAGCTGAATATTCTGAGATGGCTGACTTCTAGTTTCTTGCCAGAGAAGACTTCTTTGAGACTCTTGTTCTCAAGTACTCTATGTGGAGTACGGTTCTGTACATACACCACTGTTCTGGAAGCTTCCACCCAAAGATGCATAGGAAGATCTTGATCATGAAGCATGGTTCTTGCAGCTTCCATAATAGTTCTATTCTTCCATTCCACAATCCCATTCTATTGTGGATTATAAGGAGTGTACAACTCCCTCTTAATCCATGATTCTTTGCATAGCTCTTTGATTTCATTCAAAGTGAATTCTACGCCATTATCTGATCGAAAAGTCTTGATCTTCTTTTCAGAGTGGTTCTTGATCAATGCTTTGAATTCCTTGAATTTGTTGAATACTTCGTCTTTGTTCTTCATGAAGTAAGCCCATGTCTTTCTAGAAAATTCATCAATAAAAGAAACATAGTATGCCTTTGTATTTGATTTCATTGCTGGGAAATGTCTTCTTTGTATTCTTTCCTTTCACACATCCTTTGCAGACCCCATCATGTTTTTCTTGGAATTCTGGAAGACCTTCAACAGCTTTTCTTGCAATAGGTAGGGCTCTATAATGCACATGTGAAAGCATTCTATGCCAAAGTTCATTTGGCTCTACTGTGTCATGGACCAGGGCTTGTTTTGGATGGCCCTTCAACTTGTACAAACCTCCTTCTTGTTCTCCAATCACCACTGCATCATCGATAGTCTTTCCTCTTGGCCACATGATGACTTGAACATCTGTGAATGCAACCCTCATTCCTTTTGCATCCAATGCTGATATGGAGAGAAGGTTCTTCTTGAGTCCTAGCACAAACAATAATTCTTTCATTGTTAGAGACTTACCAGAGTCTAGTTTATATGAATATTCCCCACTACCTTTTATTTGGATATTGGTAGTCATCTCCTAGCTTCACCTTATGAGGTGATTCATGTTCTGACAGTCTCATAAAGGATTCCTTGAATCTAGTCATATGTTTGGAAGCCTCACTATCTATAAGCCAATCATCACTACCATGAGTAATGTTATCTATGAGAGAAGAAATCAAAACATATTCATCCTCACTTGAATAATCTTCACTTTCATATCTGGATCTCTTCTTGGATGGTTCATCATCCTTTACAGCATGATCATGATGTCTTCTTTTGTTCCCCTTATTCTTATGAGAGTGGTCCTTGTTCTTAGGACAGTCTTTTTCAAAGTGCCCTATCTCATCACATGTATAACATCTTGATATAGATAGGTTCTTTCTATTGTTATCTCTGTGATGAGGATTCTTACCTTTGGAGTGATGAGTACTTCTTCTGCCTTTCTTGGAGTGAATTGTGAGAGCTTGATATTCACTTCCCATATTCTCTTCCCGAGCTACTATTTGTCCTTCTTCTTGAGAAAATTATTCCCATAGTATGCTGAATTTGGATAACTTCTTTCTAGCACATATTCCTTAGATGAATGAATCCCATGACCTAGGAAGGCCATTCAGAGTTGTCATCACAATCTCTGCATTCTCCACTTCTTCATCTACAGCTTCTAATTGTTTCTTGATTTGAGAAACCCTTGTAAAGTAAGACTGGATGGTCTCTACATTCTGAATCTTCACATTCTTCAGTTGATTCTTCAGAGTCATCTTTCGTTTTATGTTCTTCCCTTCAAACAATGTGCTTAGGGAATCAAACATAGCTTTATGTATCTTGAGAGAGGACACCTGTGAGATAAGGTGATCCTTGATAGAATCAGCAATGATCATCTTTACCATAAAGATATTCTTCTTATGTAAGGCCTTTGCCTCATCTCCCTATGGAACTAGAACCTCCTCATGGATGTAGGAGTCTAATTCCTTCTCTTCCAGGACCAAGGAGATCCTATACTTCCAACATCAGAATTTATCAGCTCCCTCAAGATTTTCATCAAACTTGGTATCATAAGCCATCTTAAACTGAGAACCTCAAATGCAAATATAAAATATTTTAGATCTTACCAGGTCAAGATGTCGGATGTGAAACTTGAGCTGAAATCCCGCAGAGCTGGTTCAGGAGCAAGTTAGGGTTATTCTTTTCCAAATATCTATCCACCCAAATGCCTATAAATTTATCCCTATCTTGGATTTTGGGGAGGAGATCAATCCAGGCCTGGGCTCATTGAAAAATTCCTCTTCTATGAAAAGCCCTAATTTTCGGCAATAGTGTCGGGTCCAAAATTGAAAAACCTCAGAATTGGATTCTGCTTCCATAGAATGATGCACCCTAAGGAGGATATTTATTCCACCTTACTTTTGCTGAAAATCTATGGAGGAAGATCCACAAACTAGGAAGCCCTAGTTCATATAGCTGCACAGTGTCTTCTTCTCAGGTTAGCTCTAGTACCATGTTAGTTTTTCAGCATTAAGCTAGCATTACTAGGATCTTTAACTGAGAGAATAACAAGTATAGCAATCAAACACAAGAGACAATGAACATAGTGTTTTTCCTCAGGGAAACCATAAATGGAGAAAAACCCGCAACTTCCTCAGAGATAGAATCAGCACCAAAACAGTAAGTGATCTCCCGACAGCAGTAATCTTCTTCTTGTCTATCCCTAGTGTCTTCTCCTTCCTCAACTGTGCACTACACTTGAGTGTGTATGAGCTGTGTGATAAATAGAGACTCCAGTTCTCTATTTATACTAATCCTGACATGACTAAAACCCTACTAGGGCTGACCTCTACTAGGAGAGTCTAATAACCCTAGTTCCTCAGAACTTCGGGGACTTTAACCCTTAGACAATCGGAGGGTTACCCTCAATGACTTGACATGACTTGTTTACATTATAGGTCCTCTCGATTGGAACATCGGGGCATGGAAACATGACTCAATTACATAATAGATACATCCCGGAATAAACATCAGATTACAAGACATAAGATACATAGATGAATACATTCTGAAATTATGAATACATCAACACTTTGCACCAGTGGCAAAGATGGACTCCATCAGGCTAGCCTTATCCATTGCAGCTTCAAAGCAGATGGAGGTACATCACATGGATGTGAAGTGTGCTTTCTTGAATGGAGATCTTACTGAAGAGATTTACATGCAGCAGCCTCAAGGGTTTGTTACTAATCCATATTTTGTGTGCAGGTTAAATAAAAAATTGTATGGGCTTAAGCAAGCCCCCAGGGCTTGGTATGCCAAGATTGATGGATTTATGCTGTCATTGAGTTTTGTTCGATGCAAGTCTGATCCTAATGTTTATTTGAAGCTCATTCATGGTTCATTGATGATTATTTTCTTGTATGTGGATGACCTTCTGATTATAGGAAGCTCAAAGAAATAAATTTCCTCCTTGAAGGATGCAATGAACCATGCATTTTCTATGACTGATTTGGGGTTGTTGATCCAATTCTTGGGTCTTGAAATTTCCTAATCCCAACATGGAATAAATGTACATCAGTCCAAGTATGCTTCATATTTTTTGAACAAGTTAAACATGAAATATTGCAAGCCAATCAAGAATCCCTTCCTTTCAGGAGTTAACCTTGAAAAAGCAGGTTCTTCTCATATGCTAAATACTACACTATATAGGAAATTGATTGGGTGTTTGTTGTACCTTACACACACTCGAACTGATATTTATTATGCAGTAAGTGTGGCTTCAAGATACATGGTGTTGATGTATATGTAACTTCGGAATGTATTCTTCTATGTATCTTATGTATTGTAACCCGATGTTTATTCCGGGATGTTTCTATTATGCATTTGAGTCATGTGGTCATGCCCCGATGTTCCGATCAGGAGGATTAATAATGTAATCAAGTCATATCAAGTCATTAGGTAAGTCCCCACAGTTTCAGGACACTTGAGTTATTATACACTAATTAAGGTGTAGGCTTGAGTAGTAATTATTAGGTTGAGCCTATGTGTGAAAAGGCAATTCAAGTGAACGGATGAATATAAATAGAGAGTGAGAGTCTCTCTATTTATCACTTGTGAAATACATCACTTGCTCTCCCAAGTGTGGCGCACTACTGAAGAAGGAAATTTTGGGACTAGACAGAAGACAAAAGACTACTGTTGTTTTGGGAGATCTCTTACTGTTTTGGTGCTGATTCTATCTTAGAGGAACTTGCGGGGTTTTCTCCTTTATGGTTTCCCCGAGGAAAATTCTTTGTGTCTCTTGTCTCTTGTGATGTGCATATGTTTTATTGCTGTGATTGTTATTCTCTCAGTGAAAAGATCCTAAGATCATAATGCTAGCTTAAATGTGATGAAAAACTAACATGGTATCAGAGCTAACCTGAGAAGAAGATATTGTGCAGCTACAGGAACTATGGCTTCCTAGTTTGTGGATCTTCCTCCACATATTTTCAGTAAAAGTATGCTAAGATGACTCTCCCTTGAAGGGTGCATCTTTCTGTCGATGTAGAATTCAATTTCAAGCATTTTCAGTTTCGATGTGGAAATTAGGGCTTTCTACAGAAGAGGAATTTTTGAGTGAGACCAGCATAGAATTTTTCTCCTCATCAAAACAGAATTTTAGAGACCTGGATCAATAAATTTGGTCGGGTAAAACTCTGGGAAACTCAAACCCTAGTTTGACCCTGAGCTAGGAGAAACCCTAAATACTAAAACTGCTAAGTTTTGGCAAAGTCGCTATATTCTGAGATTGGTGAAGTCTCAGAAGAAACAAATTGTAGGGGCCAAAGATAAAATCCTGATGAATATTGTATCCAAAAATCAGACTCACATTCGCTACACTCCAGGAGATATGATCTCTCCAAGTTAGGGTTCAAGCCTCTTCCGGAATTCATCCCTAAACAGGACATCTGGGGAGATCTGAAATATATTGAGCTACAGAGGTCCAAATGGAATTCCTGAATATTTTCCAGAAATTTCATGGACTTTACTTTCAGTGATCCAAATATCAGACTCAGAAGATGAACCAGTGACATGTGGCATGTCGTACAACTTCGTTGTTCTGAACAGTCCTGTAACAGGTCACCTTGGGAAAAGGATCATAAATCCCAAATAATAAACCCAATTCTGCTGAAACCTATGGTGTTGGATCTGGGACATGCAAGGTTACCTCAGTGTGAAATTTCAGACACAGAGGAGCAATAATTTCGGAGATATCATAGAAACAGTAACAGGCATTTCTGCAAAAGAAATTGGAAAATTAGGGCTTCCTGTTCCGGGAGCTTCCCTCCACTGTTTTCAGAAAAGGAGTACATTGGACAGCTCCATTTGAAGAGATATATCTTTTTATCAAATCAGATCCAAAATATTCTAAGTTTTGAAAATTAGGGTTTCTGTGACAAACCCTAGATCAGCGAACTCCGAGACAAGGACGGACACCTCAAATCGGTAAGATCTAATCCTTTGCTATTTCCATTTGAGGTTCTCATTTCAATATGATATATCACATAAGCTTGGTGACAAGCTTGGGTAAGTTGACAACTTCCAATCCTAGAAGTATCTGATCTCTCTGAAGAAACTGGATTGGACACCTACCTGAGTATAGAGGTTCCAGTTTCAGAGGGAGATGAGGTTAGAAGCCTTTCACAAGAAGAACTTGGTCAAGGCCAAAGAAGAAATCATGCTCATACTACAGAGGATGATGAACCATCCAGAAAGAGATCCAGATATGAAAGTGAAGATTCTTCAAGCAAGGATGAATATGTTCTGATATTAGCTCTCATAGGTAACATTACTCATGGAAGTGATGATTGGCTTATAGACAGTGGGGCTTCCAAACATATGACGGGATTCAAGGAATCCTTTGTAAGACTGTCAGAACATGAATCACCTCACAAGGTGAAACTAGGAGATGACTACTAATATCCAATAACAGGTAGTGGGGAATCTTCATACAAGCTAGACTCTGGTAAGTCTCTAACAATTAAAGAAGTATTGTTTGTGATAGGATTGAAGAAGAACCTTCTCTCCATTTCAGAATTGATGCAAAAGGAATGCGGGCTGCATTCATAGATGGTCAAGTCATCATATGGCCAAAAGGAAATACTATCGATGATGTGGTAGTGATTGAAGAACAAGAAGGAGGCTTGTACAAATTGAAGGGACATCCAGAACAAGCCTTGATCCATGACATAGTAGAGCCAAATGAGCTTTGGCATAGAACGCTTGCACATGTGCATTACAGAGCACTACCTATTGCAAGCAAAGTTGTTGAAGGTCTTCCAGAAATTCAAGCTATTTGAAGGGAAGAACAAAAATAAAAATATGACCTAAATAAACCAGTTGAAGAATGTGAAGATCCAGAATGCAGAGACCATGCAGTCATAAGAGTCCCTAAAATCAAGAACAACTTGAAGTGGTAAAAGAAGAAGTGAAGAATGTAGAAGTGGTGATGGCCACCTTGAATGACCTCCCAGGATCGTAGGATTCATTCATTCAAGGAATGTGTGCCAGAAGAAAGTGATTGCTTTCAATAGACTCTGGGAAGAGAACTCACAAGAAGAAGAGAAGGTGGGAGCAACTGAAGATCAAGCTCTTACCATCCAAAGAAGATCCCTCAAGCGATCAGGAATATGAAGATTTGAACTCTTGAAGAACTTCTTATCCTCCTTATCATTTGGATAAGAAACGATGCTATCATGAATGAAGAAGATGATAAAGCTGAAGGCTCAAGAAGGAGTATACCCATGAAACAAATAAAGATAAGTATTCAATTGTCATTTAATGATATTGTTTTGCTATGCATTTGTTTATATTCAGTTATTGTATTATGTATGATAGGATGTTTGCATTAATGACAGTATACTACTAATATGCATGTGATGGGTAAGTAGCTCATGGTGCTATACAAATTCTCCATTGCTACTTATCTAGAATGAAACCTCTTTGCTGACATATTGGATTAGGGAACAATCTCAATGTTGTCTTGGTAGAGATGGAAGGCATCTAGAAAGTTTCAATGAGATATGGATGAATGTTGTATTGGCTAAAGTAGTTGCATGATCATATATTTATGCATAAGTGTTTGCCAGTATAAATATTCCTTATGAAATTTTTCTAACCATATGAATGCATTTGACTTGTAGGAAATATCACATACATAATCACCTACAAGCAAAGAAGAATGAAGAGTTGTTCCAAAGAGCAAGTGACGATAGTTCAAAGACAAAGAATAATATGATGAGTGCAGTGACATCATTGATACAGAACCTTCTAGCCACCAAGAAGAAAGGAAAGACCAGTTCAAGAAGAATGATGTCAAGGCATAGTATTAAGACCTGAAGAGAAGTTCATAGTTCCATCATGCAGTAGATGGAAACATCGTGGGATACAAAGCAAGATTCGTAGCATGAGGCTTCTCACGAAGAGAAGGCATAGTCTACGAAGAAACATTTATAGCTAATAGAAGTGAAGTCACATGACATGCATAATCATGTGTGCAAATGAAAGAAGACCTTGTACGAGTTCAGAAGACACCCATGGGATAACACATACATGATGAGCTTGATGAATATCTTAACCTTTGCTACAAGGTTGATAGAGGATGACAAGCTCACAAATGGGTGCAAGATAAACTTTTGAAGAAGTTCAAGATAGAGGATCTTAGTATCCAGTGATCCTAGATGGATACTACTTGTCACTCCAGTACAGAATGTTTTAGTGCATAGAGTACAGAAGACAGAGGTAGTATGATGCTCCGCTTCAGAGGGAGTGATTGTAGAATATCCTGAGGTTCAACATGGTACGACAGGATGGGAAGATTACTGATGATTCTAGGCTTTACTGAGAGTAAAGTGGATTCCAACCTTTGATCCAAGGTTGAAGGTGGAAGACCAGTGATACTCCTGTTATGTGTCGATGCACCACTGTTCTAGGTATGGAGGTGTGGCAGAGTACAAATGGAATCTTCCTTGGACAAGGGAAGTATGCAGTAGAGATCTTGAAGAGGTTTGGGATGATGGACTACAAGGCTATGGCTATACCTATGGCATCGAACCTGAAGCTATTGAGTGATGCTTCATCAGAGTCAGTTGATGCTACGATGTATCATCAAATGATTGGGTCATTGATGTACCCGATGAACACGAGACCAAACATTTGCTTTGCTGTGAACACCTTGAGCCAGTACTTGACAGATCTGAGGAGTGTTCACTTGACAGCTGCAAAGCATATTCTGAGGTACCTGAAGGGTACAATTGATTATGGGATCAAGTACGATGAGAATCAGAAGATTAACCTGGAAGGTTATGTTGATTCAGATTGGGCAGGCAATGCTGTCGACAGGAAGAGTACTTCAAGATGTTGCTTCAGTATCGGATCAGGTGTGATCTCTTGGTTTAGCAGGAAGCAATCCTATGTGGCACTGAGTACAGCTGAAGCAAAGTATGTCGTATCTTGTTCAGCTAGTTGTGAGGCAGTATGGCTGCGGAAGCTACTGTCTGATATATTTGATCTCCAGTTGGATGCTACTTGTATACATTGTGACAACCAAAGTTGTGTGAAGTTGTCAGAGAATCCAGTGTTCCATGACAAGTCGAAGCATATCGAGATCAAGTATCACTATATCAGGGATATGGTGCAGAGAGGAGTAGTGAAGGTCCTGTATGTTGTGATGGAGGAACAGATAGCTGATGTATTGATGAAGCCATTGGCTAGGCTGAAGTTCAAGTACTTCAGAGAGAGACTTGGTGTTCTCCAGATTGAGGTTCCCTCCAAGGGAAAGTGATGAGACCCATAGCCATTTTGTCATGGCGAGAGGATTTGGTTCCTTCCATGTCAGATATGAGTGCTAGAGATCCAAAGCCATTCTAACGAGTAGGTCAGATATAAGGGCTGAGCCATTCTATCATGGTGAGAGGATTTGGTTCCTTCCATGTTAGATATGAGTGCTGAATGCCATTTTGGGAATGAAGGCACCTAGTTAGTTACCAGGAACACTCAGTCTGGGACTGAAAGAGCCATTCTGACGAGTAGGTCAGATGTAAGGGCTAAGCCATTCTATCATGATGATAGGGTTTCTCCCTTTCATGTCAGATATGAGTACTGGCCATTCTGTCGAGCAGGACAGATGTAAGAGCAATTGCCATTCTAGGAATGGAGGCACGTGGTCAGTTACCAGGAACACTCAGTGTAAGAACTGAGTAGCCATTCTGATGTGATAGAGGGATGTGTTCCCACATGATCAGATGTAAGGGATGAACCATTTTGTTCATGGCTAAAGGATTAAGTTCCTTCCATGTCAGATGTGAGTGTTGGCCATTTCGACGAGCAGGTCGGATGTAAGGGCAACTGCCATTCTCTAGGAGAATGGAGGCACCTGGTCAGTTACCAGGTAGCTTAGTCGAGGAGGACTGGGGGCCATTCTGATATGATTGTTGGGATGTGTTCCCATCATGATCAGATATGGGTGCATGCCCTTCCATCATTGTGAGCAGGATATGTTCCCACCTGGATGGATGTAAGTGCTGAGCCTTGTCACAGATGATAGTAGGTTTGTCCTATCATGCTGGTGACTATAAGTGTTGTGCCATTTCACAGATGATAGTAGGTGTGTCCTATCATGATGGTGACTGTAAGTGCAGTTCCTTTTCACAGATGGTAGTAGGTGTGTCCTACCATGCTGGTGATTGTAAGTGCAGAGCCTTTTCAAAGATGGTAGTAGGTGTGTCCTACCATGCTGGTGATTGTAAGTGCAGAGCCTTTTCACAGATGGTAGTAGGTGTGTCCTACCATGCTGGTGATTGTAAGTGCAGAGCCTTTCCATAGATGGTAGTAGGTGTGTCCTACCATGCTGTTGGATGTGAGTGTTGTGTCTTTACACAGATGATAGTAGGTGTGTCCTATCATGCTGGTGGTTGTAAGTGCTGAGCGATTTCACAGATGATAGTAGGTGTGTCCTATCATGCTAGTGAATGTGAGTGCTAGGCCTTTCTGATGGGATTTTAGTTTACTACATGATCAGATGTGAGTGCTGGGCGTGCCTTTCTGATGAGCAGGTCATATGTAAGTGCTGGGCGAAGACGTACATGAGGGTAGGCCTACATCTAGCATGAAAAGGGCTAGCTCTGTAGAACTTCCTATGACGAGAAGAATCATGAGATAGCACCAGTGTTGATCCAGATCGAGTGATGATCCAGATCCAGTAATGATGATCCAGTAGTGATGATCCAGATCGATAGATGATCTAGATCTAGATCCAGATCGAGTGATGATCCAGATCCAGTCCAGTGGTGTTGATCCAAATCGAGATATGATCCATATCTAGTGATGTTAATCCAGATCGAGAGATGATCTAGATCCAGTGATGATGTTCGATGATGATCTAGATCGAGAGATGATCCAGATCTGAAAATGACTTGAAGACAAAGATGACTTGAAGACGAAGATGACTTGAAGACGAGATGATCCAGCTGATACAGAGAAGAAGACCAGTGCTGAAAATTGTGTCAAAAGAATACCTTCCTAGTTAACAGGGAGTGTTGATGTATATGTAACTTTGGAATGTATTCTTCTATGTATCTTATGTATTGCAACCCGATGTTTATTCCTGGATGTTTATATTATGCATTTGAGTCATGTGGTCATGCCCCGATGTTCCGATCGGGAGGATTAATAATGTAATCAAGTCATATCAAGTCATTAGGTAAGTCCCCACAGTTTCGGGGCACTTGAGTTATTATACACTAATTAAGGTGTAGTCTTGAGTAGTAATTATTAGGTTGAGCCTATGTGTGAAAAGGCAATTCAAGTGAACAGATGAATATAAATAGAGAGTGAGAGTCTCTATATTTATCACTTGTGAAATACATCACTTGCTCTCCCAAGTGTGGTGCACTACTGAAGAAGGAAATTTTGGGACTAGACAGAAGACAGAAGACTACTGCTGTTTTGGGAGATCTCTTACTGTTTTGGTGATGATTCTATCTTAGAGGAAGTTGCGGGGTTTTCTCCTTTATGGTTTCCCCGAGGAAAATTCTTTGTGTCTCTTGTCTCTTCTCATGTGCATATGTTTTATTGCTGTGATTGTTATTCTCTCGGTGAAAAGATCCTAAGATCATAATGCTAGCTTAAATGTGATGAAAAAATAACACATGGATCAGCCTCATGAGATCCATTGCAGAGAAGCCAAAAGGATCCTTGACTTTGTTCAGGGAACAAGAACTCATGGGATCTTCTACAAAGCTAAATATGATCTTGATTTGATTGGGTTTACTAACAGTGATTGGGAAGGTGACAATATAGATCAAAAGTCAACATTAGGATATGTGTTCATGCTTGATGAAGGACCAATCATCTGGTCAAGCAAGAAACAGAGTGCCATTGCACTCTCATCTACAAAAGCAGAGTACAGAGGAGTTGTAAATGCAACAACTCAATGTTTATGGTTGCAGGGGATACTTGGTGAGTGTGCCTTCGAATCAGAGTTTTCAACCATTATCTATTGTGATAATGATAGCACCATTTGAATCTACAATGATCCAGTTCAGAGACACAGAACCAAACACATTGAGATCCATCTGCACTACATTAGACAACTTGTGCATGATGGCACCTTTCACCTACTCTTATGTGCATCTTTAGAACAAGTAGCAGACATCTTCACCAAATTGTTTTGTGAGAAGACATTCAGCAATCTCAAATCACTATTGGGTATTTTTGATCATGTTGTGAAGCATGATTAATGACAATATTTTCAAATTTTTTTTTACTGTCCATGTTTAAGGAAGGATTTTCCCACTGGGTTTTTGCCTCTTTCCTTGGTTAAATGGACATGCAGTATGTAAAGGGTGACTAAGCCTTGTTGCTAGGCCCTATAATTTTCTGATATTTACTCATAAAGTCAGGATTAAGGGGGGCTGTTAGAATAAACAACCCATAGTTAGCTACCTTAGACATTAATTAATCCATTTTTGTCTTATTTTCCTAGTTTCCAATATTCCACTCTATGAAAGTTGTCTTCCACATGTCCTAGAAGTTGAACTTGCTAAAACTGAGTCATGGAGCACTTGGGAAACCTTCTGGAAACCATATTTAGTAGTTGTTTTTTATTCCATGTCCTCCCTAGCACATATCTGCTTTTTCTGCTCAGTTGCTTGGTTGATTGATATTTAAGGCAAAAGGGAAAGTAAGACTAGGTGTAGTTGACTTGTTTTATTCCCTCATCATCCTCCATTATTTTCTCCTAATAAAATCATGTATGCATTGTCTTTTCATCACTTATTATATTTCCCATTTTACTTTGCCAATTCGTGAGCCTCTAGGTAGATTTGGAAACTGCTTTATGCATCTATGGGGGATTTGACTACATTTAGTAAGCCTGCCTTTTTACTATTTCGAATGGCATCCTTATGCATTCAAATATCTCATGTAATTATATATCGAAGCATCCTATGACTTCACAAGGTTGGTTATTGTACACTTATTCAATACAGATTATTGTTATGCTCCAATTTCAGTCTCCTTTGTGTGTAAATTTGCATGTTTGATTAGCAATTTTGTGAGTGCAATTGTTCTATCACCTGGGTTCAATTTCCATAGTTTTGTTGTATGACACTTTTTGGTCCCTCTATTAACACATAATGGTCCATTTTTTGTAATGGTCATCATAGTTTCCCATAGGGTAATATTGCTCCTTAACGACATCTATGAAAGATTCCCAAGTGGGATTTTTCTCAAAAATTCCATACTCGTTTGATGATTTTTTCTCCCAATAATTACCCCACCAATTTTGGACATGGGGGACTACCTTAAGGATCACAAAGGTGATCGTTTCCTCGATGGAGAAAATATGGACATAAATATACCCTTCTAGAACATTCAACCAATTATCTAGGGAATCTACATCAATCTGGCCTTAAAACAAAAGGAATATCAAATTTAAATTGTATGTTGAATGGGGTTTCATCTCCGAAATTCTTTATTGTTGAAGGTGCATTCAACATTGCTGACATTCGTAGAAGGATATGGGTGAAACTATCCATCATCTCGTTCCTCTGTCGCTTGAGGGTTTCTTTGAGAAGCGACTTGATAGGATATCCTGATCCATCGTCTCTCTTTTATTCCACCATGGGAGGGAATTTTGGGATAGTGATAGTGATATTCCCCAGTGAAACTATTTTGATACCAATCTCTCTATACCCTGACCTCGTCAAGGAAATGTGTCAAGAAACAATCAAAGAGCAAATTGCTTTGATACTACTGATCTAGATTTATGTGAGAATGAAATGAAAGAACATATACATAATCATAAACTCATACATTTTGGAAATATAATAGAGATACAATAAACACATATTCTATTTAATAGAGGAAATAGAATAGACTGTAAATACAACAACTAGAATGGTGGTAGCTATCTTTGAGAAGAGATGTGGCTGCTATTCTCATCTGTGCTAAGTCGAATACACAATGAGGCCAAAAGGGACTATTTATAATAAGAATGAGGTATATAAGCCCAGAATTCCAAAACATAACCCTAGAATATGAATTGTCACAAGGTTTGCAATCCCAAGATGGTTAGTTGAACAGTCAACTTCCCGGGGTCACAACGTTTGCGTACGATCTTTGATTTGGGCGCTTGATATCCATTTGGAAATTTCTATATGAGATTTAAATATTTCCACTCGAACAAATGCATGGTAAAATAAATCAAAGTGTCCCACCTAATATCCAAAAAATGTCGTTTAGGGCCTCAAAATATCCCTAAAAGTTTGGGACCTAAAAAATCGTAGAAGAATAGCTAGGAAGCTACCACAATGGACAATTCTTTTGAGCCGGTGGAATAGGTTGGTGGACACTATTCTCCATATGGAACAAAAATGGAATCCAAGACATGACATGAATCCCAATGTGTGAATATATTTCTTTTTTTTGAAAAAAATGAATACCACTCGGTCAATGACAATGTTGAGATGTCATCTACTAAGTTCAAGGTCACCTACCAATGATTGAAGTAGGATTACGGTGCCAGGTAGGACCACAAATATATGATGTACTAGGAATGGATGACATACAGAGCCAAAATAACTAAGGAATGAATTACTTAGGATAAATAGTTACTTCAAACAATAGCATGAAGCATATAGAGACACTTAGGCAACATAGACTCAAATATGCAAACTGGGACAACGTTTTGACACAAGAGGCATCAACAAAGGCTCCACGGGGATGCAAATATTAACTATTATGTGTAGAAAACTATGAATAATGAGTAAAAATCCTAAGTTCATACTAGAAACCTGACCCATGATGAATATAATCATAAACTATGCTCTATTCGAAGGCTACACGACAGTTGACATTAAAAGACAATATGAATGATTATCCGAATTTTTATGTTTTTATTTTTATTTTTTTGGTATTTTTCATATTATAAATATTGAAAAAGAATAAAATGTGCTTATAGTACAATGGAGATGAACACATGTTATAGTCAAGAAATTTAGTTCCAAGTAGTGGAACATACCAATGCTCGATGCAAGGAAGCACATGCAGAATATGGACATTCAATGGAATGTCTCCTCTCAGGTGAGGGGTGATGAAGTCACAAAGGATAAAAAATAGAATCTCCTTGGATAAATTTAGACAATATTAGGAAATGTGTCTTATAATATTGAAGTAGGGAGCCATCATTAAGCTCAGTAAGACAAGTGGAAGCATCCAATGCATTTACAACTTGATATAAAACGAGAGTCCTTAAGGGAGATGTCCAACATAAAAGATAATAAATAACATGAAGTTTATATTTTAAGTCATGGAATTACTAAAAGGGACTCCCATGCCCAAGGATGAAGCTTAACATGGGCACCAAATGGAAATACACGGTACAAATGGGAAAATAAAATCCTACCCATGTGGCCATGCGGCTATCAACCTTGTGACCCATGTATAGAGCCGTAAATGTTGTTTTTTAAATATGGAACCTCACAAAATATGTTCTCATTTGTAGGATGGTGATTGAGTGGAGGGAAAGAGAGCATGAAGATGTTGATAGGTTTGTGCATGGTGATTTGGTTTCCCAACAAGCATTGCAAAGGTGTGGGATCTACAAGTTTTGGAACCTTGGGAGCATGAGGGATCAACCAAGACTAGTTCAAATGATTGTAAACTATTTCAATATGAACACATAGGAATTTATACTTGATGGGATTCCATTGAAACTCGAGGTAGAAGAAATTCATTTCATCACTGGACTATCATGCTAAGGAGGGGTGGTGAATCTTACGGGGAGAGGTGGTGAATCTTACGGCTCACAGAGAAGGTGAGTGCATGAGTAGTGTCGAGTATATAGCTATATATTTCCTTCCTGATACTAAAAAAGTGGGAGTTCAAGTCCCCTTCAATGCAATCCAAAGCCTCAACCTTTAAGTGATTATTCTATTTCTAGCTAGAATAGCGGGATCGACATCACTACACCGAACATCACGATCTCTCATGTTCTACGTGGTATAATGTATGAGTCCCATTATCTACAACTATAGCATTTCCTTGTTGGGTAGTATGAAACATTAGCTGACGGAATGCAATATTATCATACCAAGAATCCATATTCACAAGTTTGAGGTCCCTCCTCATGGTCTATAAGATCCATCCAATATTCACTCGATTGAGGTGATGGATCTTAAGAGGAGGAAAATCACATTCTCCATTTATTGATGATTTTTTCCACTAGTGGATGCGATAGATAATCACCATATATGACTATCCCTATGCAGGGATATAATTCAGTGGACATAAAGATATGCCACAACCATTGGTGTCTGCATTTAAGGATATCAGTGAGATATATTTTTGTGTTTTTTCGATATATAAATATATGTTTTTTCGATATATAAATATATGTATATATATATTTGTAATTTCATTATATAAGGAAATAAAAAACATGTTTTTGGTGGTATCATGTACTGGCATTATGTTCGTTTGGTGCAGACATAGGTCCATGATGACTAGAGGGATTCCCACGACATTGACATAGGGGTCGAGGAGATGAAATGATCGATGCTAATGTTGAGTGGAATTTGTAAAATGTACAAGGAAATTTGGCTTGCTTGACCCAAAGTATTCCTATGGTACAAGTCAAGGACCTTCCCAAGGTGATGCATAGACATGTGGTTAGGGTGCCCCATCCAAGGGTTATACTATTCATATTTAGAAAATGTCGTAGTGTTCTACCATTATCATCATCCAGGCCCACAAGCATTGATGTTGGGATTTTTTTTTTATCGACCATGTATATTTTGAGGGATTAAAGCCTAGTTTTGTACTATGACACTATATTTTTTGGAGCTTTTATTAAGAAATAAATACTTATAGATACTAGTTTGTTACATGTTCTTGTGTCCAAATATAAATGTGAATGTTTATGTGCATTATTATCCGTAATTATGTGACAAATGCCAATCTAAAATGTAATTTGTATATGAATCCAAAACTTGATTATAATGCCTAGGTATATGAATGTATGTAATAAAAACGTTGTTCTAACAGTCTTACCCTCAAGAATATTCTCAACAACGTAGGATATCTAACATGGTACATGCTGCTCAATTGTGACACAATCAAATGGGAATCTAGGTGAACCTATAAATACCAAATACCATTAGAAATGGAATCTTGTAATAGTTCAATTATTGCACTACACTCAACCACATTATTAGAGGATGGCTAGAGGCATACCCCTACTAAAGAGACAAGTTGACCCCCAGGCGCATAATGACCCAAGCAAAAGAAGCTAAGTTCGGTTTATGGTGACTAGCACCATCCACAAATCCTAAGCATATCGAAGAGTCTGTTGACATATCCCAAGCAATAGGAAGCATGCCAAAAAACTGATGACACTACAAGGAAACCAAAAACTATGTAAAACTATACAATAATATACAAGGTACCAACCCAATATGAAATCTCAAGTGTGGTACTTCTTAATATAGATCTCATTTCTAGGCTTATTCAATATGTTCCATTCAAAATATTCTAGCTCATATGATCCCTTCTCTAGGACACACCTCATGATGTAAGGACCATGCCAGATAGGACTAAAATTACCGTCCCCTAATGGTTAGATCGCTTGATCATATAAAAGTACCATGTCACCTTCATTATATCAACGAGGATGAATAAAATTATCAAAATAGGACTTGACACGATGATCATTCACTTCTAATGCCACAAAAACATCTCGACTCATCAAGGTGCTCTAGGTGGACTAATCATTCTTCTAAATCAGAGGTGTCAGGAAAGAGATCTATGGCTAGTTTCAAGGAAGGGATCTCACATTCAATCATTAAAACAGAGTCCACACCATGAACCAAGTGGTATAATGAAAAATCAGTGCAAGTCTCAACTGCGGTTTGGTAAGCCCACAAAGAAGGGTACAACATAGTATGCCAATTATTTTTTCTTTGTGTGATGGTTTTTTGCAAAATAGAATTAATGGATTTGTTAATCGCCTCAACCTAACCATTCTCTTTGGGGTAAGAAGAAGAAGAATTTTCTTTCTTAAACCCCAACTTCAAATCTAGTTACACCATCATCTTATTCTCAAACCGACTGCCATGATCAATGACAATATCTTTTGGGATCCCGAACTGGGTGATAATATGATTGAACAAGAAGTGAGAGATCGTCTCACTATCAAATTTGACTATAGGAATATACTCTTCCCATTTTATGAAGTAATGCATAGCCACAATAATATGATGGTTCCCCCCAGCTGATGCTGTGTTAAAATCCATAAAATCTGCCCCCCACTTTGGGAAGGGAATAATGGTGATAATGAGGTGTAATGGGGTAGGATGTAATTGCATGTTCCAAGATAACACCTAGTAAGGATGACATATCTCAAATGCTTTAACATAATCTTTAAATATTTACGACTAATAATAGCTGGCTCTTAAATTCCTTTGAGTTATAGCAAGTTTGAATAAATGAGTACCACATGACCCACCTTGGCAGTCATTAAGCATAATATCAACATCCACATGAGTCAAGAAATGACCCAAGATAGATTCCACTCCACGATGATACAAAGTATTACGGATGAGGAGGTAGTTATTATCATTATGACATAAGCCTCATTGATCATCCCTCGAGAGATGCGTAGGTACCTTCAGAGTATGTAGATAAAGGATGATATCATCATACCAAGGGTCCATAGATGATATGAGGAAAATATGGTCATTCACAAAAGAGTCCTCATAAATCATTTCCTCATTCATCCTAGGGAGATATGACATCCATTTTGTGAAGACCAAAGACTTCTTGTATTTTGCTGAAACAAAACCAAGGTCAAATTCTTGTAAGATAACAATCTGTTTATTATATTCCCTCCTATCATGCATCTGGTTAGGATGAAGTGAAATGGATTGATATGCATTACAACCATGGTATAGGGAAGAAATATGTATTATCTTAATCACTGAATTGTATGAAAATTCACTAAGTCAAACTTCTCGACGTGAGTATATAACAGTTCTACATCGATGCAATTCTGACTAAGATAATAAATAACAAGCTCATGGAGCTCATCATCCTCTTGAATGAGATCTGTTAGAGTATTAATCCACCTTAGTACCATAATCATACACTTACGATACATTTCATTATCTTTCATGATATGTTCTATGGTCCAAAATTAGGCTATATTAATCATTTATTGACAGTTGAGGCGCTCCACTTTGATCATTCTAACAGTTGAGACACTCTATTTTGATCATTTTGAAAACGTAGGAACCCTAATTGATGACATATCAGTCTTAGTGTGCTACCCCATCCCTTGATTCAGGGAGTATGTTTTACCTTAGGTGCTGGTGCATGTTTGTGGTGATTTTTGGCCTTCCATGAGAATTTATTGCCTCCTAGAGTCACTCCCACTCACCCATATTCTCACCCATGCCTAACATGCCTTCATTTATTATCAAGTGGACCTCACTCCTATTAACACTTGCATTCGTGACCGTTTGGGATTATTAGGAAGCACATTAGTCCACCTAGATGGGTTAGAGGGTCAAATCATGGTCTGACAACAATCATCAGTTTGTCACCCAATGCACAAGTAGAAATGGAGAAGACCCATGTATTTATTATCCCATTCAACTATTTCGACTGAGGTCAAAATTCCTGTACAGATTCACCATTGTGGCTGAAGTCAAAGCCAAATCTATTGTGGATAAATCAAAGTACTTCAACAGGATTAATGAAGCATTTGAAATGATGTCGCAGCATTTTGAGAGCATTTATCTTCCATGTAGATGGCCTGACAACTCCCAACGAAGTATGTATCTAGCTTGAGGCATTGTTTGGGAAGACTGATGAGATGAGATGTCACCAACTTGAAAATGAGCTACTATCATTATGTCCAACTCACTTTGATACAATCGAATACTTCTTCACCAAGTTCAAATCATTGGTGCTTCAACTGAAACAATGTGGCATAGAAAAGAAAGAGGGGAAGCTTATATTGTTAATACTTTTGAATATAGGACTAGAGTATCCAATGTTTGTGTCAACATTCCACTCTAGCAAGCTCACAACTTGAAACTAGAGGATGCCATATTTGGAAGACTTCATGGATTCATTGAAACAAGAGAAATACAAATTGGTACAAATGGGAACCATCAAATCTAGTAAGGGTCAAGCCCTTGCTGCAGGAGTTTTGAACCCAACTAAAGGAAAGAATAAATCTAAATATTTGAATCAACAAGAGAATAAGAAGTGGGAGAAACCCAAATATTCAGATCGGGGTTTGAATCCTTGCAATGACAAGGAAAAGAAGAAGAAAGAAAATAAAAAATGCACTTACTGTCACAAGGGTTGGCATCCAAAGAGTGTATGTATGAAGAATACCATATACATGATGCCACAACTGGTTTATAAGAACAACATCCCTCTGCTAGAAGGCACAAGGAAGAAAGATGGTGGTTCAAGCTCATACAACAAAGAGAGGTACCATGATTTGGTAGCTCGTTAGTCAAGCTCTTCTTCCTTCATCATAGATTTAGGAGATTCCAAGAAATAAGGAATATGGCCTCCATGCAAGATTCCTTCTTGGAACTATATCCTTACAATGGTCCATTCATTCTTATGGGTGATGATTCAGATATCCAAGCCAAACAGATGGTAAGGATTGATGTTTAAGATGGGTACTTAAACAATGTGTTATTTGTGACTGATCTAGTAGTGAACCTACTCTCATTGTATCAAATGACACAGACTGGTGAAGCGAAGAGAGTACCATTTACTCTAGATGCAGTGGAGATGGCATAAATATCTACAGTTAAAGTTGCGAAATTGGGTTTTGCTGACCATAATGCAAGAATGTACAAATTTTATCAGTTCCACCCCTACTTTCAAGGGAATGTGCTCTTTTCAGATTCCAATGAGGAAACAAATTTGTGGCATGAGAGGTATGGCCACCTCAACTAGAGGTATCCCCAGGCATTAAAGAAGTAGGGAATGGTGGAAGGGCTTCCTTCTATCAAGTTCTCAAATGGCACATGAAAAGGATGTGTAGTGGGAAATAATGTTGAGAACATCTATGAGAAATGAAAGGCAAGGAGAGATGCCCAAGCACTTGATTTTGTTCATTTAGATCTCATAGGGCCTCTTATGGGGGCTCCAGGTGTTAGCTCTATTTTATTTTTTTTCAGGATTTGGTGTTATCATCATATAAATTTTAATATTTTATTGATGATTTGGTAATGATTCTTTGGGAAAGAATATATAAATTTGGAGAATAAATTTTGTTTCAAGAACCATTCTACTTGAGGTTTTCTTATTTTAAAAAATATAATTTTTTACATTTTAAATCAAAGTTTTTGTTTTTGGGATATTATGAGGCCAAAGGTTTATTTTGTTACAAAATATTGGGCCAAGCCCAATATACAAGTTTGGCTTAGCACTGAGAACCATTCCATGCACCTACCACATCAACACATAAGTCAAGTTAACAAACAAACCAAATCTCACCAACCAAATACCAATTCACATGGAGGAGGAGCCTGCAAGTGTCATTGTTTTACATTGACATATGTTATAATCATTGGTGTATATAAACACTTGGTAAATTTATCACTTGGTGCATGTGGGATAACATTCCCCTGCAAAAATATAAAAACACAATGCCATCCCTATAGCCGGTACTTCCCACTCACGAAGAGTGAAATGAATGTTTGGATGAGTTAGCGTAGGGTAATATGGCATGGAAATATTATGCATATTAGTGTGAGTGAGGAGCAGATGGGTTGATTGGATTATCCTTAGTACTGCTGAGGGATTCATTGGAAAAATGCATCATGAATTGGCTGTCATTTAAAGCGTGTGATATGGCTCAGCAATGCCAGGATTGGAAAGAGGACAAGGTCTTGGTACTCAGTCTTTTCATGATTTTGCAGTAGTTCTAGGCCCTTCTCTTCTTCTTATACAATGTTCCTTCAAAGAAGTGGGCATTGAGTTTATGGAAAAATGGTAGATAAATTCCACACGACTGAGAGGAAATATACCCAGGGGCGTTCCTTCAAAGGAATTTCTTTATTAAAAATCCTGCAAAACAAAAATGGATCGATGGTTTAGATTAAAATCCCAACAACATCCAATGGTTTAAAAACATTCCGCTAAGGAAAATGTTGTGAGGTTAGCATCCAAAGGGAATAGAGAAATTTCTTGCTGGCATGTAAGTCTAGACACATGTTTATACACCATTATTTCATAAGAAATATCAACATCTTAGAATAATTCCACCAATAAAAATGGTGCGATATTAACCTTTAAGGGGCAGATAAAAACTAAACTGTTAGTGATCAATAAGTTTATCTATCAGTTTTAGTCGTTTTTCCAATACGGTGCTAAGCTTAGGAACAAGACCAATCAGGAACTCATTTTCCTACGACAGTGTGCTAAGGTTTCGAATGTCTATGGTGTGCTGAACTATTTATAGTCTCTTGTTGAAAAATCTGTGATCATCCAGATATGAGACAAAGAGAAATAAGGAAATTCAACATTTACTACAACTAATGGTTATGATTACAATGGAGGAAGTAACGTTTTGAAGGTGTTGGGATACTTTAGTATTATTGCCCTACTTTGTGTACATTTCCTTCTTGGAGATTATTATAGTGGAATCAAGTGCTTGGAACCTATAGATGTTAACTAGATAGGTGTCTACAATTCGGGGATTGGAAGCCATATCACACCTATTTATTATTATGGATTTTCCAACATTATATTGAGAAGGTATGTCGAGGAAATATGTGCCTTCAATCAAGTTCTGTTGTATATAGTAAAGACCAAGCAATTCCATAAAAAATATTTATAGTTTGACCAAATCATGAAGGAAAATGAACAGATGTATGCTCTATGGCTATACGACTCTATATTTCAAGAAATGAATATTGTTGAGGAAAATGCAAATAATCATATAAAAAAGAAGTATGGAGATGTTGGCTCAAAACCAACCAAAGAAACCTAGTCAATAGGGGTTCCCACTCTATCGACACTCAACTCACCATGATCTCCCTAAGCACCGGCCTAGATAGGTTTTACCCTATCCAGAAACACCCATGAAGCGGATGAGCTCTCCCCCGAGATGTTCGAGGAGAGATGATGGAACCAAGTTTATGTAGAATAGAAGAGGACTATGGGCATGGATAATTCACCAACTTATCTACCAAATCTAACCATTCGCTTAGTCATCAATAGAACCATTCATCATTTCTCTTTAAAAGATCGCATCATTAAATTCATCACAAAAATAATCATACTATTGCAAAAATAGATCTAGAAAGGTAACATTATTCATAATTAATAAACATCACATCATAGATCCATGTTGCACAAATTCACCATTGGATTCACAGAGACAAAAATACAAAAAGAGACAAAAAGATAATAATATTTCAGATCAACCCTCGTCTTATCATATTAAATCTGTGCAATCAACCACATATCCAAAATATATAACAATTCAATTGAAGTTCAAGCCCTCAATTCTCATTTCATGATCTTGATGATGATGATTGTTATTACATTTAGAATTATTCTTCTATTTATATGCTTGCGCCTTTACATTCATGGTCCACTTGGATGATTTTCTAACAAACTCTTAACTGATTCTACCAACTAATGACTAATATCCACAAAATATGGTCCAAAACTACAAAAAGTGACACAAAATAATCAAAATAGTCTATGTTTTGCCTTGCATGGTGTCTTTTGAGCTTGCGCAACATCCATGATGCTGCACCATTGATTGTCCCAAAACTTCTGCCAACAAGAGAGAAGATGAAAAGAATGCAGAGAAGTTACGAAGCTCTGTATGATGAAATTTTTTCATATGTCTATACCAAATTTATTACTCCTTCATTACCAAACTATGATGAACCTCTTGTAAATTATAAATGGGATGCTTATAGGCTTTAGTTGAAGCTTTTCTTATCAGAAGAAAGACAACAACAACTTTTTCAGGTTTCTGGTGTTTCTTAAAGTTGTATACATCCATCTCAATGGAGAAGCTAGTGAATTTTATGGACATTGACGAGTCTACTTTAAGGACAACACTAATCACATAAAAGCATAAGATTCATGCAATTGATCACGATGGAAGAATTATATCAAATTCAGATGTTGACTTTTATATTGTAGAGGATATTGCCCACATTATTGAGTCAAACTCAACAAATCTATATGTTGATAAATTTATGAGTCACATTATCAAGTGCGGAGAAATTTTTAGTGATTTGGACATAGTTAAGCTTGAATAAGATGTTTCTATTTATACATTGTACAAATGCAGTAATGAGGTCAAACATCCAAATTTTGTAACTAGAGAAGAGTAGTCTTGGATATTGGAGGAGTTTGTGCATTTATTTAAGTGACGACATCTAATGGACACAATTAATTTAGAGAGGAAAGTTGCTAAATGTGAGTATGACATAAATCAGGAAGCTGAACTGAAATATGGGAAATTGATATCTCTTCAGAGAGAGTTGGATAAAATTCACTTGTAAGGATTGACATTAGTAAATATATGGAAAATCATGTTTTTTCTCATCTAGTTGGAGCTCCTCCAGGGTATGTTGGCTAGGAAGAGGGTGAAAAACTAACAAAGACGGTCCATAGGAGACTATACTTAGTGGTACTATTTTATGATATTAAGAAATCCCAGACTGATATGTTCAATATTCTTATCCAGTTGTTAGATGAGGGAAGGGTCACTAATTCACAAGGGTGCTTGGTTATCTTTACAAATTGTGTTGTATGCAGAAGCACACCTTTTAGAATATAGGAATGTGTTAACAGAGGATGATTCAAAAGCATTAGAACTAACTAATACAGAACATTAAAACTCAACATTTAAAGGACAAAGACCATTTATAGGTGGCAAACTCAGCATCAAGATAATATTCAACAGTTTAAACTTCATTATTTGAATCCCACATTTTTAGGCATTTTCTTAAGAAAAGTTGGCAACATCTTTTGCCATTCGAAACATGTTAAAGCAGTAGTTCCAATTTTTTGTTATTTATTATTAAACTGATTCCTAGAATAGTAATTAGTTATGTATATGTTAGCATTTTAGTAGTAGTTTTTATTTTTAGAAAGTGGAAGTTAGGATGACTAAAATATTTTTGGGAGGATGGGTAGGCAATATTTTTTCTATATAAGCATATGTAATAGAAATAAATGGGGTTTTAATCTCATGGGAAGATGATAATTTCCTTGTAACTATTGGGTACTATCTCAATTTTTTATGTAAATATAGTTGGAGAAAGGAAAAGTTGGAAACTCTTCAAGGCATATATTCTTGTGCCAATGTTTCCTCAGTAAGTAACTTTCTTATGTGATTGTATTTCCAATTTCCATCCAATTGTGTTTTTTTATTTTATTTTTGAATGAGATTAATGTGAACTAGAATTCATCATTTGATGCTTTAGTTCATTAAATTCAAACACTTTAATTTTTCTTCTAAATTTATTATAGAATTCATCCTTGTTAGATGCTCTGTTTTAATGGATTGTATTCCCAATTCTACTACCATCTTGCAATGATTAACATATGAGGAAATGGTGTCTACCCTACCTATGTCATTGTTATGTTCAAAACTAAATCTCTTGCAGCTTAAACAAGTGTCTATTTATTGAATCCATTCCCCAATGGTTTCTTTTCAAGTCTGTCCTACCAAACCTTTATAAAAACAAACTTGTTCTTATCATAAATCTGACCTTCTGAGTGTTATTGTTGAATATGTTGAGTGTGAAATCATTATGTCTATTAAGATATCCCTCTATGATTGTATAATATCATAATATAGTCCAAAGTAGGTTTGTGGTTACCTTGGAATTTCCTTGATACATCCCAAGGAAATTCTGAGTGCTAACACAAGGTATGTATTCAATTTTACAGATGATTTCTGAAGGTGCTGCAAGGTATATTTCCTCAAACTAAAATTTCAAGTCTTCATATAGAATGTTCCCACATATTTATCTTGATCTAAAGATAAATATGATCAAGATCAAGATCAAGATAAATATGGCTTTCCAAACTAAAATCTTTATTCTAGATGAAGATCAAGATAACCATGGCTTTCCAAACTAAAATATGAAGGTATATATATATATATATATATATATATATATATATATGAAAAAAATGAAGGTTTCATTAAGGATACTTCACTTGTATGTAGGTTAAATAAGTCTCTCTATGGCCTCAAGCAAGTCCCTAGGGCTTGCTATGTGAAGATGGACAATTTTCTGCTCTCGCTTGGCTTTGAAAGATGTAAATATGGTCCTAATATGTATTTGAAGAATGTTGGTGAATTATTGTAGGTCACAGTTCTGTATTTTGATGATATTTTGATTATAGGCAACTACACTAAAGAAATTGGATCGATTAAGTCTTCTTTTCATAGTGAATTCTCCATGACTGACCTTGGATTGTTGAGGCAATTTCTTGGATTAGAGATTGAGAAATATGAAACAGAGATGAATTTTAGCCAACCAAAGTATGTTGCATACCTGTTATTGAATTTCAAAATGGATGAATGTAAGGAAACAAAGTGCCATTCCTTTCAAGAATAAAACTAGGTGAATTTGGTGCATCCCCATTGGTGGACAGCTTGTTGTACATACAACTAGTCAGGAGCCTACCATATCTTACACAATCCTGATCTGATTTGGCATATGCCTCATGAGATCCATTGGAATATTTCCAATAGGATCCTGCACTATGTGCAAGGAATTAGACACTTCAGGGCACACTATGCTGCTAGGTCTCCAATAAAACTAGTTGGATTTACTAATTCTCATTGGGATGGAGATCCCATTGAAAGGATTCCACTTTAGGTTATGTATTCATGCTTGCACATGGTCCCATATGCTGGTTAAGCAAGAAACAACACACCATATCCCTCTGTTCAGCTGAGGCCGAGTACAGAGGAGCAGTGAATGAAACTACACAATGTATGTGGTTGCAATATATTCTTTAGGAACTTGGATTTCCATTTGATTCAACCATAGTAATTTGGTGTGACAATCAAACTGTAATAAATATTTCCACTGATCTAATTCAAAGAAAGAGGAATAAGCACATTGAGATACACATGCACTCGATTCAAAGCTTGGTGCATGATCAGGTGATAGCGTAGTAGTATTTCTCATATCCAGAGAAAACTGCTGACATATTCACCAAGAGATTCATAGAGAAGAAATTCACCTATATGAGATACCTTCTTGGAGTGAGTGACACATGGTGATGGTTGATATTGTTGGAAAAAACCCACCAACAAAGCCTTGTCGACAGGGGTTCTCACTCTGTTGACGCCCAACCAGTGCAATCTCCCTGAGCACTAGCCTAGAAAATTTTTACCCTGCCTAGCAACATCCGTAGAGTGGATGAAGTTTGACCTGAGATGTTCAAGGGAGAGTTGTCGAAACCAAGTTTCTAGAAGTAGGAAAGGAAGATATGGCATCTGCGATTTTGACAGTATAACTATCAAATTACAAAACTAAGACATCGATCATAATTCATCTTCACAACTACAGATCTAACAGATTACATCATTCATTTATCGCAACAGTATCATCACAACAGTATTATTCACACTAGTATAAAATGAGAAATTAATGACTAAAATCAGGCTATAAATGACTATTTCTGAATCGGTGACTAATAGTAGCAAATTTCCACTATCTTATAGCTAGTCATATTTCACTAGTCATTAATAGCTTGACTTAGTAGTCATTGATTTAGTCATTGATAGACAATGATTTAGTCATTGATAGTCAATGATTTAGTCATTGATTTAGTCAATGAGTTAGTCATTGATTTAGTCAATGATTTAGTCACTGATTACAACCATTAATGACCAAATATATGACTAAATAAACTACTAGATGTTAACATATTAATGACTAAGCTAAATACGACTAAGATACGGGAAATTAGCTACTAATAGTCGTATATATGTGATTTTAGTCATTTTTGTAGTCACAAATTTATGATAGGGCATGGAGGAATCGAACCACCAACCCCCTGCCTATAATTAGGTAGGCACTCTACCATTGAGCTAGCACCCTTTAAGAAGTTGTTATTGCTTGACAATGATGATATTCAAACAAATTTATGATAGATATCAATCTACAAACTAAATAATTATTACTATTACAACTTACTAGTAACTAGTATTTATGATAAACTAATTCTTGAGAGCTATGTACAATTTTCCCTATAACTGAAGCTAATAAAAATTTAAGCAATCACCAAGTGTCACCCACTGCCATACTTTCAAAAATCACATCACTCGAATAGTTACCTGAAGATCACGCAACTTATCAAATGATAGGATTCAAATTTCTTATATCAAATGACCAAATTTGCTGATGAAATAAATGGTCTGATATCATGTTTGTAATCAGCAATATTTTTTAGCCATAAGCACAATATATCCATCATCCTACCCTTGTATTCCGTTGATTTTGTTTTCCTTGTTAGCTATTTGTACATATTGACTTTTACAGTTTTCTTGAACAGACCATATAGGTGCTTTGTGGCTTCCTTGGAAGCTTCATGTAAAGGTAGGTAGTTAACAGTATTTCGATAGGGAATCCATGCTTTGACCATTACATTTCCAAGTATGCACAAATTAAAGTCTATGCTTTTGAAAATGAGATGAGCATAATCATAACAGATACAAGTTCCATCTATAAAATGTCTTAATGAAAGTCTATCTAAGGAACTACTCTAGAAAATAGTTTAATTTAGTTTAGATTCTCACAATATATTCATTTGAAAACATCGCTAAGGGAATTCATATTCAAATTTATCAGCAGAATCGACTGTTTGGAGTTCATGCCTAGCACAAATCTCTCAGATTAATGCAATTCCCATATACATGTCCATACTAGGCTAGTCCATAATGTGGTGAAGATCCATATTTATCTTCAGTCTCCAAGTTCATTACAACTTGGCGACTATAAATACACAGTCTTGAGGATGCTATTTTCTCCTTTTCTCATAATTTTGTTGTGTGTTTGGATCACTTTTGTAATAAATAGCAGATATGAAGATGTAGATGGACTGCCTATAAAACATCAAGTTACAGGTCTCAACCAATAGCAAAGTACCTAATCCTCTATTACTTTGGTAACAAATACCAAGGAGGAAAATGTAGCTTGACTACCAAAAATATATTAAGTTACAAGCCTCGACCAATCAAAAGTACCTAATCCTCACTAATGCAACAACAATTCAAAGCTCCAACACCAATAGATAAAATTCTTCAATAAGTAAGGCATCAAATTAGATTTTTTAATGGTTAAAAGGTTTTAATTTCAAATAGGTTGTAAAAATTCCAATTGGATAGAGCACGTGCACAAAACATATAGACCCAAAATCTAGCTGTGCAGTTTTTTTTACAATGAACACCAGAGCCTATATTTAGTAGAGAAGCTTGGTTTTTATGTTTATATGTTAATTCGCATTGTGGTCAAAATTGCAGGAAACAACACTGCATCACATCAACATAGGAGGCCCCAAAATCATGGACAGACACAACTAAACTTCAAAATCATTCCTTGTTAGCTATTTGTACATATTGACTTTTACAGTTTTCTTGAACAGACCATATAGGTGCTTTGTGGCTTCCTTGGAAGCTTCATGTAATGGAAGGTAGTTAACAGTATTTCGGTAGGGAATCCATGCTTTAACTAGTAAATTTCCAAGTTTGCACAAATTAAAGTCTATGCTTTTGAAAATGAGATGAGCATAATCATAACAGATACAGGTTCCATCTATGGAATGTCTTAACAAAAGTCTATCTAAGGAACTACTCTAGAAAATAGTTTAATTTAGTTTAGATTCTCACAATATATTCATTTGAAAACATCGCTAAGGGAATTCATATTCAAAGTTGTCAAGATAATTGACTGTTTGGAGTTCATGCATGGAACAAATCTCTCAGATTAATGCAACTCCCATATCCATGTCCATACTAGGCTAGTCCATAATGAGGTGAAGATCCATATTTATCTTAAGTCTCGAAGTTCATTACAACTTGATGACTATAAATACAGTCTTGAGGATGCTATTTTCTCCTTTTCGCATCATTTTTTTGTGTGTTTGGATCACTTTTGTAACAAATAGCAGAGATGAAGATGTAGATGGAATACCTATAAAATATCAAGTTACAGGCCTCAACCAATAGCAAAGTACCTAATCCTCTATTACTTTGGTAACAAATAGCAAGGAGGAAAATGTATCTTGACTACCAAAAATATATTAAGTTACAGGCCTCAACCAATCAAAAGTACCTAATCGTTATTGATGCAACAACAATTCAAAGCTCCAGCACCAATAGAGAAAATTCTTCAATAAGTAAGGCAACATATTAGATTGTTTAATACTTAAAAGGTTTTAATTTCAAATAGGCTGTAAAAAGTCCAATTGCGTAGAGCACATGCACAAAACATATGAGGTATTATATATGTCCACAGATATTCCATTCTTCAAAAATAACTACACGATAATGATACAAAAGGTGCTTTCTATGTTATGGAAAAAATATGTGACCTAGGCAGCATGATTCTGAATAGTGTCCAGTGTATATTTCTCATGACCAGATTCTAAATGGTGTCTTTCTCCACTGATCATGGCCATTTTTCTTGACACATTTCTTGGTGCTTCTTTATCTCCCCCCAACAATGTCTGCATAAAAACATTTAATTGGAGAACATGAATTTTATCTAAAACTCACAGCACATCTAAAACGCCAATCATCATAGTTCAGTAACCCAAGCAAATACTGAAAAAATTGCAGCAAGTTATTCACGCCATTATGATATTTCATTCACGCAAACAACAATCCAGAATATATCTTACCAATTGAACTTCAAAGAATAAAATAATTTCTTAGGTATATCAAAGAGATGACCGAAATCAAGTGCCATAATGGTGAATTCTTATGCATAAAGATATGACCATGCAACTATTTTAGCCAATACAACATTCATCCATATCTTACAGAAACTTTCTAGATGCCTTCCATCTCTACCAGGACAACGTTGAGATTGTGCACTAATCCAATATGTAAGCAAAGAGGTTTCATTCTAGATAAGTAGCAATGGGGAGTTGTATAGCACCATGGGATACTTACCCATCACATGCATATTAGTAGTACATTGTCATCAATGCAAACATATAACACATCAACTCAATATAAACAAATGCATAAAATAATATCATGAAATGACAAATGAACACTTATCTTTATTTGTTTTGTGTGTAGACTCCTTCTTGAGCCTTCCACTTCACCATCTTCTTCATTCATGACATCATCATTTCTTATCCAAATGCTAAGATGGATAAGAGGTTCTTCAAGAGTTGAGTCCTGTGTATTCCTCATTGCTTGAGGGATATTCTTTGGATCGTGAGAGCTTGATCTTTAGTTGCTCCCATATTCTCTTTCTCTTATTATGAGCCGAGCTTATTTTTGTGTGCACTCTTCCCAGAGTCTACTGAAAGTAATCACTTCCTTCTGGCATACATTCCTCGAATGAATCCCATGATCCTAGGAGACCATTCAAGGTGGTTATCACAACTTCTGCATTCTCCACTTCTTCTTCTACTGCTTCAAGTTGTTCTTTGATTTGAGAGACCTTTGTAAAGCATGACTGTATGGTCTCTGCATTCTATATCTTCACATTCTTCAATTGTTTTCTCAAATTCATATTTCGATTTATGTTCTTCCCTTCAAATAGCTTGGTCAATGAATCAAACATCTCTTTAGGTGTCTTTAGGGGAGGCACATGTGGTATAAGGTGATCCTTGATTGAATCAACAATGATATTCTTTGCCTTGACCAAGTTCTTCTTGTGTAAGGATTTAACCTCGTCTCCCTATGGAATTGGAACCTCTCCACTTATGTAAGTGTCCAATTCATTTTCTTCAAGAACTAATGAAATCCTATACTTCCATGCTTGGAATATTTCAGCTTCACCAAGCTTGTCATGAAGCTAGTGTGATAGGCCATTTTGAAATGAGAACCTCAAATGTAAATATCAAAAAATTAGATCTAAGAGACTTTGGGCCAGACAGGCTAATGACTCATAAGAACCTTTGAAAGCTGTTGCAACCTGACACAAACTTAAGGTAAGGAACAAACTTCAGAAAGCAAATCCCAAAGTACAAGACCAATTTCCATTCCAATATATTTTACACTTTTAAATATGACTTCATTACTAAGACATGCTTAGAGTTCATAAGCATACCAATAAAGATAATCACAACATCAAGGATAGAAAACAGAGATATTGTAATTTGTATAGTTACCTCTCCTTCTCTATAGCATTCAATATATTAAAATATACATGCAACAATAAAAGAAATCCTAAACCTAATTTAAATACACATTAGTTAATTTAAATTTTGAACATTTTAGGAACCTTGAGGATGAAACACAGAAAAAGTTTATAGAAATAAAATTTATTGATAGAAATCCCTCAAATATTCAGCTCAGTGAGTTTCAAATCAATAAAATTCAGGGCAATAAGTGACAGTAAACAAAGAGGAATGTTGCAATAGTTTGACTTGTCAGAAAGCCCATACATGAAGGATGTAACCCTTTTGAAATCTCCCAATAGAATTCAGCATTAAAGCATTCAACATCTATGAAAATTAAGTATTCCCACATCCAAAGATAACTAACACTTGAGTTATCTTGAAGGGTACTCCACCATCCATGTCCCCTTGCAGAATTAAGGTTCCTCACCACGTCTGCATATGCTGAAGCCTTCCTTTCTAAGAGTGGATTTTCAGTGGAACTCACCAACTCCATACTTTCGGGGCCCTCTAACAGATGGGAGCTTGCTGTAACTGAGGAAATTCGAGCACTATGACATATACCAGAAGATGTGCTACTACCATTTTGTTTAGGGGTCACTGGCAGATGACTTAGATTGTGTAAAAACTCTCGCTTCTCTTTTTCCCAGTCATCCTATTCATCAATCAAACAAGTTAAAAACTGTCAAAAAACCCATTGACCAAAAATATAAAAAACAAAAGTGTTTTCAAAATAAGAGACATATTGAACATCAGAAGAGTGACAAACTGGCTATTTTTACCACATCACCACCTAATTAAGGAGTCTATCTGAAAAGGGAATACTAGTTTATTCATAAATACAACTGCTAAAATAGGTCATTAAATTTTTTTGTGCCTTGATAACCACTTGAATATGTACCAATATTGCTTATCGAAATTTAAAATAGATATAAAAGTATTACCAATTATTTATAGTATTGCCATGGATATTACACTTTAACCAATAATACTATAATGACATAGACCAGAACCTTTCTCTTCTAGTACATTCAAAATATTGATCGGACTGGTGACATGAAGATCTTGTTCTTACAAATCGGACTCAGTACAATCCAACATGCAATGCATCAGTGGCAGCAGAGTTGAGACAAAAAAATGGCACACATGCCTGCCTCTGAACCTGGCGATAGCAAAAGTTGAGAGAAAATGTGGCATACATACCTGCAACTGAAACTGGCCACTGTGCATAATTTCGGCATGTTTATGTTGAATATGAGCACCATTCTCATCACCAATTACGTGCTTGCCAATAAACTTGGTGAACTTGCATAATTTAGGCATGATTATGTTGAAGGAAAGCACAACTCTCATCGCCAATTGCATTTGCAATGCATGGGGTGACAACCTTTCTATTTGGAAACCATCTTGGTCTGTTCTCAACCAACTCATACACAAATCCATCTTTCTTCTCTATTGTTACATTTGGCATCGCAATAACATGGGAAATGTTTCCCTAGCAAGCAAGCTACCATTTGCGAACAAAAGTTTCATCCTATGTCTCTCAAATACAACAGTGTTTCTCAGTTCATTTAGCATTGCACTAATCCCAGCAGACGGAAATTGGTCTTTCAAGTAATGTGCATTTCTAAGGAATTTATGAACCTCTTTTTGGAACCCTCGATAACCTTTATGGTTCAAGGTGTACCAAGGAAATATGGGAGCATGCCCATTGCAACTTCCCATAATTGTTGCATCCCTAGAAGCTAAATATTCCACATCCCTTGAAAGGGCATTTATGTGCTCAATCCTTGTTATTTCCACACCACATGGCATGGGAAAACCAACAAACTTATGCCCATACAAACTCACAATTCCTATTGGTTTCTTAAAGCTCACATTTGGTGCCTATGATACAAAAACGGTAAGAATAATGAGAAAAATATTTCATTTTTTCATACTCTGTATAGTTAATGAGGTTGCACTCATCATTCACAAAGGATAAATACAACATGTATCCTAGCCAAATAAAACTTTTAGGCAAAATGTTCCATGATTTAGTGTCTTACCCACTTCACAAAGGGCATCATTAGGCCAAATAAAACCCCATCACAATGGATATAAAAACGGTCTTGCATAAATCCTGTTTCTTCAAGAGTCTGAATTACCATATCCAAATCATCTACAACTCCTTTAAACGCGCTTCATGTAGTTAATGGAGCAACAACTGAGATTTCAAACATTTACTAATTTTAAGAAAAAATAATTGGACAAGTAAAACTAAATATGCTCCAAATTCAGCTAGTTCTGAAAGAACTTTCCAAAGATGCACACAGAACATATGGAGTTTGACCTAGAATTGACCTGCTTTATGTAACCTTACTTCCATGGTTATAATGGTTTGCATTCACTCTATTTGAATTGAAAAGTAAATCATGAAAATTACCAATATTAACATTAACAATAGCAGGCTTATCCTTGTTTTTAAGAAGCCTCTGTATGAAATCCAAACAATCAATCTCACCTAAAATTAGTGTATCCACCTTCTCCAATTGCATTCTGTACATCCGTGCTACTTTAAAAATTGAGTAATGAGTTTCTCGTGATGCATGCAAAATGCCATCTGGAAAAACCTCCCTCATGTATAAAGATAATAGAACATAAGTCAAGAAAATAGAGCAAAGATTAAAAATGCTAAGAACTTTTAGAAGGGTTGCTTTAAGGAAGGTACAAACCCGACTAAAGCACCATGCAAATTTCTTGTTGTACCACAATTTGTGATGTATCCCCAATACTCATGTTTCTCTAGTTCCCAAAGATGGGAAAACTAATCTAAGACTCCAACCTCAAACTGCCTAGAGTGTACCCCATAGTTGCTCTCAATAAAAGGGTCACCAAGATTATTAATAGAAAAAAGTTGGAGCTATGCCAGTGCACCATAATCAAAATCCAGATTGTAAGGGTAACCTACAAACACATGCGAGATCAGTGTCTACTAAAATGTGACCAAGGAAAAAGATTTGATTAAAATTATCTAATTCATAGTACGTACGTAAAATTTAAACTTGAAACCAAAAAGAAAGGTTATGCTACAGAATCAAAATAAGGGCTCTTCCATATAGTTTAAGTCATCCAGATTACTTTTCTAAGAAATATTTCTAAATGACAATCCATATGACTAGAATCAAGTAATTTTTTTGTGATGACTGGTTTCAATAGCAGTGCTTTGAATAACAATTCTCTTGTTACATACTTTTAAGACATAAAATGACAAAGGTCATGAATAAATTTTGGCTTGAGAGAATTGAGAGGAGGTTTAGATAACCTACTAGATGAAAGAAGTGAGTATGTTGGAGTAACTGCACATGAAAATATTGCATTTGTAAATATTCATAGGATGTTGGAGTTGATGATTGATGTAAATGATGTAGAGATGCATGTGACACAGGTTGACTGCAAGAATCCAGTAACTGAGGCAGTTTGTTTAGTGTCGGATTTTATGTTGGATGAGAAAAAAGAAGTGAAAGGAAGTCATGATTTGTGTGAGGCAGAGGATGAAGAGAAGGATAAGATTACTAAGTATCTAATAACTAGGGATTTTCTGAATGTGGAAGCACGAATTTGTAATATGGGTATATCCTCTCAAGAAAATGATATGTTTTGATATTTATTGTTTTTATTCAGGAAGAATCGAGCTTGCCCATGGAACTTTGTATATGTCCTTCCAAACACTGATATTGACAAACAGATAGCCCTAAAAAATTGCTTGGTATATTTGTTTGTTTGAATGCATTAGCCTTGTTCTAATAAACATCAGCAAGGAATGCTTTATGAATAAGACTTGTTCTGAAAAACATATGAGTCAATCAAACCTCTGGTGACCTCTCAACATGTTTGTAACCTTATTTTGTATATCTAATCTAATTCTAAACAGAATTACTAGCACAACCACTTAAGTGGCCAGTGAATGTCGAAAGGCCACTAGCCACAAGTTAAGTGGCTAGCTTACAAAAAAAAAATGATCTACAAGTAATAATAAGAATCTTATTTTGTAGTTAGATTCTAAAATCAAACCACAAGTGGCAATGTCCTATTTTTATGTTAGTTGTCAAATTTTGATGTTGTCACAATTTATGGGCCATTTATAGCCAGGACACATATTGAGTAAGTTACAAAAAGGAAATGATCTACAAACATAAATAAGAATCTTATTGGTTAGTGAGATTCTAAAATCAACCTACAAGTGGCAATGAGAATCTTTCTAGGTGAAAAAATGTTAAAGAAAATGCATGCATGGAAAGCCATTGATTCCACATGGAAGGAACAAATGGCTAAGAGGGAGAGGAAATTAATAAATTATAAATAGGCCCAAATTCCTCAAAAGAGGAATGTTTAGTTGTAGGAGTCTTGAAAGGCTTAACTCTTTGAAAATCGCAATGTCCATACCTTCTCAAGAAAGTTATTTATTGTCTTGTGTACTATTGAAGAGTCCTTTTATTGTTAAAGTTGTGTTTCGGAAGAGTTTTGCAACTTTCTCTACTGCATTTATTTTCCTAGTTTCTAGAATAGTAGTTCTGGCATTTTGCTGAGGTACTTTTCGTTGATTAGAAATTAGTTAATTTGCCTACATTTGCCTCGCTTATTAGTTGTGATCAAGTTAAAACTTAAGGTTAAAACATGATGAACAAACAGTTTTTAAAACTCTTTTCAGTACACAATGAGTAGAAATGTCTATAAACATAACAAGGCCTATCATCACAACAGACATCCATATTTTTAGAAACCATTAT
The DNA here is from genome assembly GCA_001517045.1 of Pseudotsuga menziesii. Lineage (NCBI taxonomy): Eukaryota > Viridiplantae > Streptophyta > Pinopsida > Pinales > Pinaceae > Pseudotsuga > Pseudotsuga menziesii. The sequence continues at coordinate 6,665 of LPNX010789071.1, read as the reverse complement.
TTTATATGTAAAAAGAGCTAATTTTGGTCAACATTTTACTATGTTTATGAAGTCCTCATTTTCTCATCTTCACCAATGAGCATGAACAATGAACCTAATATTTTGATCTAGAATAGAAAATCTCCCTAAAGGTCAGAAGACTTGGTTGTACGTATGAACAAGTGTATCTTGCATCCTCTTATTCAGCTATTATAATTTATGTCTATTCCCCTTTCATTCATTTCAGCCTCTTCACCCTTCCCCAAAATCCACATTCTACAACATACCATCCGAGCCAACTTGGTTGATTAATCTACACATGCACTAACTTATCCCATACACCAAATATTTAAACTTTTTATATAATAACCTCTTGTTGGTCTCCCAACAAGATCCCTTTCCAACTGCAAAGGAAAGGGAACCCCCAAAGATAAGTTTGAAAATTTATTAAATTTCTGTAGTTGTTTGCTGCAGAAAATTGTTTCTGCAGCTTTTAGCTACAGGATGGCCATATGAGTCTTATCCTCGGTAATTTTCATTGCTCTTTCTGGTTTTTGACTTTGTATTTATTTTTGATTGATTTCTGTAAATAAATATTTATCTTTGTTTGATTTTTGTAAATGAATTTTGATCACTTAAAAGCAAAAAATTTAAAAAAGAATTGCCACAAATCATGTTCTTGCCAAGAGATTCCTGTACCTAAGAGAACCTGGAACCTGCACAGTGAGTCACATCTTCGATTGGTCATTTGGAGAATGAAAAATGGTACTAAAAGGAAGTCAGAATTCAGATGTCCATCCATCAAGTTTGTTTTAGCATTGTATGATTCTGTCTCCAGAATTCTATTAAAAACCAAGGTCATGATCATAATCACTTTCAATGCTTTAAACATTTTATTCTCATCTTATTGACTTGACTTGTCTTTTGGTTCTTTTACATTTTGAATTCCTTATTTTATGACAAGGTGTTTAAATTGCTAGACTTATGGATTGTGTCCTAATGATCATTCCTTATGACTTCCATTCGACTCAAAACTTAGCAAACTCCACACATTTGTTATAATCAAGCAATTGCCTAAGTTCTTTGATATTTGGGGTTCTCATAATGTTTCTTATCCTCTTATCAAACGATGTGATTAAAACTTTATCATAAAGGGATTCATCAAAGGATTTCTGTTGCAAAGTCTGGTTTTTATTAGCTCTGTTTACTGTGAGAGTTTAGCAATATTCAGCTCTTTCTGCTGAGTATAAGGAATTGGATAAGTCATTCTACCTGGGGTTTGATTCAGAAAATTTGAAACTTGTTGCTGGTCTGATAGAAGAGTTTAGTTAATCACATTCTAGAAAATTTACCATTGTTGCTCGTCTTATTCACTGTCAAAGGCCAGTTACCTTACACTTGATATGACTTCACACAAAACTGAACAATTTCGGGTAAGTTGCATCTGCTTCTTTTTCCTGTCTATGACTGCTTCATGAAAAGAAGAGGGATTTCATTCCTTTGTTTCATCAACAGAACTTTTGGCAATTAAACTATAGCTCATCTTTGAGAATTTAACTATATTCTGTTCACGATACTGAGAAAGATTTGGCTGATAATCACACAGTCATCTAGAAGTTTTCAAACTCTAAAAACAGTTCGTAGATTGAGAGAAGTGGCTATCCTAGTCATTTGTTGATTACGTTCTGGAAATTCTGCACTGATTGCTAGCTTTATTCACTTTGAGAGTCAAGCTTTTCATATCTGTTATGAATACTGGTTCATGCTGAGGTTTTTTTTTTCCCAAAACGAGACAATATTTGTTAAGTTTCAGCTCTGTTTTTCATGCTTATTTTATGAAAAGGAAAGGGGTTTTGATTCTGTGGTTAATTCAATGAACAGTGAATTCCTTTTAAACAAAATCCAGTCCGTGTTTTCGATTTTAAGTGGTCATATGCAGCTTCATTACCCAGGTCTACGGGGTTTTGAGAAATGATAGTTAATTTTCTGCATTTCCAGAAATTATTCTCCCTAATTTTGAATATGTAAGGGTTTGTTTTTTACTCTGTATCAATTCTGGATTTAATAATTTGATTTCTATTAAACAAAGAATTGATGAACTCTTGCATTTGAATCTTTGAAATAATGGAAATGGTACAAGGGTTTGTTCTTACTTTTTACAAATTCTGGAATCATTGATTTATTTAAACATTTTTCTGAAATCCATGATTTTGACAAAACTACTGTGACAACTTCATAAATTTTTTTGTATCTTCTTGATAATAAAGATCTTGGTGATGCTGTTATAAGAGAAATGCTTGCTTTTTCATTTTTCAGAGATTATATAATTGCATCATCTCGAAACGTTTCAAGCTTTTATCATTGATCAAGAAAAGCAAGTTTTATTGTAAAAGAAAACCATCTTGCAAAGATATGGTGGTCATTGGAAACTCATTTATCTGAAATATATAATTTGCAGTATCAATTTATTCTTTTGTCATGAAATTTGAGATTTTGTTGTCAGCAAACCATCTCTTGTGACAGAGCATTCACACTCTCTGTAGTTTTGAATGATGGCTGTTTATAAGATTCTTTGATTATGCCAGAAATTAATGAAGATTCTCTGTTTTTAATTGAAAAGATTAGCATGGATATTTATGTTTATGTAAATTGATTGCTGAGATATGAATCCCTGAAATTATTCATGAAGTCTGAAATATCAAAACACTTATTTTGGGTACTCAGAACAGATTTATTATTTGATCAATGGAATGGGAAATGAGTGTGTAGAAATTATTACAGGAACTTGAAAACGAACATAAAACTGCTTACTGTTTGTCCTTTTGAAAATTTCTCTGTTACTATCCAACTTGAGAAATGTTTACTGATTGAAAAATGTTATGTTCATCTTGCATTCTGGCTTCTTACATTTTATGCTTCAGTTGAAACAGTTTTTAATGGACAGTTTTTGTGTGAATAGACAGAGGTGATATGCTCAGCCAGTAATTCCTTGAAGTCATGGGAAAGTTTGGAGCTATGATTGGATTGATTTACTACGTTTATGGAATCAGTGAGGATAATTATTGATCGTGGATGCCAAGTAAGAGGAAGGAAATCTTGCCACGAATTCCATCTCCAGCTAAAAGTAGAAAACGCGTGTCTCAACTGACAGGCGTTTTTCCGGGGCATATTGTGAGCAAATGGAGGCAGATCTTAAAAATCTGGCACATGGGTTTTCTTCAGAGCGGACCCATTTAGCTTTACTCAGGCGGATTTCGCCAGAAAATGATGGATTCTAGGAGATTTCGAGGATCCTTTGAGCACGATTTTTGCAGTTGCGGCCGACAACGAAATGGTTGTTTCCAGAAATTTGCCTGTGCAGAGCTTGATTTGTTTTGTTTTCTTCTGATCTTGGTTTATTTAAACAGAGAAGAATTTGATTGAGAGGTGGGGGGCTCTAGAGACACTACTGTCAGTGAGGAGCTCGTTTTGAAGAATTATTTTTTGAAGAGTATCTCAATGCCTGATTGCTGAAAGAATTGGGAGTGATCAAAAGTGACAGGAGAGGCTGGAGTTGAGAGACTTCTCTTTCAGATCTGATCGCTGTTACCAGGATAATTTTGGGATGGATCTACAGCATTGAAGAATTTATTTTTCATTGTTTGAAGAGCAGACCAAGAGCTGGAGCCGAGGGATCGGTAGTTTGTAAAGGGCTGGACAAGACTACTGTTTGAATGTTCCTGTGACTTATGGCAGTTTGTTGCCAGTAGCTGTAGCATCATTTAAACTGGTGATATCTATATACATTTATAGTATTTTAATACTTTGCAATTGTATTCTTGATATCAGTCGATCTTGTTTCCCTTTTCTGCAATATCAATGTTTTGTCATCATTCCTTTGATGAATTTTGCAAATACATCACATATATTCTGTCGATTCACGCTGTTTTCGATTTGCTGATATATATATCATGTTATAAATTTGGTGTTGTCATCATTATATCTATGATATTCGTCTGCTGTGCGATCTTGTTTAAGTTTTCGAATTCCTTCTGAATATTAGCAGGATTGTAACACAGTAGGATTATTAGTGATTCGATTTCAGTTTATTATTTTTCTTCACTCCCGATTGGGATAAGACCAAGAACAGATNTCCTTCTGAATATTAGCAGGATTGTAACACAGTAGGATTATTAGTGATTCGATTTCAGTTTATTATTTTTCTTCACTCCCGATTGGGATAAGACCAAGAACATATTAATAGTTGTTTTTTGTAAACTATTTTATGAAAAACAACCATTGACTCATATTCAGGTTATTTTCTGATTCTTTGTAATTAATGTATATTTGTCAATAATGCAAATTTATAACTCATTTTAGCATGTTTAATTAATTATTTATAAGTCCAGTTAATTAAATAGATTTGGTTCATAGATTAACTAGTTTAATTCGTACATTCGTAGGTATTTACTAGATTTAATTACCCGAAGTAATAGCTCTAGTTTTATCTTTTAGACTTAGTTCAGTTAGACTTTCAGGCTAATAGAGCCTTTAAACCTATCGGAAACAATCATCCCAAATAGCTTGGAACCTGCTCTAAGGATCCCGGTCTGGGTTGTCTTCCCCGTTACGTGCATAGTCATCTACGTCCGTCAACATTGGCGCTAGAAGGAGGGCCTGATCAACAAGACGGCCATTTTGATTTGTTTGATTTTGAATTTAATTTTTATTTTGAAATGGCTGATATAATTGATTTAGATCATGCTTTCAGCTTTCATACATCTAGCAAAAGTTTTTCTTCAGAGATGTATAATTTCTTGCAACAACTGAGCTTCGATGGAGAAGGTAAAATTTCTGTCTCTCGTCATCTTTCAAATTTTGATTCTTTCTGTGATCTTATAGATTTATTTGATGAGGTTGAGAAACGTAGACTTTTTGCAGCTACTTTCGAAGGAAGAATTCTGATTTGGTTTAAGTTCTTGCCAGCGAAATCCATTCATTCATGGGAACATTTCAGAAAGTTATTTCTTAATGATCATGAGGATTATAACTGTAGGAAACTTGAACTTGAGATAGGAGATCTTCGTAGACATAAATATGAATCTCTTTATGATTTCTTTTCCAGATTTATGGTAATATGTTGCAGGTTTCGCGAAGAATACCAGCTTTCCGAAAATGACAAAATGAATTGGTTTCTTTGGCTTATCTCTCTCTCTGATTTTCATGATTTGGAAAAGAATGAAAAATCTGTAATAGATAGCATGCATGTTAGTTCATCCAATCAAGTTGATATCGAATCTATTTTGCCTAATTCCATTGTTGAAAACGAAATTGTTGAAAATAAACAAATCATAGAATTTCATGACATGCAAATTCAAGAACAAGATAAAAGGGATGATGATTCAACTCTTACATTAAGCGATAATTTCGAAACTCTTCTTGTTCACAAGACAATGGAAGATAAACCAAAAATTCTTGATTTTTCAACTGAATGTGCTAGTGATGATATCATTTCATCATCTTCCTTTCATGATGAATTAGTTCCTTTCGTTTCTTCGCAAAATTCTTTAGATCGGAGTTTTGTTAATGATGCTTCTATTAAAGCAGTCAATGAAACAAATCATAGCAATAGAGAAGCATTTACCTTTTTATACTCTGATTCTTACTACTCTTTGTATCTGGATGTTTTTGCTGATCATAGACTACATTTACATGTTAATGATTTCCTAAAGAATACTTCATTATGGTCAGATTTTGATAGGATACAAGGAAATACATTTTTTGAAGATGAAGGATATTTTGAGATGCTTTCTGATTTATTTCAAATTTGTCATGAAGAAGATCATAATTTTGCTACTATCGTTACTCATCAGACTCATGCATGTTCATCCATTTTATCTTCGGTCTGTCAGGATTATGCTTCAATCTGTGGTATTGAAAGGGATGCACAATTGAAAGTTAATTTTCCTCAGTACAACATGATAATCATATCTGAAGATAATGTCATCAATTTTAATATTCATGTTAAAAGACACAATGACGCATTTGATCTCCAAATAATACCCAAATGTCATTTTGCTCTTTTTGAATTTAGTCATGATGATATTGCATTAAAAGAAACATTTTTTATTGATTCTTTTTCACGAATTTTGAATCATACTTCTGATAGCCATTTTTTGAGTCATGGTTCTCATGAGAAATCTATCTCCTTCCGACTTGATTTTTATGATCCGATTTATGCATGGTGGGAAGAATCATTTATTAAAAGGTTTCTGTGTCATCCTTTGTGCTTTGTACATACGAAATTTGTTTTAGTTTGTTTTCTTCATTTTGAATTATTCCCATTTCTAATGCTGATACATGACTTGTTTTCTCTAGCAGGTCTCAAGTTACGCGAATGGCTTCATTGGAAATATACTTTTACTTAGTTTGTATATATTTTATTTTATTAGTTTAGATTAGGTTTATAGTTTAGATCAATTTATGTTTGTTTCTCTTCAATAAATGCAGGTATGAAGATAACAGAAGTATTGAAGCTGAAAATGAGACGGCCACGGACATATACCAGGATGTATTCTTTACCCTCTCTCATTTTTTTGTTTTTTTTATTTTTATTTCCAAAACATTCATGTCTCAGTCATATTCTTAATTGTAAAATTATATAACTTTGATATAGAATGTTTTGAATGAAAACTTTTGATCTCATG
>LPNX010789058.1:159325-171076 GCA_001517045.1 Pseudotsuga menziesii | reverse complement strand
ACTACGGGATGTACTAAATTCCCGCATTTCCTCCAAGGTTGAGTAATTACAGGACAGCTAGGAGGGAAACGGAAGATCAAGAATGGATCCTTAATGTCCACATATGGATGAACATCTAACAGTCAGATGAAGTGGCCTGTGTAGATGTCGAGTCAAGCAGAGTCAAATGTGGCCACCCGTTCTGCATTCAACACAAAACAAGGGACAATCCTGATCTTGTAGAACTCCACGATCCTGAAGATGATCTCGATTAGCTCTAGCATTTAATTAGATGCAGTTTTATAGCAATTTCAGTTCGATTTAGAATTTGTATACATCTATTGCAAGACAATGAAGTAAGAATCACGATTTTGAAGAGGAACACGTTTGTGAGTCCAAACTGCGTGGTATTTTTGTATAAGAGATTTTCTGGTGAATGAATATCAAATCCTAGTTCTGTAAATCTTTCATTGTGCGTGGAGTAAGGCTTTGGAGGGCCCCCATCGTTGAACTCTCGCACATTTACATTGCCGGTGTAGTAATTTGATGATTGCAGCGATTCCTTTTGGTGCAAGCATTTAAATCAAACCATTGGTATGTGTTCCTGGTAGTTTCTTGTTTATGAATCGCAGCATAGGTTTAGTAATTTCTTCATTGATTATATTTGATGCTCTGTTTTTCTATTTATGGTTCAAATTGCAAATTCCATGGTGCTGTATGTCATTAACACTATTGGATAAACGCTGTTCTTCACTGATTAAATGCTAAGGATATCAAATAGATCCAACCACGACCTCTGTGCATTGTTTACTGCTGATTTGATAATGAAATGGTAAACCTCTGTGCATTGTTTACTGCTGTTTATTTGATAATGAAATGGTGAAAGACATTTAGAAATTATGAATGTTGTCTTGTAAAAGAAATTAATTGATATTTGTCTTTCAGCGCTGGTAGAAGTCTGCAATTTGATCCGAGGGTTTTATAAACTTATTGTTTAATTAATTTTTACCTTAATCTTTTATGTTTTCACAAGACCAACTACTGTATGTTTAAAGAAACAATGAAAGTAGCCTTGTAAGAGGATTTTGTCTCTGTGAGCTACAGTATCTTAGTTTCTGTCAGTAGATTTATTTTCTGTTAGCTAAATTCCAACTGAGTTCAGCTTCTCTGTCCTAAACTTGGATGTGTCTCAAAGTTCACAAACCCGGATTGATTTTAAATTCAAGTTCTGATTAAAACTGATAGATCAGAGCCCAACACTTGCTTTGATCCTGATCTTAAGGTTTTCTTTGGCTCAGTCTGATATGTATCAGCAGTTACAACAATCACTTCAAGATTCAAATCATTTTATGTTTCAAACACATCTGCATCATAATATTCTGAGTTTAAAAAATCTTCTTCAGTCACAAAACCTTCAGTCAACCATTCTCCAAAATAATTCATATCCTGATCTGGATCCTCAAAGAACTCTTCTTCTTCAATTAATTCTTATTCATCAGCTACATTATTCTGAAGTGGTGGTGGCACTATTTGATTCTCAACTTCTCTCCTTTCTCATTGTATATCATTGTTTCTTCTCTCTCTGGGAATGAAATGACGTACAAACTGTCTTCTAAATTGATTTGGATTATTAGGCCCTTCTGTCTCCCTCTTGAACAGGTTTATTTGAATTTTTCTCTAATTCCAACTTGTTTAGTTTTACTGTCAGGATCTTTATTAGCTTTCCCATCTCATCAATTTTACCTTCTGCAGAGTGGGATGTTGAAACCCCTGGAGCTACTTCTTTCTTACCCTTCCTGTCATATATATGTTGAGATGTATTTCCCTTTAGTCTATTAGAAGCTAATATATTAGACTCCACTTCTAATGCTGACTCCTGCATGTTAAGTAAAGTAACAGGTCTTCTTTCTCTTGAGAGTAGGGAAAAATCATAATCAAAAGCATTGGCATAAGTAATTTTTGTAAAAGTTTCTGAAGGTTTTATCTCTGCAAGGATTTTGCCATACATTTTATTGAACCTCTTCGAAAAATCAGCTATGGTTTAATCCTTCTTTCTTCTAAGGGCTCCAAACTCAGTAATGTAATATGTGTGATCCTTGATATCACCCCATTGTGTCATGAAAAGATCTTGAAGCTCTTCTATTATAGTAATAGAATTTGTAGGTAACTCTTTGAACCATTTTCTGGCCTCTCCATCAAGACTCTGTACGAACATCCCCATCCACACATCATTTTTTTGAATATTCTGATTATCAGCATAGCTAAGAAATGCATCCCAATGCTCCTCAGCTGTGGTTTCCCCTTGTCCATTAAAATTAGGAAAGTATTTTTGATAATAACCCCTAGGAAGTGCATTCAAAGGCTGGGGAAAAACTAAAGGTGCATACCTAGCTGCCACCATTTGGTCCATCATATCTAATGGCTGATTTTGGGCTGCCATCTTTAAGTTGACTGGTTTAGGTAATGGAAGGACTTGACTAGAACTTGGATGAAATGGAGTTTTACCAACTTTGAGGTGAAATAAAGGGATTTTTCTAGGAGATATAGTCTTTTCCTTATTGAAAGATTGAGGATCAGTAAAAACTTGAAAATTACTAACAGGGATTGTAGGCTTTGAACCAAGATGAATCTTGTTCTGCTCCCTTCAAAATAGAAAAAGGTGATGATATGTCTAGTTGATCAAGGTTACATAGGGCTGGTGATGACTGAGACCTTATGATTTTCCTAGCTATTTTCAATATATGTTCTGGGTCTGAGACGCCCAGTTGTAAAGGTGAACTAGGTCTATTTCTTGTTCCAACTCCCTTAGTAGCCACTGTGAAATGCTAGTGAAAAGTAGTCTTTAAAATTTTTTGGTTTAAGTTCACCTCTCAAAACCAGTGAAATGATGAGTATCCCAGAGAAAATAGGTTTTCAACTTCATCCCTGGAAAATGCGCCAAAGATGTTAGTGCCATAAATTGTTCTCAGAATACAAAAGAACAAGCCAACACAATCTCAATAAACACAGTTAAGTAAAATAGGTTTTTCTAGGTTTTTGGTTGTACAGTTTGAAGACAAGAGGGCATAAAATTCATAAGACCAAAGAAAAAACTAAATCATGAGCATTTGAAGGACTGAGATGCATAACATATAAACCATAATCTAAACACAATAAACACAGTATTGAGTTCCACCCATAGTTAGCAAGCATTTCAAGCATAAAAACCTTAAACAGGAAATGAGTATACCAACTGAGTAATTAACACAAATTAGGAATGAAACCAGTCAATAGTCTAAAAGGGCATATAGTTGCATATATTTCATAATTCAGTCATAAAAAACACATAATAGTTGTTACACTTAGCTAATAAACCACAGCCTGATAGCCTCCTCGTGCAACAAAAATTGAACCCTTGGTCCTTTCCTAGACTTACATTTATCTTGTTCCTTAAAAAACAGTTACATAACTGAACCAAAACTACTTTTAGGTCATCTATCGAATTGTTCAATATAAACTATCATTATACAAAAATGAAATAACTTTTTCAAACTAACTAATAACTACTCTTCTTAAAGTACTTTTACAAGTCTTTTGTTGCCCATGCTAAAAGAGCAATTTCCTCTAAAGCCTGGGCTTTCCTTCTAGCTTTCTGGTGGTCTACTTCCAAATCTGATACTCTTTTTGTCAGCTCCTCATTCTGTTCTGTCAGCTCTTGGATAGTTTGTTTTAGTTCTGTAAACTGATTCTCTATCTATCTTTTTCTTTTAAGAGCCTCTTTAGAAACTGAAATCAATTCCTGATAGTGAATATTTACTTCTTCCAAGTCTTTTCTAAGTCTTCTATTTGCAGTCACTAATCCTTCTTTGGTTTCATGCATGTACTCAATTTGATATTTGTATTGTTTAATACTACTTTGCAGATTTTCATTTTCAGAATCAATGCATTTAGCTTCTAATATTGGTTGCATCCCTTTTGGCATCCATGGGATTTTTAGCTTCTTGAATATTTCTTCATCCTCCTTCATATGCTCTGCCAAGGTCACACGAATTTCTGAATGCTCTTCAGCTTCAATACTACACTAAGTTGATTTTTCAGTTACCTCTGTTTTCTCTATACTATAGCTCTTTAAATCATTTTGATGTTGTTCTAGAATCATCTTATTTTGAACTTCCATGAATATGCCTAAGATCTTAGTATCAGTGAAAACTAGTTTATCTTTTGAAACTATTTTTTTTTTACCCTTCATAACTTTTCTATTTTCATCTTCACTATCTTCTAATTTCTCCTGAGATGATGAATCTTCTATTATTGTAACCTTGTTTTCAGCCAGTTTGGGGTTTAACATCTTCTTCATATTTAACCTAAGTTTGTTCTTTGGCCTTATCTTGGGCCTCCAAATTGCTCCAACCTCTCCTAACATTTTCAAAACTTTCCCTTGATGTGTTATTGAAGCTAGTTCAACAACTTTCATTTTATTTCTTCGTGACACTGTCTCTTCTTCAGAATGGGTGTGTATCTCCTGTTTAGAATGAACCCTAGCTTCATCAGATAAAGATCTTTCATCTTCTTCAGAGAGTACTGTAATAGCGATCTTTTTCTGCTCTTTTACATCTTCCTTTACACCTTAATTTAATTATGCAGTTAAAGCATCTTCCACTGGCTCAATTTCCTTCTCTTCTGACTTTGAAACTTTGTTTTCTTTAATATTAAATTGCTGTTCAAGTTCAATGTTTTCATTTTCTTGGTTCAAATATTTTTCTGGTTCACCACCCTCTTCATTCTCGACTGAGACTTTCTTTTTAAGTTTCTTGATCAAATTCTGACCTTTATCTAATTGTCTCTTTTGAGACTGCTCTTCCTTCTCTGTTTGGAAACCAGACAAAAATAAGAAATATTTCCATGTCTTCTCTCTTCTTTGAAGTGCAGTGCTTATGACTAGTTTTATAAGCCCGTGATGAAATACTGATTGTTTGGTGTGATCCTGATGTTCTTTCACCCTGCTAGACATTTTATGTAAACTTTTCAAGAAGAAGAATAGGAGATTCATTTTGGATTCATGGCTGAGATGTTGCAAGAATCTAAAATGATATTTAAAAACAAAAGCAAATCTCCCTTAGCAAGTGATATAGCTTTATAAGATTTTGATAGGATCTATCCATTCTAGTTTAAACTTGTGAATAGGTACTCCCTTTCCTCAATCTGCTACTACAACTGGAAGTAGATATCTTTGAGAATCAAAAGTGAAAGGCACTTTTTTAAACCAGTATTCACCCTCATCTAAAATCCATGTAGATTCTGCTAACAATTCCCTGGTCAGTTTAAACTCCAAAGTATAAAAAGACACCATATCGTTATCCAAACATTGAGCGAATTTATAAGAGACTTCATAGTGATAACCTTCAATTCTTTCAAAAAACACTAACCACCCCGCCTATGGAAACAATTTTGCACAATCTGGAAAAGTTTGAACTCGGCTCATGTCTGAAGGTTCTTCTCTATTAGTCTTACCACTTCTTTTCATTTTGAACAATTGTCAAATAGCTTCTGTCAGTAAAAAAAACTCTGAATTTCTTCAAGTCTTGACAATTTGACACACAATGCTGTATGGGGAAACCTAAAAACCCTAAACTGAACTCTCTCGTTTAAACTGATAAATACTTTAATTTCATTGACAGAGAATTCATCATTTAGTATGAATTAGGTTTATATACTAATAATCTTCAATCAATTCTGTCATTAGTCCTCTTCTTAGAAAAAACCCAAATTTATGAACTTTGGTAACGATTCGCGGCCTACCTGATCATTATTCCATCACTCTGTAACAGACCACTGCGACTCACCCTCGTGATGATTTGCGTGACATATTCACACCTTTCACAATGATCATTCTAGAGGAAACATGTATCAAATCCATCAACCCAGTATGAATGACATCTCATGTGTGAGAATTTAAAAAAATTTGACCCAAAAATGATGATTTTTGAACTGCGTGACTTTCTTGTAGCGCATGTGTGCAATTTTTCCAGGATTGCGCTACAAGAAAGTCTGCTTTAATGATTTTCAAAAATAAAACTCATGATAATGGTTTAACCTTGGTTAAAGAACCTTAATCGATATTTTATGTTATTTTTTAGACCTTTTAATCCATATAAGGCTTCTATAAGCCCTCTAACTATGAATTCTAATAAATCAAACCAAAATTTGAAAAATAAAACTAAGAAATCATATAAACATTAAAGTTAAAGGAAAAAGATTCAAACTATCCTAAGAAACAAAATTTTCTAGAAAAATGAATAAAACCAAGCTTCAAAACATAAACAAAAGTATTAAAAGATGGAAAACAAAAACAAGCTCTAATAGGTTACAAAACCTTCCTCTGCTTATTACATTGGAACCTCCACCTCCCCCTCAAAGGTGGAGATTATACATGAACGGTTCTTTCGAATCGATAGGAGTTAGTGAAGTTCTAGGTGAACTAGAACTTAGGGACAACCAGTTTGATTTAACTATAGTTGAGATAGAAGACTTGAAGGCTGACGAGTTTGAAAGGAACTTTAATTCATCTCTAACTGACTTAAATGATATTGTGATCATCCAGGTTTGTCCCTTCAATTCACCCATGATTGGTGTCCCTCTAGGCAGAATAATGTCTACTATAGGAGAAAGCTCTTCTACATCCACCTCAGTCACTCAAGCTGAAGGGGTGCCACCTCCCCCTATTGGTGCCCCTAGAACAAGTATACCTACTACACCTTTAACTCCAGCTAGCTAGGTGGTTCAACCATTGGCTCCCACAAATTTAGTAGGTACTTCTGGTGGAGTGGTCACTGGGATTCCTAGTCTACCTTCTATTCCTACTTCCTTCGCACACACTACTGAGAGTGGTCCTATAGGATCCTCGTCATTTGTCTAGGGTTTTCCTTGGAATCGGGGGCACATTCCCCCATCCACTCCATGTGTAGGTCCAACACCCGCATATGTAGGGGTGTAGTTCAGAAACCCTAATCCTTATGGTCAAGGTTTTCAAACTCTGGTTTTAGCTCCCTTCATGAGCTCTCCTTTCTCACTTTTTAGCGAAGGGATACCTGCTCCTGTGTTCCAAAGGCTAGTTTTGACTGGGGCAGCTTGAACCTCATATACTGCACTGCACATAAACAATCCACTGGCTTATGGGTGGAATCTTTTCCAAAGCGGCCTGACCGCTTTGCAACTGGTAGCAGGGGGCAACCCCACCTTCACATCCGTGAACATGGGGGCAAGTCCCTCTAATCCCCAAGCTAGTACCTTTAATGCTCCAGTTAGACACAAGCTCCCTTTCCTGGCAACTTTAAACTTGCCAGACTTGTCAAAACTAATGAATGACCCGGTGATACATAACTCGTATTGGCCACCCGTTCCTACCAAGCTACCCTTGGATGTGACAAAATTCGAAAGAAAAGCTGGCACTAGTAGAAAATGAGAAATTAATGACTAAAAAAATGACTAAAATCAGGCTATAAATGACTTTTTTGAGTCGGTGACTAATAGTAGCAAATTACCACTATCTTATAGCTAGTCGTATTTCACTAGTCATTAATAGCTTGACTTAGTACTCATTGATTTAGTCATTGATTTGGTCATTGATAGACAATGATTTAGTAATTGATAGAAAATTATTTAGTCATTGATAGTCAATGATTTAGTCATTGTTTTAGTCATTGATAGTTAATGATTTAGTCACTGAGTTAATTATTGATTTAGTCATTGATTTAGTCACTGATTGCAACCATTAATGACCAAATATATGACTAAATAAACTACTAGATGTTAACATATTAATGACTAAGCTAAATACGACTAAGATACAATAAATTAGCCACTAATAGTCGTATATATGTGAATTTAGTCATTTTTGTAGTCACAAATTTAAGATAGGGCACGGAGGAATCGAACCACCAACCTCCTACCTATAATTAGGCAGGAGCTCTACCATTGAGCTAGCACCCTTTAAGAAGTTGTTATTTCTTGAAAACGATGATATTCAAACAAATTTATGATAGATATCAATATACAAACTACATAATTATTATTATTACAACTTACCAGTAACTAGTATTTATGAAAGTAGTCATTTACGCAATGGAGAATTGTAAATAAGGAGCTGCGTTGGATGATTTCACAAATATTGACGTTTCAATCCCTACTATGGGAAGGGTAAGGAAGCTATTGTGTCCCCATTACACCAATCATAGCAGGCATGCCTCACTCCAAAGAAAACTGCACTTGGGCTTCATGTGAATCCCTTGGTGCAAATGACATGGTCAAAACATTTCTCTTCAAAATTTATGCACTCCAGCTTGCCACCTAAGCATGCCATAAGGATTTTCAGAAAAGGGTATATCCTCAAACTCCATAAATCATTGCAAAAACAAAATACATAACTTATCACCAAACTTTGCCACCCATGCATATATATAATTGTCGTTAATAATCTTAACTAGCTCAAGGAGGTATTTCACAATTAATATTCACCATTATCCTTTGTAAACTTGCTAGAGAAGCCAAGTTTGTTCACCTGCTATCTTGTTTCTCAAAGTCCATTCGTTTTAGCTCGAAACTTGAGGTAGACTTGATTTATGTTCATAACTCACTTATTGACATAATTATGTCTACAATATTTAATATTTGTATTTTCATTTTTGATTGTAGGATATTTATTATTTAAAATGTCAAAAGCACAAGGAATAGGGAAGCTACCTTAAAATGGGAAGTTGAAGAAAGTCCCAACCCTTGGAAAGATGCAGATCCAATGTTGCTCATGGATACAAATCATTTAATTGGATTCCAAGATGACCTTGAGTGCCCAAATACATGTATAGAATGTTCATCAATGAAGACTTCCATAAGGACCATGATAACTTAGAGGTTTTTTAAAATATCAGAAAGCACATCCTTTACTTGATTGCTGCCAAACCAATAATATTATCATATAACGATGTTGTCAAATCGATATTCAGACACATTAATATTGGAATGAGATCAGTCATAAGTGAAGGTAGGGTTTCCATAGCTTATTTACAACCCTATTCATTCAAAATAATGTTCAAGTTGAAGAAAATTCAAGTGCTATTGAACAAAACATTTCTGGATGAGTACAGAGCCAAGGAATTCAATCTAGTAAAAAATTGAAAGATTGGTGGACTGAATATAAGGCCTTCTTAGAAAAGAATAATTGGATGTATTCTACACAATACTTGAGATACCCATATCGGTTTATGAAAACCATGATTTTTATGTTATATGGCGAGGAGGGATCCTCTCATTTTAAAATAGAATGGAATCTATTGGCGCATCGTGTAGTAGACGCATGGCATGATTTCAATTGGGTGAGCATCTTGTCTATTAATCTACTGTGCTTCACTAGGGCCATTAAAAAGGTATAAGGATACAGAAACCAGAGTTTTTACATGTTATATTACATATTAGATGCAGTTTGTTCCTATAATCCTTTTCCTAAAATGGGATGAGTGTGGAAACCTAGTCTTCTACCTATGCATGTATATTGTTGTGAATTGTGGTCCTCCAACTATAGATTATATTTCTATAACAAAAATTAAAGCCTTGCAAAAATTAAAAGAGAAATGAAGGGTAACCATACCAGTCATGATAAATTCCAATAAGGCCTCTTTCATATATCACACCAAGTGTATTCTTTTTTGCAATGGTTGGGACAACATTCATAACCCAAACTTTGTCGGATGCAAGTGTTGCTGCAAAGCCACCAAGACCTGCATTCATGTCCATAACATTGCGATATCTACTCTCCCCAATATATTTGTTCATTCTTTTGTAGCCTTTCATGTGCTTTCTCCACAATTGTGTATTAGCATTATATGTCTCAGCAGTAACACCTGATAATGAACCACTGAGAACTCTAGGAGGAACAACATTCAGGCGCTTTGGGAACTTCTCCAAAATCCCTCCAGGAACATCATTAGCATCACTGACTTTAGGAATTTGTGAGTGCATATTTGCATTCTCTTATGCCTGGGGGGTCAGCAGATTTTATATACATTATCAGATAAGCACAAAATTTCAATCATGTGAGTAATACTAGGCCATCTGAGTAAAACTAGGGCATTGTCAAAGAAAACTCTTCTTGTACTGTAATGAAATATGAAGCCAATTATGCAAACATGCTTAAAAATTTTTAAGATTTAGATAGTTAAACTTAAACCTGTCTGCAGCACAAGATCAATTCATGCATGGCCATTAAAATGTAAAAGCAGATAGGAAAATTCAAAACTCACATAAAAATGATGAAATCAAAATGTATCTCTGACTTGTATTCAGGATATAAAGTTGATTCAGGATATAAAGTTGATAATCCCTTGAATCTTGTAGCATTCACAATTAAAATCACAAATTATAATAGGTCAATGACCATTCTATCAATTGTTACAAAGCAGTTCTCCAGATTTCTACATGTCAGAAAATTATGACAAACAAATAGACCATGTACTTCAGCTTAATAGCAGTGTAGGTTTAAATTTTTCATAGTCAGCCACACTGACATTTTTGTTCAAAGGAATCCTACAACCACAATGCACTTTGTAACATATCCATTGCAAGATTGATATCCAATTTAGAATTTGGCATGATATTAGTCTTCTAAAGGAAAAAAAGCCAATAGAAGAATACTTACAAGGACAGGTGTTAAATGCTCATTTAATAGAATAACAAATGTAGCCAATACTTGGAATCTAAAAGCACATTCTAGGAAGGACAAAAATAGGTTTTAACTGTCAAACCCCAGGAATGTATTGGAGCCTAGATTTAAACCTAAGAATACCTACAGCACTGAGCTTATGGTCCTGCTTAAGCACAAAAGTTCTTTTCTAGAGATAGCTAACTGGTAGCTGATGCACTCTTAGCTAATGCATGGATAATGGGCATTTTCTGACAGACAACTCATTTAACTAGAAGAAAGAAAAAACAAGTAACCGATAAATTATTCGTGACACTTAACTTGTGACCGATTGGTGTTCACCAGCCACAAGTTAAGTGGCTGTGCTAGTACACTAAGCAAATCAATGCAGTGATTTGTTTTTTATTAAATACAAAATTTCAATGCTTTGCCAATGCAAAGCATAAATGAATATCATGACCCTGATTATCGTGATATCATCATTTAAACTTAATATAAAGATGCAATCCTTCACATCTTCACACAGAGACAACTAACCAATCCAGATGAAGACACATTCTTGTAGAATCCCACAACTAGTGTCCCATCTCTTGTTTACCATCCTCCCTAATTGCTAGCTTCTTCTGCTTGTTTACTCTCTCCTAGATTTGAATTATTTCTACTGTTTGATAAGGAGAGACCCCCTTTAATCCTATCTCCTCTTAAAAGTTACTAAAAAGAGATAGAGTGACCCTCATTTTTTTGGTAGTGTTCAGTATTCCAACATAATATCCTGAGAACAAAGAACATCACAGGCCATCACCAGTCATCGGCGGCTTTCTTCTAAAACTTTGTCAGTGAGTAAATTGTTCTTCTCCTGCTCTAGGAGGAAAGGATTTGATAGTGATTTTGAAAGAGTACAGGATGACTCCATTCCTGTCATATTTTAGACCCTTTATCCCCATATGGAAACTGAACCAATTTCTCTTTAACAAGTTAGTTACTGGGAGGAACTCTTCTTAGATTCCTAGTTTCTCTCTTTCTATCTAGACACAACTTGAAACCTCAGAGTAATGCACTAAATTCAGTAAAGTTATTTGATGTTTTTCCAAGGGACAAACAAT
>LPNX010789058.1:132852-145640 GCA_001517045.1 Pseudotsuga menziesii | reverse complement strand
AATATCCAAAAATAAACAAGAGGGATTCTACCCATCAACCTATAGAAAGAAAAAATGCAGAAAAGACAAAATAATTGTGAGACAAAAAATAGCAGGGCTCCGGAGAGTTGTCATGCAGATACAACCTAAAACAGTCCAAGGAAAAACTAGAATGGAGAAACTAGAAGCAGGTAAAGCAACCTTCAGTAATCATGATTCTGTTAATTGAGTACTTGCATAAGTGAAGAATACCAGGGCAGTCTCCTATCACAAGATTTGATAGGTTGTCCGCATCAAAATTGAACTCCCTGTATAGGTGCCTAAAGGATAAAGAAAGAAAACAATTCTTTAGGAGCCCAATACTTTTCAACCAACAATCATAACTCAGTGACCGCAAATTGGTGAGACCTCTGGCCCAATCAATTATGACCTTTGATTCACCAAAAATAGAAAGCTAGAGAATTTTTAATTTTTTTTGCGAACCATAAAAGCCCCCATAAGGCTAAAAGTTCAGAAAAAGTATTAGTGCCACTCCCAACACCCATCCTTAGCTTGAAATTATGAGAGTCATATATACGGAGGATCATGCTAGTACCACAATTTCCATCCTGCTCAGCCCCATCAAATAATTCATATATGGTATCGGATTCCAACACCGGGATGATTCGAATCTTTTAAACTTTTGGGGCACAATCTTTGTTCCATTACAGAAAACTTGCCACAATATAAGAAACAAGTAAACCTCCTTGCAAATTTTAATCACTTCTTCTAATGGCTGCTTCAGTTTTCCTTTGGAGCATGTGAGGAATGTCGATGTGCAAAAACTAGTGACCTTTGCAAATAGTGGCATTGCAGGAGGGTGCTCATGCTTTTCCCAGGTTGAAAGCTCAAAATGCATATGGTTATGAGCGCATAGGATGGATATGGTGATAATTGAAAATATAAAATGGAAGCAGTAACTTTAGCAGCATTGAGACTTGTAAAAAACCATAACAACTAGTTATTGATTGGAGTGATGAACACAATCGGAGCAGCAAGAACCATACCTTTGAAGCACTTCGATAGGTCACTGCGAGATCCTGAACCGGTTTATTGTCTGCAAAAATAGGGTATTGAGTGCAAAAACAGGGGAGCATGGGTTGAACGATACCTTCAGCCCATAAATATGAAGTTGACGTGTTTTTTTGGCCATGCATTGGATGCATTTGGTAAGTCTAGGTGGAGGAGGCGCATTCGAATGGCCAGTTCTCGAGGGGATGTAGGGCTATGATGCTTCTATCTAGGTAACAATATATATGGTACTGGTTCTAGTACCTAATTTGTAATTGACGTAGGAACATAATTTTCCTTTGGAACGTGCTTAACCGGGTTTGCTTCAATGGTGCAACAGGGATAAAGATGGTCAAGAGAAAATTCATGCAATTGCTTTGTTAGATCTCTAAAGATCGAGGTCCATGGCACTAATATTACTAATAGAAGCTAGACAACTTACAAAAATTACACTTATTGCCAAATTTCCAATTTTCCATGACACAATTAAAAATGACTAATTCATATTCTTCTATCTAGTCATTTTTTATGTCGTGACTAAATTAGTCGTTTATTTTAGTCATTTTTAAATCTGTCACTTATTATCTAGTCATATTTGTTAACTGGTGAATAAATTAGTCGTTAATTTTAGTCGTTTATAGTTAGGTCAATAAAAATTGCTCATATTTAGTAGTAAATCACTTGGAAAACGTATGGTGACTAGAATTTTTAGTCACCTAGTAGCTAATTCCTCATTATGTGTGGTGATGATCTAGGAGCTCATGTCACCACTTTCCACTTATGGTGCTCTTCCATCTCATTGAATGACGATACAGTTTGGTTGATATTATTCCAAAGAACTCTGACCAGTACCACATCAAAATGGTACATTGAACTACCCTCTACTGCGTTTGATAGATTTTGGGACTTGGCTAATGTATTCCTGAGTCACTTCCAACTTCATATCCGATATGATTTTGGGATAGACTTGTTGTCTACCTTTTGGTAGGACAAGGCCACTCATATTTTGGATCACATACAAAAGTGGAGAAGACAGAAGAGCCTTATCAAAGCCACAATTCCACCCAAGTTTTTACTAGAATGGTTCCTTAAATCCCTATTGCCATATATATCTAAGGATGTATCTACTTCAGGAGTGACCAATGAGGAAGAGGCTATCCTCAGGGCCCAACAGCTAGATTTGATATATTCTCAGTCTGGTATTTTATATGATATGATCCCTGATGCACCAAGGCCAATGCATAATGTAGAGAAACCTAATCCTGGACCCCATGCCAATGGTGTGGTTGGTTCTGTGAAATATCTCATTGCAGAGTCTTTGGCTAAATAGTTCCATGAGTTGTCTGTCAAACGTTCTATAGCAGAGTCAGCAAAGGCTGCCCCCTCACCCCAGAATGAAAATGTTTTTGCACAGTCCTCTCAAAAGGGCAATCAACATCCTAGAAGGAAAAATAAGAAAGGAAAGAAAAGTGAGAGAAACCAAAACAAGCAAAAACCCACAAATAATGTTGATGGGGGGGAAAAAGAAAAGAAGAAGGTGAAATTCCCTTGTAAGTTGTGCCATAAGGATCACCTGGCCCATCAATGTCTCCTTATTGACCAAGCTAAGAAGCTGCTAAAAGGCCAAGAACCAGCTGTCCTGAAGGATCCTTTTCCCCAAGGACAAAATTAAGCTTCAGCTTCAAATGTAGCAGGGGGCACCCCAAATGCTCCTGACCCTAATTATATCAACATGGTTTGATCCCAAAATTTACTCCATACTAGGAACAAGAACTGTGAGATAGAGGCTTTGGAGAAGGGTAAGTCTACAGGTGAAACCTCTAACCCTCTCACGATTGAAAAACCTGCCGAACCTATGCCCAAGATACCGAAAGGTGTCTTCAAGAAAACCTTGCACAATCCCAATGCTACGGAGGAAACCAACTACTCTGTAGTTGAATATTTAGCCCAGAACCCTTGTGCGATGTCAGATTTAGAGGTTTTACAGAGTTGTCCCACCCAGCGAGATGCACTCTTAGCAACCTTACGTAGCATGGATTCATCGAGCATCATGGCGAAGTTTAATTTGTCTGATGTCAAAATTCGCCTACCTTATCATATGGCCTTATCGATAGATGTCATCCATGGTGGAAAAAACATTTGAAGGGCAGTTTTCAATGAGGGTGCTTCCACATGTGTCATGTTCTTGTCTTGCTGGAAATTTCTTGGATCTCCAGAGCTAGTCCCATCAAACACCCTACTTACTGCTTTCGACGGAAGGTCATTTCATCCACATGGTATCCTACCAGATTTTGAAATAAAGTTGGCGGGGAGAGTAGTATCTGTTGAGGTAGAGTTGAATGATGCACCTTTAGATTATAAATTTATCTTGGGGATAAGTTGTACTTATTCCATGTCCACTATTGCATCAGTCGTACTTTGGATAGTAGTGTTTCCACATGAAAGGAAGTTGGTTACTATAGACCAACTCAGTTTTACTCAAAAGGGCCACATGGAAACTAACGATTCCACCATGCCATTGTTTGATCAGGTTAAACCTGCTTCAGAGAGATTAGGGGCTGGAATGTATGCATCATTGATAGGCACATTCTATTTTCCAGCTTCGATTAATTATCTAGGTTCTACTAGTGTAGGGAAGTCTATTGCTATTATTGTTGATAGAACAGATCCTCAGGTTCTTCCTTCCCATCATGAACCTAAAGTGTCCTTATTGGAAGTGGAAGTAACTTATCAAGATATCATTCATACCACTATTGATCCCATTCTAGTCCCTCTCACAGTCTTAGAGGAGCCAAAAGAATCCTATCTTTGTGCTTGGGCGGAGAACTCTTTGCATTCTAGAGACTGCTTAGATATGGTTTTTCCTTCTGATGAAGCCATTCTGGAAGCTATGTGCAGACGAGATAAGTTAAGCGAAGATATTCACCATCGATCCTATTGTTTTCTAGAGTTAAACATGATTGAGAACCAGGAGTTCCATATGATACTGGAATGTGATGTTGATACACCTATCAATCCCTTACCAAGGGAAGGAATATTTGCTGAGGGGAATATGGAAAACATTTCCGCTACTATTCCTATCAACATCTCTATAAACCCAAACATTGTGGAAAATGTACACATAGGTGCAAACTGCTCTCTGGACAAGATCGCAATCTATATGGCCTTGTTTAAGGAATTCCATTATGTGTTTGCTTGGTCATATGAGGAGATGCCAGGAATAGATCCATCAATAGTCGAGCATGAAATCTAAACATACCTTGATGCCAGACCTATTCGACAAAAGTTGAGACCTGTCAATCTGCGTAAAGTGGCAGCTGTTAAGGCTGAAGTTGAAAAACTGTTGAAAGCTGGTTTCATTTACCTAATAGCTTTGATAGAATGGGTATCCAACCCCATTCCTGTGGACAAAAAATAAGGGACCATATCCATTTGTACTAACTTTCATGATCTAAACAAATCCTATCCTAAGGATAACTACCCCACACCATTCATAGATCAAATCATTGATGCCTATGCGGGGAGTGAAGTCTTTTCGTTTATGGATGGTTTCTCTGGGTATAATCAAATCCAAATTAAACCAAAATACCAACATAAAACAGCTTTCATCTGTCCTTGGGGTACATTTGTGTACCAGAAAATGCCCTTTGGATTGAAAAATGCAGGGGCTACCTTTCAATAGGCAATGAATTTTTCCTTTTATGACATTAAAGCCATTGTCCAACCCTACCTTGATGATTTGCTAGCACATTCTCGTAAGAAGATTGATCACCTAGATCACTTGCATTTAATATTTGAATGATGTAGATATTACAAGATTCACTTGAATCCCCACAAGTGTGTTTTCTGTGTCGAGTCACAGAGACTGCTCAGATTCAATGTTTCCAACAAAGTTATTCACATGTTATTTAGGTGGATCCTTTGAAAGTTGAGGCCATAGTAAATCTGCCTCCTCCTCGTTCCATCAGGCAGCTTCAAATCCTACAAGGGAAGTACAATTTCCTTCGATGTTTTATCGTAAATTATGCCAAGATCACTAAAGGTTTCATGCATCTGTTGAAGCAGGACACCTCATTTGTATGGGATGAAATCACACAACTTGAATTCGAGGCATTAAAGAAATCTTTGTTTTCAGCACCGTTATTGCGCCTGCCAGATTACTCTCATGATTTTATATTGTATTTGTCCACATGTAAGTCGACCATAGGGTTAGTACTAGTCCATGAGGACAATAAGCTCTAAGAGCATGTCATCTACTATCTTAGCCATGCTTTAGCTGGCCCTGAACTTAGGTATTCCCACATCGAGAAGTTGGCCTTGGAAGCTGTGTATGCTATTCATAGGTTACGTCACTACATCTTACTAAGGACCATAATGGCAGTGGCGGATGTTAATCCCTTTCAATATGTTTTTCCCCGATGGATAGTTGGAGGCAAATTCAACAAATGGATAGTCATCCTTCAAGATTTTGACTTAGATTTCCAATCCACCAAATCCAAAAAATCCTTAGTTTTTGATGAGATCATTGTAGAATTTCCAATTGAGGAAGATGTAGCCATTGAAGAAGACTCATTCCCAGATGAGCATATCTTTTTGATTTCCACCTCTGACCCTCGGTACAGAGATATACTTGTCTATCTCCAAAATTTGAAGTACCCTGCAGCCTTCTCACAAAACGGTGCAAACTACGCGTACATGCAAAAAACTACCTCATTATGGAGATACTTTATATCACAGGGGGGTAGATTATGTTTTGCATCAATGTCTCACCCATGAAGAAGCATAGATTGTCCTAAATGATGCCCATAGTGGAGTGTGTGGGGGTCATTTATTTGGTTTAGCAACGGCCCAGAAGATCTTACGTGTCGGTTATTTCTGGCCCACAATCTTTAAAGATTGTGTGGAAGCCATGAAGCGTTGTCATCCTTGTAAGCTTTACACCAGAAAGATGCGGTCGTATCCTGCTCTATTGTTTCCCGTTATCTCAGTGGGACCCTTCACGAAGTGTGGGATAGATTATGTGACGTGCAACCCAGTCTTAGCTAGGGGGCACAAACATATCATTATCACTGTAGATTATTTCATGAAGTGGGCAGAGGCAATACCCACCTATAAACCTGACAGGGAAACTGCATCTTTTTGCATTTTCAACCAAATTATCACATGGTTTGGTATCCATAAAGAGATTGTCACTGACCATGGTAGTCACTTCCAAAATAGTATGATGACTGAATTGACCACTATGCTAGGGTTTAGACAAGAAATTTCATCTTCTTTCTACACTCAAGAAAATGGTCAAGTCGAAGATGTAAATAAAACCTTGAATACTATTCTCAAGCGCACTATTAATGCATCCCGTTCCAATTGACACATCATGCGATATCCTGCACTTTGGGCTTATCGAACTGTTGGGGCCTGGAAATTCGTAGGCGACAATAGTAAAGGATTCTCCCCAATCAACGTTCCCAACCATCCCGTTGACTGTTTGGTATAGGGAATCCGTCTGGTTTGCGGTCCGACCATCGTAGGTCAAAGTAACAAAACAAAGGGTTTCACCGGTTGCGGCCTGGTCCACCGAGTTTTTGTAGTTTTTGACTTAATGCATGCAATGCAAATGCCTAACTAACAATGCAAGGTGATGAGGATGCAGGGAGCATCACAATGTGATGCGCAGGTTCTTACCTCTCGTCTTAGGATCAAAAGCGTTTACATCACATATGCAAGAATGACACAAACTAACTATCCATCTAACTACCTATCTATGCACCTATCCCTGAGGAGCCAGAATATGATTTATTTATGAGTAATGTGGATTATTCATGTATTATAAACAGAAATTATAGGTAGCTGATATTATTATATACAACACATGAAAGATTAAAGATATTTCAACAATCAGATAGCCAATTGTTTCTTAAGCAACATACATTACTCATAGTGGAAATCTTCACGAAATAAACCAGAAATCATTCATCCAAGAACATAGGTTCAATGAGTTAGAACGGTCTCACAGTTAATGGACATAAAGCTGAAAATGAAATAGTTCCTCTTCAACAAATCCATAGCACAACATTTGAATATTCCACTAAGCTTTCTCCAATAGGCAAACTGTAATTTTCTATTGCAAAAGGAAATAGTTCTTCTTACAATATGTCTCCAACAGTCTCACTGGGAAAAATCCCGTTCTTCTTCTAAGTCTTTTACATTTATACAGAAAAGGTCAGACTGTTGGGCTGCCCAAAGTGACCTTTGGGCTTCCCAACCTCTCGTCTCCCAATGCTTTACTTTTACTAAATGTTTTACAAAATAGTTACAAAATGCAAGGGTGATTAATCCCTCATGAGGAGGGCCCCACTTGGCTATCCAGAAACTTCCTCCATGCTACAGCTTCATTAGCGATGATTTCAAAAGTACAAGGTTCTAAAAACTGAATATTTATCTCAAATTTCTCAGCTTGCTTCTTGATATCCTCGACCCTGGACGTACTCAAACGGAGCTGATATTCCAGAAGAAGTATACTGATAGCTGGGTGATCTACTTGGCTTCTCAAGATCAGATCATCCATGGCTCTGATATCCTGCACTTTAGCTTCTTCCTCTTGGAATCTCTTCTGTAATAGCTCTACGAAGGCATCATGATCTGGAAAAGCTTCAAGCCTCTCCTCCGCTTTTATCTGGCACCGGTTGAACGTATTGAGAAGTCTTCTGAAAAATTCAGTGCATAATCCCTTTGTCTTCTTCACTGCCTTCTTGAAGTCTTCAATGGTATTAATAGCAAACTCCACTAGGTTATAGTCCCGTTTGAGGGCCTGCTGGTCTTTTGTCGGTAGCTCTGCTGGGTTTTCCTCATTGTTCTCCAACCTTACCATTCATACAGTTAGGACCTCTAGGATTTCTTGGGACCTATCCACAAAGAAGGATGTAGTTTCCAGGATCTCCTCCAATCGACCGTCGATCTGCAGGACTTTACACCTTTCTTCTTCAACTACAGTCTGCGGCTACAGCATCTTGGTTTTCTGGGTCAATACATGCTGCTTGAGAGGCTGAAGATCGACCTCCTATTCTCTTGCTGCTTCCAAAGCAGTGTTCAAAGCAGAGATCTGCTCCTGATGTTCCTTTATCAGCTCTTGAGTGTGCATATCGTTTTCCTGCAGGAGGATCTTCAGCTGGTCTTCTAGGTCCTCCACCTTTGCCAGTAACTGCTCCTTCTCCTTCTTCAACTCTTGATATTCTTCTTGCACTTGCTCAAGGCATTCTTGTGTAGTCTCCTGAGCCTGTCTCTCTTCATGTAGAATCTGCAACTTAGCCTCAGTAGTATTCATCTCCCTTTGTAAGTGTTCAAATTTCCGTTTCAACCTGTTTCCTTCCTCTCTCTCTTTCCTTAAGGTATATTTTAGCTGAGCAGAGGTCTTCTTAGATGACTCCAGTTCGATCATCACTTTGTTTATGTTATCTTCTGAGGCATCGATCATTGCAGCCCCGGATCTCAGTGTGAACCTAGGATCCTGGTCTATTCCTAACATCATCGCCGTATCCGTTATCATCTTTCCTGGTAGATCTCCTGCTTCAACTTTATTTTCTATCCTCTTGATTATCCTTTTCATTGCTCTATCATAAAAAACAGTGTTGAAATCAGGGATTTCCTTTCCCTTTTCCTGCACAAATGGGACCAGCATGGGCATGGGAACCCTGGGTATGCTAGTAGCAGGTACTTGAGGGGTCTATACCTCGGTGTTCTCCACCTCCTGAGTCTGCCCTGCTGCTGTTTCAGAAGCTGACTGCTGTGTCAACTTTATTCTTTCAGTTTCTTTCTTGTGCAGCTCCTCATCAAGCTTTCTCTTTGCTCCCTCTGTTTCTTTTCTAGCTACTTCCTCTGCTTTCTCTATTGCTTCCTAAGCAGCTCTTCTCTCTGTGAGGACCCTGCAGCCAAT
Source organism: Pseudotsuga menziesii (assembly GCA_001517045.1). Lineage (NCBI taxonomy): Eukaryota > Viridiplantae > Streptophyta > Pinopsida > Pinales > Pinaceae > Pseudotsuga > Pseudotsuga menziesii. The sequence continues at coordinate 136,681 of LPNX010789058.1, read as the reverse complement.
AATTAATCAAAATACACGATATAGTAGCAGAAATCAAAATCACTTTTACATTAATCGCAGGCCACTTCGAGGGGGCAACCTCCTTTGAGCAAGCTCAATACAAAATAACTTCATAGTCCTTCCTTGGCCTCAACACACACTTATATACTAAAAATAGGTGCCAATACTATGGGTCAAAACCATGGGCCAATATAAACTATGGATCAACAAATACTACAGGCGGCTTACAAAGCATATGTGCCCAACAACAATAACACAAACTATGGATCAACAATTACTATGGGACGACTTACAAAGCATATGCATCCAACAACAATATACTAAAACGGTAAAGAGAAGGATTGACATGGGTTCCTAACATCCCCTCCCCCTTAGAAAAATCTTTGTCCTCAAAGGTTTAGATGTGGAAATTGGCGCTGAATCTGAAGGAGTGGTTCCCACGTAGCATCCTTGGGCTGCATTCTGTGCCATTAAATTAAGACCTCTGTGATAGAGCGAGAGCGAAGCTGACGAGTGCGCTTATTGAGGACAGCCTCCGGCTCTAAAAGGATGGATCCTTCATTATCCAGTTTTAGTAAAATAGTTTGGCCTTTGATGTTGGTGCTAAGAAATTTCTTCAGACAAGAGACATGAAATACTGGATGAATGCGGGAAGAAGGCAGAAGTTCCAATTTATAAGCAACAGACCCAATATTCTGAAGAATCCTATATGGCCCATAGAACTTTGGAGCAAGCTTATGACGCCCTTTGAGTTTTAGTGAGGATTGCTTGTAAGGCTGGAGACAAAGAAAAACCATATCACCGGCTTCAAAAGTGTGCTCCGAACGGTGCTGATCAGCTTGTTGCTTCATGCGATTTCTTGCCATGTGAATATTTTCACACAAAATGCAAAGAACCTCATCGTGGTTTCGAAGGACAGCGTCAACTTCCTGAACTGGAGAACTACTGGGGGTGTAAGGAAGAATATCTGGCGGTGCCTGACCATAAACTACTTCATATGGATTCATTTTAGAGGCAGTGTGGTAAGATGTATTGTACCACCATTCAGCGAGAGGGAGCCACTTTTCCCACTGATGTTGTTGCTCAGAGGAGAAGCAACGAAGATAAGTTTCCAAGCATTTATTGATAATTTCAGTCTGACCATCCGTTTGTGGGTGATAACCTAAACTCATCTTCAGTTTGGTGCCAGTGTGGTGAAAGAGTTCTGTCCAAAAATGACTGGTGAAAGTCGCATCACGATCCGAGACAATGGAAGAAGGCATTCCATGAAGACGAAAGATCTAGTTCAGGAAAATTTGAGCAACGGAGGAGGCTGTATAGGGATGGCTGAGAGCACAAAAATGACTATATTTGGAGAGGTGATCAACCACAACCAAAATCGAAATCTTCCCTCCAGATTTAGGGAGCCCTTCAATGAAATCCATAGAAATATCTGTCCATATCCGGGTAGGTATGGGCAAGGGTTCGAGCAATCCTGGAAGGGGTGTTGTTTCACCCTTATTGCGCTGGCAGGTATCACATGCAGCCACCATCTGTTGAATTGTCCTTTTCATGCCCTGCCAAAAGAAGTTGCGCCATGCCCAGTTGACGGAGAAGCATGGAGTTCATAGAAGATAGCTTTTTGAAGAGCTGTGTTCTGGGGAAGCACCATCCCAAGAGTAATGTGGGATAGCAAAAGGGTTGTTGTCCAAGCGTTGGATTATTTGAGATAATGAAGAGTCATTGGCATAACCCTATTGAACCGATTGCAACCAATTTGGAACATGCATAGAAATAGTGGAAAGAGAACCTTGGTCATCAAATGTGCGAGAAAGGGCATCCGCCACAATATTGTCCTTACCCTTCTTATAAGTGATCTCATAGTCATAACTTATGAGTTTTCTAACCCATTTATGTTGTACTGGGGAGGATACACGATGTTCTAGGAAATATTTCAGACTCTGGTGATCAGTCTTGATGCAGAAATGATTCCCTAAGAGGCAGGGTCGCCACTTTTGTACTGCATGCAAAATAGCCATCATTTCCTTCTCATATGTAGAGGCAGCTAAATTCTTACTCGAAAGGGCTTTGCTGGTGAACGCAATGGGGTGTTCATATTGAAGGAGAACAACACTAAGTCCATTGCCGCAAGCATCACTCCCAATAGTGAAGGGCTTGGAAAAATCAGGCATAGCTAGAACAGGTGTAGTACACATAGCTTGTTTTAGCTTGTCAAATGCACACTTAGTAACATGTGTCCATGTAAAAGCATCCTTTTTCAACAGAGCAATTAATGGGGCTGCAATCTTCCCATAATCCTTGACAAACTTGCGGTAGTATCCAGTCAACCCCAAAAAACCACGAAGGCTCTTGAGTGTCTTAGGAGGCGGCCAATTGTTCATGGCAGCGATTTTAGTAGGATCCACACGAACCCCTTGTGTTGAGATAATGTGCCTAATATACTCAACTACCTTTTGGCCAAAAACACATTTAGACTTTTTGGCATGGAGATGATGATAAGAGAAAAGTTTCATTACAAGAGCCAGATGCTGGAGATGTTCAGCCCATGTTTTACTGTAGATGAGGATATCATCAAAAAATACCAGAATGAATTTCCGCAAATAGGGTCAGAATATTTTATTCATCAAGGCCTGGAATGTGGAAGGAGCATTAGTGAGACCAAAGGGCATGACCAAAAACTCACAGTGGCCATCATGTGTGCGGAAAGCTGTTTTAGGGATATCATCCTCATGAACCCAAATTTGATGATACCCAGAGCGAAGATCCAACTTGGAGAAAAATTGAGCACCATGAAGCTCATCAAGAAGCTCATCAACAACAGGAATTGGAAACTTAGCCTTGATGGTGAGGTGATTAAGTACTCGGAAGTCAATGCAGAGGCACCATGACCCATCTTTTTTGCGAACAAGAAGAACTGGTGAAATGGAGTTCAATCTTTGTTTTTTGGTGAAATGGGTAGCGATAGGGCCTGATGTTGGGAGGAATGCTTCCAGGAAGGAGCTGAATATGATGGTCCTCTGGTCGTGAAGGTGGAAGTCCCACTGGTTCAGCAAAAACACCTGTATATCGATCCAGAATTTGTTGGAGATCCAGAGAAGTAGTGGGGGTCGCTGATGGTTGCATTTGAATGGAATGGAGCTGAGCAATGACACCATGGGAACTCTTCTTAAAGAGTTTTTCCATGCGATGTGAAATGATGATGCTAAGAGACCCTGGTTGTAATCCTTTCAATGTGTGTTTGTGTCCATTGGGGGAGAACTGCATCCAAAGTTCAGCAAAATCCCATAATATGGGGCCAAGTGTGCGCAGCCATTGAGCGCCCAAAACCACATCACATCCACCTAAGGTCAAGGCAAACATGTCAGAGAGGAGGTTATAATATCCCATAGAGATACGCACATTACACCACTTCCCTTTGCAAGGTAAGGTGCCCCCATTGGAAACCATGACTTCAAAGTTGGAGCAAGGATGGATAAAACAATCAGCTTGTTTGGCGATCCGAGGGTCAATGAAATTATGAGTGTTTCCAGAATCAATGAGTATTGTAAGAGGAAGATTCTTGAAGTAACCGCCTACCCGCATTGTTTGGGGGGCCGTGACTCCAGCTAAAGCATGGAGGGATATCTCAGGCTGGTTGTCCTGAGATGGAGGGTCAGTAGGCGGCTCCTGAATGTCAACCGGAGCATCCATTGTATCAGGAGATTCTTCACCAATTTTAGAGGCAGGTGGAGAATCCACATCCAAGAGATAGATCTTTTATTGAACACATTGATGTCCCCGATTGAATTTCTCATCACAATTATAACAAATCCCTTTTTCTCTTCCTTCC
>LPNX010789058.1:116581-130241 GCA_001517045.1 Pseudotsuga menziesii | reverse complement strand
GTAATCCGTTGCATATTTGGGCAGCAGTGAAGGTGTTCTTGATCCTCCAAACATCCGGAAGTACATGCCATTTTCAGTTAAGAAATAATCCGCATATTCCCCTATCACTTGCATGGCTTGTTCCGACATACAGTCACACTCCTTCCGGAAAATGAGTGTGTACAGAGGCATAATGAAATTCTCATAGACCTCTCTGTAATGGCTATGGTACTGGTGAGCCCACAATGGTCTATAAGCAGCATAAACATGCATCCTTTCCCTGTCCCAGATGCACCTGAGACCGGGGAAAGCCTCGTTGCACAATATGCAGTCTATTAATATTGAACTCATGTGAAACTCCGATTTTTTCTTGGACTTTCCCTCCAAGGCTGAGGTCAAGCAAGAGGAAATACTGCTGGATACCATGCTAGCCCAATTGAAGACTGTTCCTTGAGTTGCCACATGAAAAATAATTGGTATCCATCCAAGTTTGAAGAGTCTGCCAAGATCTCTCCCAAATATTCTGTTGAGCATCAAGGCTATGAATCTGTAGGGATCCCTCAAGCTCGCTGTATCATACTCACTGGTCGGTCTGTGTCGATAATGCTTTCCCTGCAACATCATTTTCCTAAGAGTTTCCCCCAGGTCCATTTTGATACTTTTCAGCCAATCCTCTGAACAGAAAACCTGGGCTTCTGGTAGGTGATAAGCCAATGCCACATATCTAGGGCTAAATGCAGCGTAGCCCTGTCCTTCAACATTTCCCATGATCATTGTAGTGGTGTCTACTCGGGGCAGAATCCATCCAATTACCTCAGAGCATGGGAATAGCTATGTTCTGGTGGCAACTTTCATGAGAGAATATTTCTCTATGTTAGCATAGATGGATTCTTCTTCGAGGCCCATGTCGGGAACCTCCCTGTAGGAAATCAATCTATATACTTCACCCCATTTGTACTCGGGCTCTACACCAGAAACACACTGAGTGTCTTCATATATGTACTCGGTCTTTGTGACCTCTTCTACTTCTGGTCCTTCTTCGACCATAGGGGCCTTCTTCTTCTGTCTCTTGGACATGGTGGATTCGAATTCTTCCTGCCATATATAACATTGTAATATTGATAAATTCAAGTTGCAGACATTTACAAGACACTATGCAGCATTTTATTCTTTCTATGTGTATCATGACAGCAACTAGTCCATGAAACTAGGATATAAGCTTGCATAACCTGACTGGTCTGACTAACAGGACTATTACAACCAAATGCACACTATCTTAGCATGATAGAAAATAGTTCTGTATGATATTAAATCATTCCATCAACCATCTTTTAGACTGCAATAAAACTACATCCATATGCGATGTGCCATTTTCATGTGTCTTAATGTGATAGCAAGTAGGGAAGCAAACACATGCATGTACAACCTAAAAATACCTTAACCATCAGAACCATTAAAATGCAATGTGCAGTGTTAAGTAGTTTAGTCTGTGTATATTCACCAAAGGAGATAATTGAGAGTAGTTATATGCAGTATGCTTGTGAGAGACTCCTGCATTTTATAATAACAAACATTTTAACAATGAATAGCCTAGCCGGACTAGAATCAACAAGGACTCATGCAGTTCGCAGGAGAAAAATTACAATAGGTCGACTACACATTTCACTCTCGGTGGGTATTATTATCACTCTTCTGCACAAAATGCTCCTATCAAACTCACTACCCATGCGCTTCCCAGCTAACAAACCAAAATAGTGGCATATCCCTTCTAACCGACTAAGGTTTCTAACGACCGAGCCCAAATGGACTGCGCGGGACAATGTGAGCAACACAGGCCGAGGTTCGAGAGAAACGGGAAATAACAATAGTAACCACGAGGTTTTCTCAGCGGTGCCACTCCTACACCAATAGAAAACATATTTCCTCTGGGAAGCCACGAATTCGACACTAAGCTCGACGGGAATGCACAGAACCGTGAGGGTGGAAAATGGATAGGGATAAAATTATGGGTAATGCACCACGGGATCAAAATCCCCCAAACCATTAAAACAGTCCATGGTAGAATTTACCTCATACCTATCATGACTGAGGAGAGTGGTTTGGCATAGACGGCATAACGGCCGTCTACACCGAAACCCCTCAATTCCTATGCACAGGGTAGCGGAGAAACAAAACTGTTCTGACGGTCAAAACGATATAACTTTCACTTATATAAGCATATAACCTAGCTGGACGAGGAAAACGGCTAGGGACACCAAAACCACCATAGAAAACCACTAACAGTTTAAATGTAACAGGAAAAATGACGACGAGCCTACCTAGTAACCCGACAAATATGGTGAGTCGATGACGGTCGGGCTTCTAAATTTTGCCACCTGGACGTTGGTACACCGATAGCGCGGACCTTCACTACCTCAAGAAAATGACAGCTCGACAGTGACAGTACTTGGCAGCAAGAAAATAACAATATAAAGACCACACGCCGTCCCCGTATATATATATTTGCTCACACGTGCAAGGAGAAAGTATGGGGCATCAGCGAGCTTTTGCATCGGAGGCTGGGAGTAATCTCCCTTCCGCAATAGTGGATGGGAAAACCATAGGCCCAGCCATAGAGACCCGCATGGAAAAAAAAACAAGTTATAACATCGGACGTCGGAGGCCTTTTGGGTCGGAAGCCGAAAGCTTAAAATCCTCCACGACGGTGGAAACTCATAACATAAACCGTCCGCAACTCAAGTCAGAAACCAAATGACTATACGTCGGAAGCCTAATGCCTTTCCCATCCGCAACATCGAGACCTCAAAGCTCAACCCCGTCCACAACGGCGGAGAGAATGATGGCAAAAGGCTCCGATACAAAGTCAAAAGCATTCGAATCACATGAATCGGGAAGAAAGGGAGAAATCGTCCGCAATGGCGGAAACCAAATGCAAGGATCCATCCGCAACAGCGGACAAGAAAATAGTCACACCTTCCGACGTAAAACCAAAAGTCATCCGCAATAGCGGGAAAATCAATTAAACAGACTTCCGATTCAAAGCGGCTTCAAAGGTATTCAGAAGGAAGCAATGAGCTTGATTATGTGTGGGATTACTTCAAGCATTAGGGAAAACATCATATCAAGTAATAGAGAAACCCAAACGTTGGAAAACGCTCGAAAAGTCATTAGACCAAAATAAGGAAGAAAATCAAACTAATTCAAAGTAGAGGAGGGTCCTAAAATTTTATAGAATTTTGGGAGATTGTTGCAGCTGCAACAATTGATGACTAACTGGTGAACCCCAGATCTATGAATTAACTCCTTCCCAGTGCAATACTGCTCTGAAAAAATGAAATCTTCTAGACGCTTGTATTCCTAAGCAAGCCAAATAATGAATCTAAATTATTTAAAGAAGTCCTTCCTTTTGGGAGATGGTAACATCAAAAGTCTTGCAAGTCTAAATAACTCTTTTGAGGCCAACTAAGTGAGGTTTATTTTTCCTATCCTCAGGTAGTTTACAACTTGGACCCGACAGGATTGTAACAAAGGGTAAACAGTATTATCCTTTTGTTCCTCATTCCCATGCCAACTACACTTTTGTGCCCTTTGAACTTTAGTTCTTTTGATATGAGTCCTCCTGTAGGCCTTTCTTACTGAATTTTAATTTAGGATCCTCTATCCCATAGTGTCCTTTTGTGTGAACAATGTACTTCATATTTCAGGTCACGGACGGAGAGGATCTTGTGGCCATTCAATACTTCATGTTTTGATATTTTGCTTTGATATGTATTGTTTTTCTTCAAGGAGTTTTGACTCTTGATATCTTTTTTGCTTTTCTGAATATATGACATGGGATCATTTATATATGACATACTATTTTTACTCTGCTTCCTTTCCGTGGGTCTTTTGCTGTCGCCCCCTTGGATATTTAAGATGTGAAATGGACAAAGCCTCTAAATAGTATTCCAGACCTCTTTTACTTCCGAGTTATTTACAAGGGTTAAGTAAGACTTCAATGAATGCTTTCCCAGTTAGGAACACTGCTACTAGAAGACATTCTATACTTTTAAAGCACAATCTTTCACTCAAGATTTCAGTTAATAAAGAACCCTGATGTTTCCATTGCAACCAAAAGTTTTCCTCTTTATTCAAAATCAAAAGAAATGCTAGCAAAGCAATAAAGGAAAACAGCAGCAAACCAAATAATCAAAAGGAAAAGAATCAAAGCATTAAAGAACCAAAAACAATTTATTTATGTACAAAGCAAAAAGAAAAGAAAATTATTGCCCACCCCTGAAAATCTTTCGTCATGAGGAGTTGAAGGATGGGATGAATAATAGAAATGAGTTGTTTAACCATGATCTAGCTGTGTTGTTTTTGAAACTGAACACATGTCTACTATTCTATAATCATTTCTTACAGCCTGAGGAAGTTGAAGGAGCTCAGGCTGAGTGTCAGTTACATAACTAGCCTTTCTTGAATTAAGATGTCTTAATTGTAGCCCAGTCAGATAATTTCCCAGAACATACTCATCAGATTCATTTTCTTCTCCTAGCTTAGTGACATTGTGCTTCATATAGGGCTCTCTTAATATCTTAATCAGGTTTGGCCTACCCTTCTGAGGTAACCACAAGTGTGACCAATCTGAAGCAAAGTACCCATTCAGTATTGCTGTCCAATCTCAGTTCAGGATCATTCCATAGCCATCAGGTATGTCTGCTACTACTATGTCAATGTAATGACATATCCTTTCATTTGCAGACAATCGGATTAGAACATTTTCCATTTCCCCCACTACTTTGACACTAGTCTTGTCTAGTTGAGTGACGTCCCAAATAGTAGGTTTTAGCTGCCCATTAAGCTTTTTGCAAACTGCCAGAGGCATAACATTCATCGATGATCTAGAGTCCACCAAACAATTATGCACCTTATGATTCAAAATTTTGAGAGTCACAAAAAAAGGTGGAGCGCTGGTTTTCTTTGTCTTAATCAACTCGATCTTTTCTTCCACAGGTTTTTTTTTTGTGGGAACCCCCTCTTCATGTTTGTCAACTTTTCCTTCCTCATCATCTTCCACAGGTTTGGATGGTTCAACAAGTGGCCCTGCTTCCTGTTTGCAAGTGATGGCTTTAGGCATATCATTTTTATCATTCACATCTACCTGCCTCTTGACTTCCTCTTGCAACTCTTTAACCTTTAGAAGTATTGCATTGTCCTTAACTGCTAAGTTCTTATCTTTTGTGGTTGTAGGCGTACATTGAGACTTGAGAGCATTCTCTTCTGTGTTAAACAGTGAAGCCCCATTCCATGAGAATATCATATCATCATCTTGCTTCTCTATGGTCTATTCTTTTCTTCCCTTTTTACCACTGTCTTCAGCCAAGTTAGGGTTCGGCAGGGTTCGGCAACTTATTCATTACCAAAGACATTGAATTCAACCATTGAGGGCACTTCTTCTCAGAGTGAGGTTGCTGGTGAAACGTACAGAAATTATCCCCCCCTATTTATGTTATATTTATTGAGGCTAACTTTAGGGAAGGGATTTTCCATTGGTTGTTGTCCTCTCTTTTCGGGTAATGGGGCTCATAAGTTTTCTGAATGTCCCTTCCCTTTTCTAGATCTATTATTCGGTTGGATAACTTCTGCATCATTTTCAGCATTCCCTAATAATATAATGAGTGATCCTCTTTATATTTAGATATCGGTAAAGCTCTTTTATCTGTAGTTTCCTTTCCAGGTGGGTCCAAATAATCTTCTACACTTTCCCTCTCAGCCTCTATTCTTTCGGCCTCTTCATAAGTTTCTACCAACGTAGGTTTGGCCTTCATCTTGGCAAACATGGCCAGCTTAGGTCCTAGGGCTAAGGTAAAATACTCAATTAAAACCCTATTTCAAGGTCTGTCAGTTTAAGAAAAGTTCTTTAGGTATATTGAAAATCTTTGAGTGAAACTACATACTTTCTCATTCTTTTCTTTTCTTAACAAACCAAGACCTTTCATCAATGAGGCATGTGTTTTTTGGGTGGTGTATTTACTTCTGAAAACCTTCTCAAAGGTATCCCAATTAGGAATAGAATTTGTAGGGAGGCTGAAATACCAGGATGCTGTTGTTCCTTTCAGGGTGTGAGGGAATAGTCTACAGACCACATCTTCATATTCTCCAGCCCTTAGCCCTTCTAATGCTAGATAAAAACTTTGTAGGTGATCGTCTATAGAAATCCTTTCTTAGGGGTCAAACTTAGGCAATAGCTTGTCAAAGCCTTAAGGTAAGTTATGCAAAGGCGGTGTAAGGTTCAAAGGAGACCTTGCTCTCGATGCTGGTAATGGGTTGGGGTGATTTACATTGATTCCAGCCATAGGTACAGCTACAAAACAAGAATCTAGACAAAGAACCACGCAGGATGAGAAAAGGTGATCTTACTTCAAAGGTATAACCGAAATCTATAAATACCTGGGTCAGGTTACCAGCTTCAAATATTTGCTGGTAAGGTAGTCTTAGGAAAATAGCTTTCCACAGCCATCCATGCACTGGCGGCCCTCCTTCTAGTGCCAATTCTGTTGGGGCCTGGAAATTCGCAGGCAACAACAGTAAAGGATTCTCCCCAATCAACGTTCCCAACCAGCCCGTTGACTATTTGGTATAGGGAATCCATCCGGTTTGCGGTTCGGCTACCATAGGTCAAAGTAACAAAACAAAAGGTTTCACCGGTTGCGGCCCAGTCCACCGAGTTTTTGTAGTTTTTGACTTAATGCATGCAATGCAAATGCCTAACTAACAGTGTAGAGTGATGAGGATGCGGGGAGCGTCACAATGTGATGTGCAGGTTCTTACCTCTCATCTTAGGCACACAAGCGTCTACATCACATATGCAAGAATGAAACAAACTAACTATCCATCTAACTACCTATCTATGCACCTATCCCCGAGGAGCCATAATATGATTTATTTATGAGTAATGTGGATTATTCATGTATTATAAACCGAAATTATAGGTAGCTAATATTCTTATCTACAACACATGAAAGATTAAAGATATTTCAACAATCAGATAGCCAATTGTTTATTCAGCAACATACATTACTCATAGTGGAAATCTTCATGAAATAAACTGGACATCATTCATCCAAGAACATAGGTTCAATGAGTTAGAACGGTCTCACAGTTAATGGACATAAAGCTGAAAACGAAATAGTTCCTCTTCAACAAATCCATAGCACAACATTTGAATATTCCACTAAGATTTCTCCAATAGGCAAACTGTAATTTTCTATTGCAAAAGGAAATAGTTCTTCTTACAATATGTCTCCACCAGTCTCACTGGAAAAAAGCCCATTCTTCTTCTAAGTCTTTTACATTTATACAAAAAAGGTCAGACTGTTGGGTTGCCCAAAGTGACCTTTGGGCTTCCCAACCTCTCGTCTCCCAACGCTTTACTTTTACTAAATGTTTTACAAAATAGTTACAAAATACAAGGGTGATTAATCCCTCACGAGGAGGGCCCCACTTGGCTATATAGAAACTTCCTCCACGCTACAGCTTCATTAGCGATGCTTTCAAAAGTACAAGGTTCTAAAAACTGAATATTTATCTCAAATTTCTCAGCTTGCTTCTTGATAGCCTCGACCTTGGACGTACTCAAATGGAGCTGATATTCCAGAAGTAGTATACTGATAGCTGGGTGATCTACTTGGCTTCTCAAGATCAGATCATCCATGGCTCTGATATCCTGCACTTTAGCTTCTTCCTCTTGGAATCTCTTCTGTAATAGCTCTACGAAGGCATCATGATCTGGAAAAGCTTCAAGCCTCTCCTCCACTTTTATCTGGCACCGGTTGAATGTATTGAGAAGTCTTCTAAAGAATTCAGTGCATAATCCCTTTGTCTTCTTCACTGCCTTCTTAAAGTCTTCAGTGGTATTAATAGCAAACTCCACTAGGTTATAGTCCCGTTTGAGGGCCTGCTGGTCTTTTGCCGGTAGCTCTGCTGGATTTTCCTCGTTGTTCTCCAACCTTGCCATTTGTACAGTCAGTACCTCCAGGATGTCTTGGGACCTGTCCACAAAGAAGGATGCAGTTTCCAGGATCTCCTCCAATCAATCGTCGATCTACACGACTTCACACATTTCTTCTTCAACTGCAGTCTGCAGCTGCAGCATCTTGGTTTTCTGGGTCAATACATGCTGCTTGAGAGGCTGAAGATCGACCTGCTATTCTATTGCTGCTTCCAAAGAAGTGTTCAAAGCAGAGATCTGCTCTTGATGTTCCTTTCTCAGCTCTTGAGTGTGCATATCATTTTCCTGCAGGAGGATCTTCAGCTGGTCTTCTAGGTCCTCCACCTTTGCCAGTAACTGCTCCTTCTCCTTCTTCAACTCTTGATCTTCTGCTTGCACTTGCTCAAGGCATTCTTGTGTAGTCTCCTGAGCATGTCTCTCTTCATGTAGGATTTGCAACTCAGCCTCAGCAGTCTTCATCTCCCTCTGTAAGTGTTCAAATTTCCGTTTCAACCTGTTTCCTTCCTCTGTCTCTTTCCTTAAGGTATCTTTTAGCTGAGTAGAGGTCTTCTTAGATGACTCCAGTTCGATCATCACCTTGTTTATGTTATCTTCTGAGGCATCGATCATTACATCCTTGGCTCTCAGCGTGAAGCTAGGATCCTGGTCTGTTCCTAACATCACTGCCATATCCGTTATCATCTTTCCTGGTAGATCTCCCGCTTCAACTTTCTTTTCTGTCCTCTTGATTATCCTTTTCGTTGCTCTATCATAAAACACAGTGTTGAAATCAGGGATTTCCTTTCCCTTTTCCTGCACAAATGGGACCAGCATGAGCGTGGGAACCCTGGGTATGCTAGTAGCAGGTACTTGAGGGGTCTATACCTTGGGGTTCTCCACCTCCTGAGTCTTCCCTACTACTGTTTCAGAAGCTGACTACTATGTCAACTTTATTCTTTCAATTTCTTGCTTGTGGGGCTCCTCATCAAGCTTTCTTTTTGCTCCGTCTGTTTCTTTTCTAGCTGCTTCCTTTGCTTTCTCTACTGCTTCCTGAGCACCTCTTCTCTCTTCTTCTGAATGAAGCCTTTTTGCAGCTTCTTTTTCCAACCTCTGGGCTTCTTCATTTCGCTTTTTGGCTTCTTCTTTAACCTTTGCCTGTTCATCCCCTTTTCCACCTTTGGTAGCGATCTTTTTCTTGAATCTTCTCATTAGCATTGTCATGTTTGGGGAGTTTCGGAAGATCGATTCGTCCTTATCAAAATGGTGGGTGTACTCGAAGTGCACCTTATGTTCTTTGCAATGCTCAATAACCTTGCCTTGCGTGTCATTTCTGCGGAAGGGCATCTCCCCAAAATGGAACTTCTCCAACTCCTCTATGAATTCAGCAGCTTGTTTTACCTTGGTGAATTTATAGCTTCCTAGCTTAAATGGCAAAGGAGGGTAGGAAGTCTTCTTATGTTTGAACAAAAAACTGCCTATTCCATCTATGAACACTTGTCTGACTGCCTCCTTGTGGACTATGTAATCCGTTGCATATTTGGGCAGCAGTGAAGGTGTTCTTGATCCTCCAAACATCCGGAAGTACATGCCATTTTCAGTTAAGAAATAATCAGCATATTCTCCTATCACTTGCATGGCTTGTTCCGACATACAGTCACACACCTTCTGGAAAATGAGTGTGTACAGAGGCATAATGAAATGCTCACAGACCTCTTTGTAATGGCTATGGTACTAGTGAGCCCACAATGGTCTATAAGCGGCATAAACAGGCATCCTTTCCCTGTCCCAGATGCACCTGAGACCGGGGAAAGCCTCGTTGCACAATATGCAGTCTATTAATATTGAACTCATGTAAAACTCTAATTTTTTCTTGGACTCTCCCTCCAAGGCCGAGGTCAATCAAGAGGAAATACTGCTGGATACCATGCTGACCCAATTGAAGACTGTGCCTTGAGTTGCCACATGAAAAATAATTGGTATCCATTCAAGTTTGAAGAGTATGCCATGAGCTCTCCCAAATATTCTGTTGAGCATCAAGGCTATGAATCTGTAGGGATCCCTCAAGCTTGCTGTATCATACTCATTGGTCAGTCTGTGTCGATAATGCTTTCCCTGCAACATCATTTTCCTAAGAGTTTCCACCAGGTCCATTTTGATACTTTTCATCCAATCCTCTAACAAGAAAACCTGGGCTTCTGGTAGGTGATAAGCCAATGCCACATATCCAGGGCTAAATGCAGCATAGCCCTGTCCTTCAACATTTCCCATGATCATTGTAGTGGTGTCTACTCGGGGCAGAATCCATCCAATTACCTCAGAGCATGGGAACAACTTTGGTCTGGTGGCAAATTTCATGAGAGAAGATTTCTCTATGTTAGCATAGATGGATTCTTCTTCGAGGCACATGTCGGGAACCTCCCTGCGGGAAATCAATCTGTATACTTCACCCCATTTGTACTCGGGTTCCACACCAGAAACACACTGAGTGTCTTCATATATGTACTCGGTCTTTGTGACCTCTTCTACTTCTGGTCCTTCTTCGACCATAGGGGCCTTCTTCTTCTGTCTCTTGGACATGGTGGATTCGAATTCTTCCTGCCATATATAACATTGTAATATTGATAAATTCAAGTTGCAGACATTTACAAGACACTATGCAGCATTTTATTCTTTCTATGTGTATCATGACAGCAACTAGTCCATGAAACTAGGATATAAGCTTGCATAACCTGACTGGTCTGACTAACAGGACTATTACAACCAAATGCACACTATCTTAGCATGATAGAAAATAGTTCTGTATGATATTAAATCATTCCATCAACCATCTTTTAGACTGCAATAAAACTACATCCATATGCGATGTGCCATTTTCATGTGTCTTAATGTGATAGCAAGTAGGGAAGCAAACACATGCATGTACAACCTAAAAATACCTTAACCATCAGAACCATTAAAATGCAATGTGCAGTGTTAAGTAGTTTAGTCTGTGTATATTCACCAAAGGAGATAATTGAGAGTAGTTATATGCAGTATGCTTGTGAGAGACTCCTGCATTTTATAATAACAAACATTTTAACAATGAATAGCCTAGCCGGACTAGAATCAACAAGGACTCATGCAGTTCGCAAGAGAAAAATTACATTAGGCCGAGTACACATTTCACTCTTGGTGGGTATTATTATCACTCTTCTGCACAAAATTCTCCTATCAAACTCACTACCCATGCGCTTCCCAGCTAACAAACCAAAACAGTGGCATATCCCTTCTAACCGACTAGGGTTTCTAATGACCGAGCCCAAATGGACTGCGCGGGACGGCGTGAGAAACATAGGCCAGGGTTCAAGAGAAACGAGCAATAACAATAGTAACCATGATGTTTTCTCACCGGTGCCACGCTTACACCAATAGAAAACATATTTCCTCTGGGAAGCCACGAATTCGACACTAAGCTCGATGCGAATGCACAGAACTACGAGGGTGGAAAACGGCTAAGGCTAAAATTATGGGTAACGCACCACGGGATCAAAAGCCCCCAAACCTCTAAAATAGTCCATGGCAGACTTTACCTCATACCTATCATGACTGAGGAGAGTGGTTTGGCGCAGACGGCGTAACGACCATCTACACCGAAACCCCTCAATTCCTATGCATAGGGTAGCGGAGAAACAAAATTGCTCTGACGGTCAAAAAGATATAACTTTCACTTATATAAGCATATAACATAGCTGGACGAGGAAAATGGTCGGGGACACCAAAACCACCGTAGAAAACCACTAATAGTTTAAATGTAATGGGAAAAACGACGACGAGCCTACCTGGTAACCCGGTGAATATGGTGAGTCGATGACGGTCGGGCTTCTACCTTTGCCACCTGGACGTTGGTACACTGATAGCGCGGACCTTCACTACCTCAAGAAAATGACAGCTCGACAGCGACAGTACTTGGCAGCGAGAAAATAACAATATAAAAACGACACGCCGTCCCTGTATATATATATTTGCTCACACGTGCGAGGAGAAAGTATCGAGCATCGACAAGCTTTTGCATCGGAGGCCGGGAGTAATCTTCCTTCTGCAATGGTGGATGGGAAAAACGTAGGCCCAGCCGTGGAGACCCGCATGGCAAAAAAAACAAGTTAGAACATCGGACGTCGGAGGCCTTTTGGGTCAGAAGCCGAAAGCTTAAAATCCTCCACGACAATGGAAACTCATAACATAAACTGTCTGCAACTCAAGTCGGAAACCAAATGACTATACGTTGGAAGCCTAACGCCTTTCCCATCCACAACATCGAGACCTCAAAGCTCAACCCAGTCTGCAATGGTGGACAGAACGATGGAAAAAGGCTCCGATACAAATTCAAAAGCATCCGAATCACATGAATCAGGAAGAAAGGGAGAAACTATCCGCAACGTCGGAAACCAAATGCAAGGATCCGTCCGCAATGGCGGACAAGAAAATAGTCACACCTTCTGACGTAAAACAAAAAGTCATCCGCAACAACGGGAAAATCAATTAAACAGACTTCTGATTCAAAGCGGCTTCAAAGGTATTCAAAAGGCAGCGATGAGCTTGATTATGCGTGGGATTACTTCAAGCATTAGGGAAAACATCATATCAAGTAATACAGAAACCCAAACGTTGGAAAATGCTCAAAAAGTCATTAGACCAAAATAAGGAAGAAAATCAAACTAATTCAAAGTAGAGGAGGGTCCTAAAATTTTATAGAATTTTGGGAGATTGTTGCAGCTGCAACATGGACCAATGTTAAAATTGCTACATGGTTCTCTCCTTTCCAACTCGTTCATGAAGTGGGAGCGGTAACCCCAGTTGAATGTGAAATCCCGTCCTTAAAGTTTTCTATTCATGTGTTACCTGATACGTCTGAGCTGGAAGAACATTTGTTACACTTAGAACATCTAGATGACCAGCATAGATATGCACTGACAGCAAACAAGGATCATAAAATAGGGTAAAAACTCAATACAATAAATCGGTCAAACCTCATATTTTTTCTAAATGGGAGCTAGTCTTCCTATGGGATCAAGACAAAGAACCCCTAGGGGCATTGAAATTCAGGTCTATGTGGTTAGGAACTTATGTGGTGTCAAACGTTTTGAAGAAAGGTGCATCTGAATTAACAGATTTCAAGGGGAATAAGTTTCCTGAGCCTAGAAATGGGCTCTACTTGAAAAAGTACTATTCTTAAGATTAGCGCTTTTTCCTGTATTTTTATTGTATGTATTTTATGTAAATAGTTCATCGGTTTGTGTTTTTATATCATCTGTTGGTTGTTACAAATGTCTTTCGAGTGGTTCGTAGGTTTCGTAGATGGCATTAGTCGCCACACTTGTAACCTGGCTTCAGCCGCATGGGTCATTTACTTACCCTCAGGATAGCTAGTTGCCTCTGGAGGCACTTTCCTAGGTCTTGCTACTAATAATGTGGCCTAATACAAGGCTATCATTGAGCTTTTATGGGATGCTTTGTCATGTGGCATCACCCAGCTCGAAGTCAGACTTGACTCTCAACTGGTGGTTTCCTAGCTCAATTGAGCTTATTAGGTGTGGAACCCTATTTTACTATGTCAGTTTATGCAAGTTAGTTTATTGGAAAGAAATTTTGAGTTTATTACATTAAATCATATTCCAAGAAATCAAAATTCATTAACTGATGCATATGCTAATTATATCTTGGACTAGCACT
>LPNX010789058.1:61391-104861 GCA_001517045.1 Pseudotsuga menziesii | reverse complement strand
CTAGTCTTGCTTTCCTATGTGCCTTAAAACACTGAAAAAGCAGGCAATAAAGCAGAAAAAGCAGAAGGGCGCCTAGGAGGCTAGGAATAAAGCAGATTTGATTTTCAAGGCTTTCCCAAGTGCTCCATGAGTCAATAATGGCAAGTTTGACCTCTATGAATAGGCAATTGACAACTTGCACATGGTGGGACTCATGGACTAGGCAAATAAGACAAAATAAATGAAATAATGTCTAAGTGGGTAAATACTATGGGTTGATTATTCTAACAGGTTCCTATGATGTCCTCATTGGAATGGATTGGTTGGAAGCTCGATTGCTACAATAAGACTTTCAAATGCAGGAATGAGGAAGGGAACCTAGTAGTTGTGAAAGGTATTCCGAAGGTAATCTCAGTGAGGCAGGTTTCGGCAATGTAGTTAAAGAAGTTTTGTAGGAAGGGTATCCAGTTGTATGCGGCTCAGATTTTGGAGGAAACAAGAGATGAAACTCCTAGGTTGGAGGACTATCAGGTGTTACAGGAATTCAGGGATGTGTTTCCTGATGAGATTCTAGGGCTTCCTCCAAAGCAGGACATCGATTTCACAATTGAACTTGTGCCAGGAGCAGCACCAGTGTCCAAGGCACCCTACAGGATGAGTACACTGGAGATTCTAGAGTTGAAGATGCAACTGCAAGATTTGTTGGAAAAGATATATATCCGGCCGAGTGTATCTCCTTGGGGAGCACCAGTTCTGTTTGTAAAGAAGAAAGATGGTACACTCAGGTTATGTATTGATTAGAGACAGTTGAACAAAGTTACTGTGAAGAATAAGTATCCTTTGCCTAGGATTGATGACCTTTTTGACCAAATGAGAGGAGCAAAGGTATTTTCCAAGATTGACTTGAGGTCTAGTTACCATCAAGTAAGAATCAAGGATGAAGACATTCATAAGATAGCCTTCAGGACAAGGTATGGGCATTATGAGTTTGTAGTGGTACCCTTTGGCCTCACAAATGCACCAGCTACATTTATGTGCCTTATGAATAGTGTCTTCATCAGGTATTTGGATAAGTTTGTTCTTGTTTTCCTTGATGACATTCTTGTTTATTCCAAGAATGAGGAAGAGCATGAAGAACATTTGAGATTGACATTGAATTTGCTCAGGGAGCATCAGTTGTATGCAAAACTGAGCAAGTGTGACTTCTATAGAGATAGAATTCAGTATTTGGGTCACATTATCTCAGAAGAGGGTATATCTGTGGACCCTGAAAAGATAGAAACCATTATGAATTGGCCTACTCCAAGAAATGTGACAGATGTAAGATCTTTCATGGGACTTGCAGGATACTATCGGAGATTCATTGAAGGATTCTCCAAAGTTGCACACGCCATCACTTCTTTGCAAAAGAAGGGGATGAAGTTCGAATGGACATCGAGGTGTGAAGAAAGCTTCCAACGGTTGAAGAGTCTTCTCACCAGTGCACCGGTATTGAAGGCTGCAGATCCAAAGAAAGATTTTGTGGTGTGTACCGATGCATGCAGACAAGGGCTTGGAGGAGTCCTTATGCAGGACAACCACGTGATATGTTATGAGTCAAGAAAGATGAAGGAGCATGAGAAGAACTATGCCGCTCATGACCTAGAGCTTGCAACCATAGTACATGCCCTCAAGATGTGGAGCATTACTTGATGGGTAGGATATTTGAGCTCAGAACAGACCATTGTGGTTTGAAGTATTTGTTTGATCAGCCTACTTTGAATGCTAGGCAAGCATGATGGCTGGAATTTTTATGTGAGTTTGATTTTGAGATCAAGCACATAAAGGGAAAGGAAAATAAGGTAGCTGATGCACTCAACAGGAAAGTGCAAGAAATGCATGTGGCATCTCTTAGTATTTGCCAATCTGATTTGAGGCAGTAGATTGCCAATCATGTTGCCGGAGATGAATTGTATGAGCAAGTAAAAGACAAATTGCAGCAGCAAAGCCTTGAGAAGAGGTATGAGGGATATAAATTGGAAGAGGATGGAATTCTCACTTATAAAAATAGAATTTATATTCCAGATGTAGCCAATTTGAGGGGAGTTGTTATGGATGAAATCCATCAAGCTCCGTATTCTGGTCACCCAAGATATCAGAAGACGATTGCTACAGCTAGGAAGTAGTACTTTTGGCCAGGTATGAAAAAGGACATGGCTGAGCACATTTCAAGGTGTATGAAATGCCAGCAGGTAAAGGTTGAGCACCAACACCCAGCAGGTTTGTTGCAGCCTTTGCCAGTTCCGGAATGGAAATGGGAAGTTATTTCCATGGATTTTATTACAGGATTGCCGATGACTTGGAGACAACATGATTCCATCATGGTTGTGGTAAACAAGTTGACTAAGGAAGCACATTTTATACCAGTGAAGTCTACGCATCAGACTGATGATATTGCAAGGATCTTCATGAAAGAGATATTCAGATTGCATGGATTGCCGAAGGCAATAGTCTCTGATAGGGATGTCAAGTTCACTTCCAAATTTTGGAAGGGGTTGTTTGCATATTTGGGTACAAAGCTGAACTTTAGCACTGCATACCATCCTTAGACAGATGGTCAGATAGAGAGAGTTAATCAGGTGCTTGAAGATATGCTTCGCATGTACATGATGGACAAACCAACCAAGTGGGAAGATTACTTGCACTTGGTGGAGTTTGCTTATAACAATGGACATCATGCATCCTTGGGGATGAGTCCATATGAAGCTTTGTATGGAAGAAGGTGTAGGACACCAGTGACTTGGGATAATCTAGTGAATAGGATTGTGCTTGGACCAGAATTGCTCAAGGAAATGGAGCAAGAGGTTGTAAAGATCAGACAGAAGATGAAAGTAGCACAGGACAGACATAAAAGCTATACCGATAAGCATAGGGTGAACAGGGAATTCAGTGTTGGGGATCATGTTTACCTCAGAGTGAGGGCAAGGAAGAGTTCCTTGAAACTTGGAAGTTGTGCTAAGTTGTCACCAAGATATTGTGGGCCGTTTGAAGTGCTTGAAAGAATAAGGCCAGTTGCATATAGACTTGCATTGCCTACTAGCACAAGAGCTCATAATGTTTTTCATGTTTCTTTGCTTAAAAGATATGTACATGATCCTAACCATGTGATAAATTGGGATGTGATTCAGGTGGAACCCAAGGGAAAGTTATGAATTGAGCCAATGCGCATCCTCGACAGGAAGGTCACAATGCTCCAGAACCGAGCCATAGGGCAGGTAAAGGTACAATGGGAGCACTTCGGACCTGAAGAGGCTACATGGGAGATGGAGGATGCCATGTGATTGGCACATCCATTTTTGTTCAATTTTACGGAACACTGAGGCGATACCAGTGTAGCATTTTGTTCAATTTTGTACAGCACTAAGGACAGTGCTATTGAAGGGGGAAGGGAATATAATGTCCTGATTTTGACCCCGTTACATTAGATGTATATGATGTATAAATTGTAAATGATCATGGTGTGGAGCTAAAGGCCAAGGCCCCACCATTGATCGGTTATGTTATGTTTTGGATTTAAATTGTCACCAATGGTATATCGGGGCATGCGGCATATATTATGACAGTCATCATGTAAATATGCATCTATAATTAAAAATGAACCCGACCAGCTACGATTGCGGCAACTAAAATGAGAAAGGAGCATGATTTTCACAAGGATAAGGATGCGGGTTGGGAAATTTGTCAAACGTTGGGCCAATGAGGGAAAATACCCATGTGTCTTCTTCCCTTGCTTTTATTTCCAACCACTTTCATTGAAGAATTACTGCTAGTGGTTGAGGCAGTTAATTGCTTTGGGAGGGGGGTGGTAGGACTATCAGTCCTCACCCACACGCACACTCCACCCCTGTTGACTTCACTCATGCAGGCAATTCCACTCTCACCACGATTTTGTCTGTTTCTCCTCACGCACAGGCTCTTGGCGGTTTTGGGCCTCAAGCAGACATTTTCTTGGCTCCACGAGTTGCTGAGCACCCACGCACTACAATTTCACATCCTCCCTGTAGCTATTCACCTTCATGCACTTTCCATTTGTTTGCTCAGGGTTTTCATGCACAGGAATTTTTCTTGGTTTCACCCACACAGTTTTTCCCCCGCGGATTTGAGAATGGTGTGGCTCCATCCTCTACTCACGGGTTGATTTGTGGATTCGGCATGGTGATTGTTCATGCACCAATGGGGGAAACTGTAAATTCGTCCCCAGTATGGACTGCATACATTTTTCCCCAGTAATTTTGGTTGTGCAAAACGGGTCATTGTTCCCCCACGTCATGAGCTGTGTTTGATGTTGCGTTTGGGGACTGCTATAGATGGTTTGAAGTCATTTTCCCTGGTTTAAGCTGTGATAGCTAAATTGATTGCCTGAGTGCAATGGTTGGTCTTCGGACTGTATTAGGAGCAGGGATGGGGGCTTAGTTTTGCTTGATAAACCTGGTGGCTGGAAACCACACAGACAGAGCTAGAGGGCTGGCCTTCTTCTCCATCACCCCTGAATAGCACTGGAAGGGAATGCAGGGCCTGAGGGACTATGTAGCAGAGAAGGGACTGATTCCTTGTGTTGGGTGTGTTTGGGTGTCTTAGAGGTCAGGCTAGTTCTGGTGTAGGTGTTCTTGGCTTTGTAATGAGCTCACCAGTTTAGCATTGAGCCTTTCCCAGCTCCTTAATGGCCTGATAAAGCCAACTTTGTTGGCTTGGCTGTGTGTTTGTATATTCTTGGCTATGTGTAAGCCTACTATTCCCTTATCCCTTGGAGAATCATGCCCAGCTCGGGGGTGGCAGTGCTGCTGAGAGATTAAGGAGCACACTGGCCTATGGTTGGGTGGAACGTTGCAGCGACGTAGTTGGTTGTGGAACGAATTCATCATAAGATAAGTACTCTTGTCCATTCTACTTCTGCAATCTTAATTTTCTGTTAATGAAATTGATGAACATGTTAAATGAATGCTTGCTTAAATGTATGATGTTTCCGCTATGCCTGATAGATGTTTGCATCTGTGCATGATAAATGTTCATGTGTGTATGTTTAAGCATTCTCTTTTAGCAATTTTATGCCTGTACATGTTCATGGGGCTCTTAGCCGAAGCGTATGAAGCTTGTAGTCGTGTCCTCCTTGCCGGTCGGAGGCATGGGGACATGACAACCATAGATGATAAGATACAAAATGAGCGCACAAAAGCACAATGCTGAGACACAATATATATATATAGCAAGAAAATAACCAGTGCCTTAAAATGGAGTCAAAAATAAATCAATATACTTGCATGTACTTGGAGTGAATGTTTTGCAATTGCCTCTTGGTACGTTTTAAGTTAATGTGAAATATGAGTTGATTAAAATTAGGTGAAGGGGTGGACTCCAAATATACCCGAGAGTACTTGGAGTATGTCCAAAACTAAACCTTTACGGCTACCCGCAATGAATATGTGGGATGAATGGAATCTCTGGGGCTATTGTTCATAACACACCCATTAGGGTGTGACAGAGATCGGCACCTCGAGGTCACTTTTCAGGAGTTCTCGTTTCCTTTGGGTATTTTTCCACCGTAATGGTTTGATCTAGGTGTTGGATTTTCACCTGATGGTTTGTCAATTTGGGAAAGTGAATCCTAATTATACTAGTCACTCAAGTGCTTTTGATATAGCTTGATTGATCAGATGAACCGCAGCCAAGTGCAGAGCATACACATCGAAGTCTTGTCAATTTTAGTAAATTTTGAGATGGATGTTCTTGTTAAAAAGAAAACCCTCCAAGAACCTCTTTTGGTCCAAGTGGACCTCAATTGGGGAATCAAGGAGGGGTTTATTTTATTATGGTTACTGAAGCAAATGATGATAGCAAATGAAACATAAAAATATAAGCAAACCACAATTTTCTAATTAGACTACCACGAACCTTTCTTCACCTTTCGACTCAAAAGGAGGCTCATGGGGTAAGTATTAAAGTTACTTTGAAACCAATAGAAATGGAATATGGAATTGATTTTAAATAAAATTATACTACCCTACAGATTAGTACTACGCTAGATTGAAAAAAGATGAACGAAAAGGAAAAAATGACACGGACGCAAATCCCCCCAGGGGGGATGGGGAATGGGCTCGAAAGAGCCTATTCAGAATTATTTTTATTACCAGCAGTTACTGTAGAAGGAGAAATTCAATAAATTCAACTTGAAGGATATCCAACTTAGTCAATTAGCAGACTAAGTCGATGGGCCGACTTAGTCGATCAGCCGACTAAGTCGATCGGCCGACTAAAACTAGAGATTAGGTCAGCCACCTAAGGTCGTGTCGGTTCAATGAACCAATAGATATTTATTTTGTAACCATTATGTAATCATATATATTAGGTTGTTAAGCCAGATTAGAACTCAGTTTAGTTCTCTGTGTTGTATGGACTCATTTGTATAATATAATCTATTTATTCACCTATTTGTTCTTATCTCTTGTCTCTATTTTATATTTATATATGTTTTAGTGTGTATTATTGGTAACCTTATGTGATCTATGAGATTACAACATTGGTTCCGTTGCAAGTAGTACATGAATGAAATGTATGCAAACAGATGATACCAGAGCAGGAGATTAAGGACTGGTGGGAACGTAAAGTTGCAAACTATTTGCAGAATTATGCGTGAAGGAACAGATTAACAATCGCACAAGTAAAAGAAATATTTTTCACAGAGATGCATGAAAATTTTGGTGAATCAGTGCCCCAACGTTTGAAGAAATTCCTGGATGAGAAAGCTGGACGGGATTAAAGAACAACAGTTTCTGGAAAAAATGATCCACAGAGGTAGAACAAACTTGTCA
This sequence comes from Pseudotsuga menziesii, assembly GCA_001517045.1. Taxonomy (NCBI): domain Eukaryota; kingdom Viridiplantae; phylum Streptophyta; class Pinopsida; order Pinales; family Pinaceae; genus Pseudotsuga; species Pseudotsuga menziesii. The sequence continues at coordinate 98,037 of LPNX010789058.1, read as the reverse complement.
GAGTGGTTTGAGAAAATCACCGATGACGTCTGTGAGGAGTAAGCAGTCGAAGATAGAACATTGATGGAAACAGTTAAGGAGAAATTTTACACAGATCTCACCGAACAATTTTTGTGTTCCTTACCGACCTTGCTATTCAAATTCCTGATTGAGAAGGGAGTAGGACATATTGTTGAACCTCATCCATCACTTCACGACCTGCCATCAAAATATAACTGGGTGGAGAAGTAGAGGAAGTGGGAAAAATTCATTACAGAAAGGGAGTGGGAATACTTCCTAAGAAAATAGACTGAACTATCCAGGATTTCTAAAAAGCATCAAGTAGGCTATGGGGGGGTAGCTGGTCATATGTTGAGATAGAGTATAGTGGATCTTAGGCGACTAGAACCAGATACCAGTCACCAGTAATGAGCAGTTGACTCAAAGGGAACTCAAGAGAATAGTATCATACGAAGGTATGTCATACATTCAGAAACTATAGAGGGAAGAGAGACAACAGAGGAGGGAAGCAAGATGAGAAAGAGCCTTAGAGCTGCATAGAGGAAGGAGTCCTAGGGCGACCGACAAAGAAGAGAATCCGCATGAGTTGGGTCATGATCGACATGAGGAAGGAGTTGAACAAGAAGCATCCCCTACAGAGGAACAATTGTGGATAGAGCATCCAGAAGCTCTCCAATTAAGAGCTCCCAACGAAGGAACAACCCTCTCTCCATTGAATCTGCGTACTCGAATACAGACTATTGTCGAAGAAGACCTCCGACTACGAGCTGGTGAATTTAGTATATGGAGTCAACTAGGTGACTAAATATACACTGGATGACACCTCATTATACGTCGACCAGAGGAAGCAAATTGGGTGACCTTTCAAGCGGCACCCTCCCACCGAAGTATCCACTTTCTCTTACCAACACATGAAGGATCACCCCTCCCACCAAATACATCTTTAGAATACATAGACCATTCAGAACTACGGGAAAATAGTTGCAGTGGACCATCGACAGTAGAAGTCGACATCAACCGACTGCAAGTCGACGAAGAATCGACAACCGATGGGAATGGAAGTTTCATCGACCAAAGTTTCGCAAAGATGAACACACCAATAACCCCACCACCCTCACCACCACCCCCACCTCCACTGTCACCACCTCCTGAGAGCAGTGACAGTGATTCATACATGGGTCACGGATCGGCTCACTTTCCTCTATATGAGGGGGATGAAGACCCTAGATGACATTGGTTCATCTGCGAGTCGACTTGGGAGGTCAACCAAGTTACAGATGAAGATAGAAAAATGGCACAGTTTGCCGGTGCCTTAAGGAAAAGGGCATTGATGTGGTACATGACCTTTCCAGAAAGACAACCTAGAGCAACAAAATCCAAGATTAAGGTGCAATTTTTGTCATTTTTCAAAACTCCAGATGCTAAGCACCTGGCCGCGAAAAAACTAAAAACCACATCACAAAAGCCAAGGGAATCTATCTGTGACTACGATAAGCATTGGAAAGACCTACTGAGCCAGCTGGATTATGTCATAGATGAACAGTTACTAATCTAGTGGTTTCTTGTAGGGCTATCTCAAAAAGTGCACCGACACATCAGTCTGGAAATGTTCAAAACTTACGAAGATGCGCTAACAAAAGCTCTTCAGGTGGAGATGGGAAAGGACATACCCGCTTACCCCATGGACCATAGATTGGAAGAATAGATTGATAACATATAGAAGTCTCTGAAAGAGTTAAGCCTCAAGAATTGGGAGATCTGGTGCACCAAATGCTCAACAGCCGACCATTCCAAAGATAACTGTCAACAGGATTATAGCCGACAGAACGCTTGATTCATACAGACCAATTCCTTTTGCGACATTTGCCAGGAGTACGGAGATCACTCAATGAAATATTTCCCCTTCAACATGAAGAATGGCAAGGCCCCCTGGTGTTCCATCTGTGAGACCAAAAGTCATAACATGGCCGACTGCCAGTTGAACCTAAAGAACCGACAGAACTATTAGGCGGTCTACCAAACTAATGCTGTAGCACATCATAACGAGAAAAACAATCTAGCAAATGATCAGAATGGTCAGAGATATGATGGTCAACAATATGAGCACCAGTATGACAATCGACGCGTAGGCTATGGAGGAAGAGGTCGATTCCCTGGGAATCGTGACAACTGGCTGCGTCGACCCATCCAATGCTTCACATGTTATAAAGAGGGACATCGGTATGCAGACTGTACATATAAGGATAGAACTGATCTCAAATTCTATACTCACTATGGGGTAGGGGATCACTCACTAGAGGAGTGCCCTACCATGTTAGAAAAAATTAATATGAAAAAAATGTTAATTTCTTGTCCTGTGTGCAAAAAAATGAAGTAATAAACACTAAAAATTTACATATTGTAACTCGACAAGGAACAAAAATACGAGCTGATAACCCATGAATCAGTAAAATAAAAAACAAAATTGTCTATCCTGAACCACTGAAAGAAAAACAAATATACAAAGAGGAAACTAATGTATTCAAAGAAATTGCATGACAAGAAAACATTCATGACACTCGACACAACGTAATAAATGCATTAATCTAGCTCATTCAACAAAACAACTCAGTATTCCAGTTCATCGATTTGCTGTATGAAATAACATGTACCAACTCTGAAAAAAAAACAAAGAACATCTGCAGCTTAAATCAAAATGACAAAGGTGATGCCGACCCACTTGTCGACCTGGAAATCGAGGGATACCATGTCCAACAAGTAGTGCTTGAATTCGGATCACAAGTAAACATCATGACTCGTGACACTAGGGAACAAATGGGCCGACCTCAACTCAATGAGTCAGGCATATACCTGAAACTAGCCGACCAAGGACTAATTGAACCCATTGGAGTCTGGAAAAACGTTGACATGACTATAAAAGGAATCTCGACCAAGGTCGACTTCGAAATCATCGACCCAAAGGAAGGATCCAGTTCCTTCCCAGTGCTAGTCGGTCGAACTTGGGGTAGAAAGATGAAAGCATCCATATCCCTGGACAAGGAACAATTCAAATTAAAAGGAAATGAACAAAAATTCATTGTACCCATTCATCCATCTCAAGGGGAACCTTGGACTAAACCTATTGATGAAGAAGTCGATGTTCGACAACTCTACCAAATCCACAACAATGCAGATTACAAAGAACCAAATATCCATGGAGAACTTCACTTAGGCAACCAAGACTCAGTTCGTTATAATTCTGACGCTGAATTATGTTGGGGCACGCGCCTTAACGGTCATTAATTTTGGTAACTCCGTGGTTTTTGTGGAAGCTTGTAAGCAGAGTTGCACGTCAAAATAGTCTTAGGGGTGTCGGGGTTGAGTCAAAGCCCTCTTTTTGTAATTGTCCATAATTTTCGGGTGTAAGCCCATGATTTTGTAAGAGTGCACTTGTATAAATAGGCACTCATGTAAAGATGACATCTTTACATGAGTGCCTATTTATACAAGTGCACTCTTACAAAATCATGGGCTTACACCCTAAAATTATGGACAATTACAAAAAGAGGGCTTTGACTCAACCCCGACACCCCTAAGACTATTTTGATGCGCAACTTTGCTTACAAGCTTCCACAAAAACCGCGGAGTTACCAAATTTAATGACCGTTAAGGCATGCGCCCCAACAAATTATATGACTGGGAGATAGAGAACTATGAAACACAAGCAAGAGGGTGATCGACTATACAAAAAATGCAAAAAAATCCCACCCAATAGTGCTTCATAGTGTCCATTGTCCCAAAAATATTTGAGAAGAAAATTAGGGAACACCCTACCTTACAACCGACCAACCTGCATACTACACAACTACCAAGATATAAGGAAAGGGAATCACCATTCATGCATGTTGAACAAGTTTCTAAAAATATTGGTGAACATGGCTGACTTCAAATCCTAGTTGAAACTTTTACTAGACAAGCTGCTAGATGGTGGGATACCCATCAGACAAGACTACAGACCTGGACAACTGCTTCAACTTACTTTGTCGAAAGGTTTGGAGGAAAGAAGTTAACCCAACAGGCTCAGATACCTGTATTCACTCAAGGACAGAACCTAGAAGATCATATCAAAACCCGTGAAAAGGAGTGGAGAAGACTTGGATACAAGGATGAACGAGCATGGCCACACTTATTCCCATAAACTCTCGCAGACTTACCAAACAAATGGTATAAGATGGAAGAAGCTAGAGGTGAAACCTTCTTATGGCACGAACTCGGGGAAAATTTTATTAAAGATTTCAAATTTATACCTCAAAATGAAAATTTGGTCGAAATAGCAAAAAAAAATAAAGAATTTATCCAACCGACTGAAAATAAACCCTTACAAGATCACTGACAGAAAAGGAAATGTAACAAAATACAAACACAGCTAAAGCCACAATCAACAATATTATAGTTAGAAAATGAAAACACAGAAGGAAAAAGATTTAGATGGAAATCCAACCATGTTGAAACGACAAAACCTATTTGCACCATCTTGAAAGTCGAAACAACTAACAAACAAGATACGAACAGAATGACTGCAACTGACTTCCCTGCCACATTCTCATAGTTCAAAGAAGGAATTCAACCAATCAATGAAGCCAAAGCACCAGAATGGCTAGATGCTAAAGTCAAAACTAAAGAATTCGACATCTCAAATGATGATCGACCAAAAATGGCAAAGATTGGTGACTAATAGAGCGAAGAATAGACCACAGAGATAGTGAACTTACTAAAGGAATTCCAATATGTATTTTCTAGAGATTACAAAGACCTCGAAGGCTTAGTCCATTAAATGGGAGAAATGAAAATCGATACTAAACTTGATGTTCGACCTGTGAAGAAAAGGCCTTATAAACTAGCTCACAAATACAAGGAGATAGTCAAAAAGGAAACTGATAACATGTTGGCAGCAGGCATCATCTACCCTATCAACCAATCAGAATGGGCAAGTCCAATGGTGGTACAACCTAAGAAACATGACCCGACCAGACTAAGAATTTGTGTCGACTTCAGGGAACTAAACAAAGTAACACTGATAGACCCATTCCCAACCCCTTATGCAGATGAAATCTTGAATGAAGTTACAGGACATGAATGCTACTCATTTATAGATTGATTCTCAGGCTATAACCAAGTTCCAATAGCTAAAGAAGACCAAAATAAGACAACCTTTGTGTGTGAATTTGGTTCCTTTGCTTACAAAGTTATGCCTTTTGGATTAAAGAATGCACCTGTAGTGTTCTCTCGAATTTTTGTTAAAACATTTCAAGAATATATTTACAAGACCATGGCAGTATACTTTGATGACTGGAAAATATACTCCACATTAAAATATCATTGCAAATGGCTCTGACTTATGTTGGAGAGATGTTGACAGATTCAACTCTCCCTAAACATCAAGAAATGCATATTTGTGACCCCCATAGGGATATTATTAGGGCACATTGTCTATAAGGAAGGTATTAAGGTTGAATTTGCAAATATTAAAATTATCCTCGACCTAAAACCCACAAACTCACACCCTCGACCCGACAACCCACCACTTAACCATACTTCCCCTAAGCCAATCACCCCTGACCATTCGCCAACTCCACCACCACCACCCCCTGACTCAGATATAGGCCCACCACAACCAACTACATCCACACAACTAAAGGTGGTAGTCATCCCACCTCCCCAACTAGACAAACCATCATCCTCTAACCCACAAACCAAATATCTTGCCTCAACTGTTGCAGGTACACAGGAAGCAGATAAAGAAAAGCAAAAGAAGAGGAAGGAGAAACATAAGAAGGAGCATCATGGAAAGCCTTCAAAGGTCCAAATTAGATTGAAGGATGCAAGCTCCCTGACCGACACAGAGTTAGGAAAACTCCTCAAAACCCTAGTGAGTGAAGCAAATATGAGGAGTGAGAAACGAAATAAAGAACTCAAGGACAACAACGCAGAACAAGTCAAGTTTCTCGACAAATGCAGGAATCTGGCCCATTTCGTCATGCCGGGCCCCATAGAGATCGACACAGACAAACCACTTGAAATGGAATATCAGCTATTTGAGAACATGGTGTCAACCCTCCAAACTCACATTTAGGAAACAAAGGAGGAACAAAGAGAGGAAACTGCCTGACTCCTAATGGCACAGCACAGTGCATTTTTTGAAGCCTATAAAGTACTGCAGGATCACATGGAGGAGTCTGTCGTAACCGAAGAAGTACTAAGAGACTAGCTTAATCACTATGGGCAAGTTTATCAGTAGACTCGACAAGGGATTCAGGCATTAGAGAGCAGAAAAACCACTGAGGAAGCACTCAGAGCGACAATAGAAGAACAGATAGTGCTTGAAACCCCCAAACTGTAGAAACTAGAAAGGGAAGCACATCAGTGGGTGCAACAAGATCTCCCTAACTTTGAGAAAGTTGACACCATCTTCCCATAGATGAAATTACTTATCGAGACTACAGAGGAGAAGGACAAATTCATGGGTCTCGACATGGAGAGGATAGCTGAAGTCTCCATCTCATAAAATATGTCGATCTTATTAGGCTTGACCACACTCACCATTGACATCCAGAAAATTTTGCAGAGTTGGACAGATTTCCAACATCACCTCGCAGTCACAGCCCCAGCCATTGTAGAATTCTATGTACAGAAAAGACCGACCATCAGACTTCACAGCCCACCACAATAACTATTGAAGACCATCAGGAAATTTTGTACCTCCTTGTTTCTTCGGGACAAAGAAACATTTTGTTTGTGGGGGAGATGTAGAAGGAACAAGTCGATAAAGTTGACTTGAAGGATAGCCGACTTAGTCGATTAGCTGACTAATTCGATGGGCCGACTTAGTCGATCAGCCGACTAAAACTAGAGATTAGGTCGGCCACCTAAGGTTGTGTCGGTTCACTGAACCGACAGGTAGTTATTTTGTAACCATTATGTAATCATATGTATTAGGATATTGAGACAGATGAGAACTCGGTGCAGTTCTTTGTGTTGTATGGACTCATTTGTATAATATAATCTGTTTATTCACCTATTTGTTCTTATCTCTTGTCTCTATTTTACATTTATATATGTTTTAGTGTGTATTATTGGTAACCTTATGTGATCTGTGAGATTACAACAGTTACAATATCAGAAAACTGATATGATGCCTCTTGATTCTTATATAGAATGAATCCAAGAGCTTACAAAGTGCAAAAAATAAAGGTTTCAGTCAAAAAGGGAGACCCCTGGTGGGATTCAGAAGGCCCAAAAGTCACTTTCGAACAGCAGCTCCTCCTTTTTTTTGTTATACCTGCTAAAAACCAGCAAGCTTATTAGACTGAAATATGCCCAAAAGCACTCTGAAAGTACCTTTGGGTCAGCTTACTTTTAACCCCAAAAAAGCTAAGTTAAAACTAGTTAAAAAAGGTAAAAAGGGAACCAAGGAAAGCAAGCTTTCCTTGGGATATTGGCTTGCCTTTTAGGCAGCCAATATGATGTGCACTAATTGCTAGATTTATCTTTTATAACAGAAAATAGAAATCTAATGCATGCAAGCTACAAATTCTCTTTAAAATTCCATGCAAAAAGGACGATTTACCTAAAGCTAGATCTAGAATGCTTATGAAACCTTTTAAGAACAAGATCTAGATTATTGACTTTTAGAAGATATATCTATGTCAAATTTACTTTAATATAATAGATCTAAACAATATCAAAGTTGTGAACAAAGTAACCAAGTAAAGAATTTATTTTGAAGGAGGAAGAAGAAGAGAGAAATGCTGGTAGCCTTGAAGATCCACCGTGGAGCTTTCAGGTAGAATGTCAAGGGACTGTGCCTTTGGAAGGTTTTGGAGAGAGTGAAGAAGCAAACTAGATCAGCATCCTCTCCAATCTAGGAACCTATAGCTCAGCTAAAATTAAAAAACTTGCCGAAATACTTGTGAGATCTGATTAGTACATACACAAAGATTCAGAATAACATGCATATTAACTTATAAAACATGCTGAATCTAGATCTCTAAACATGCATCCAAGGAAAGAGATGGCCAATAAACTTATTGAAAAGCACCTTTCCTATCAAGATTATAATAAGCTTATTACCAATCTTAGCAATGAATCCACAAGCAATCAACAAATTATGAACATAGATACAGGTTACCTCAGTAAAAAATGGCAATGACATTCCACACATACAATGGCATAACACTGTCTTGCCTCCAAAGCTTCTCTTTTTTTCAAATGAACAATAACAATAGTAGAATAGCAGCAACACCTCAATCCTAGTTCTAACTAGCTTGGAAGAGGCTTCTTGTGCTTGATTTATACAAAAACCAGGAGATCCAGCCCGGGGGGGCACAAATCCCAAGGAGACAGATCAAATTAGTTGATGGAGAGTCAATCAATGCAGATCTGAAGCTGAACTGAGCCTACTTGTCAACCGGGGGGTTGATTGAGCCAACACATCAACCCATAAACCGACACATCAGTCCACAGAGCATCCAGGAGAGTCCACACGTCTGGATTAGAGAGAGAGGGTGCAATTCCCCATAAAGACTGCTAAAGATCAACTCTGGATCTGATTTGATCACCTCCTTCAGTCAATGATTTATCAGATCCAGTCAATCTAGTTTAGATCTGACTGATTTCAATCAAATCGATTGAGAATCCACTGATCTATGATTTTGGATTTGATCCATTATTCATCAATTTATTAATTAAAATAATCAATAATTGATTTTTGGGGCTTTCTGACCTGAGTGATGGAAAATCACTCAAAACTAGGAAATAATGGGTCCATGGGTTTACATGGTGCTCTTAGCTTGAAAATGAATCTCTGGTTTATATACCCTGTAAAAACATTTCAACTTGACAAGAAAAAGCTCAGTAGCACAAGTTTTATAAAAAGCCAAATGAACCATTAAGCTGATTTATTTTAAAAAAATAAATGTAATTAACTAATGAAGAATTTTTTTTATTATAGCTAAGTACAAAACATAAATGTAGAAAGTAAATGCTCTCTTTTAGGAGCTTATTTTCCTACTCTAAGCATGATATAAAAATGTTAGATGTAATCAAAAATCCAATGTAAGCACCTAAGCATTTTATTAACATAAAAAAAAAATCCTTGTCTTTGGTTACCATCCAAAGTAAGGATACTTTATTTATAAAATGCAAACCTGCATGATGATTCAGAATGGGTGGGATGGATGGGAGATCATAGGCATGAATAATGTCATAAAAATTCTTCCCCAACTTGTATGTGCTCATGCAGGTTGCTTCTATCCATGACTAGATAGAACTGATATACCAATCAGAATGATGAGGCATACTGACTACATCATCATACTGATCACCGGGGGCTTATCAAATGATAACTTGTTGCACAAGCCCCAAGAAGATCCAAATCATAAGGAACCTCTATATGTGAAAAATATGGATGAGACTGATAATCCACTGACTGCATCACATCTGAATTTTCACAATACTATTTCTCAATGTGTTCATTGCTGAAACCCTTATGTAGCTCTGCATGGTATGACTCTAAATGATCACCTGAAAATTTTGAATGATCCTCTTCCATACTAAGGTTTTCCCAGGCATCCAGATCTGTGCTCCCCTCTATGGATGTATTGTAGATTGGACTTCTACAAATTTTTGAATAGACACTCCCATTGTTGGACATATCATGGATGGGACTCTCCATAAGATTTTCACAAGTTGGATTATCTATGAAATTCCAATAGTCATCACTCCCATCCATGTCATATGTGGGGGACTCTTCATCCATGGCATCATGCTCCTGCCTATCCATGTCTTCCTTGTATTCATAACAATCTTCTTCAGATAAAATGTTACAAGGAAATAAACTTTCCAAACCTTCATCAACATGAGGAGAACAAGGTCTAGTGTCACCACACACTGTACTGATCTTATCATAGGTTTCTTTATAGGCTTCTATTATGATATCATGAAGAGGATATTCAATATTATCTTCAATCAAGGAAACTTTTTGGACATATTCAATGGGACCACTCTGGATGTGTTGCTCAGTGGGTTTCTCTAGAGGGATTTTTGGAAAAATATTAGCATTGCAACACACTTGAGAATACCTCAAATATTCAATGTTTTCAGCTATGGTGACATGAGGAGAGTCTTCAACAATGTGTTCGATCATGGGCTCCTCCTGAAGCTCTTCAATAGGATCATCTTGGATTTTTCCTTCCTCAGAATCTTGATGTGTATTGGGAGATACCTCATATTCTTTAAGAAGATGCTTAATTGCTTCTTTTATTAAATAAATACTAGGATGCTTTTTTATGGGAGTATCATGAACCTCCTCTTCACTTAAACATTCAAGAAGTGATTCCAAGTCTTCAATACTTTATATCATGGAAAAAGGTCCATCATATGTTTCTGTGTGATACTCTGTCCCAGATAGGTAGAAGGTACAAATATTTTCAAAGAACTTTTTTAAACCATTCATACTACCCCTACCATCATGCCATTTCTCTAAAAACATCCAAAGGAAGCTTGGAAAAGAAGTTATACATTTATTAGGAAGACCCTGATAGAACCAACATTAGGCCTCACCCCCAAAAGTACCAACAAACATTTCTATCATATTGTCTTCATGAAGAATATTGAAGTTAGCCATCAACTGAAGGAAAGATTTGACATGCCATATGGCCGAATCACCATAATTTCCATGAAAAACTGGAAGCCATTTATATGCATCCCCCACACCATTACAAGAGTTAGGAAAACCCGGGATGTTTGAGAAATCGATAGGCTGAAAAATCCAGGAACCTCTTTCGATCCAAGTGGACCTCAATTGGGGAATAAAGGAGGGGTTGATTTTATTATGGTTACTAAAACAAATGATGATAGCAAATGAAACATAAAAAGATAAGGAAACCACAATTTTCTAATTAGACTACCACAAACCTTTCTTCACCTTTTGGCTCAAAAGGAGGCTCATGGGGTAAGTATTAAAGTTACTTTGAAGCCAATAGAAATGGAATTGATTTTAAATCAAAGTATACTACCATGCAGATTAGTACTACGCTAGATTGAAAAAAAATGACATGGACACAAATCCCCCCAGGGGGGATGGGGAATGGGCTCGAAAGAGCCTATTCAGAATTATTTTTATTACCAGCGGTTACAATATCAGAAAACTGATATGATTCCTCTTGATTCTTATATAGAATGAATCCAAGAGCTTACAAAGTGCAAAAATTAAAGATTTCAGTCAAAAAGGGAGACCCCTAGGGGGATTCAAAAGGCCCAAAAGTCACTTTCGAACAGCAGCTCCTTCTTTTTTCTGTTATAACTACTAAAAACCAGCAATTTTATTAGACTGAAATATTCCTAAAAGCACTCTGAAAGTACCTTTGGGTCAGCTTACTTTTAACCAAAAAAAAGCTAAGTTAAAACTAGTTAAAAAAGGTAAAAAGGGAACCAAGGAAAGCAAGATTTCCTTGGGATATTGGATTCCCTTTTAGGCATCCAATATGATGTGCACTGATTGCTATATTTATCTTTTATAACAGAAAACATAAATCTAATGCATGCAAGCTACAGATTCTCTTTAAAATTCCATGCAAAAAGGACGATTTCCCTAAAGCTAGATCTAGAATGCTTATGAAACCTTTTAAGAACAAGATCTAGATTATTGACTTTGAGAAGATAGATATATGTCAAATTTACTTTAAGATAATATATCTAAACAATATCAAAACTGCGAACAAAGTAACCATGTAAAGAATTGATTTTGAAGGAGGAAGAGGAGGAGAGAAATGTTAGTAGCCTTGAAGATCCACCGTGGAGCTTTCAGGTGGAATGTCAAGGGAATATGCCTTTGGAAGTTTTTGGAGAGAGTGAAGAAGCAAACTATATCAGCATCCTCTCCAATCTAGGAACCCGCAGCTCAGCTGAAGAAAAAAAACTTGCCAAAGTACTTGTGAGATCCGATTAGTACATACACAGAGATTTAGATTAACATGCATATAAACTTATAAAACATAATGAATCTATATCTCTAAACATGCATCAAAGGAAAGAGATGGACAATAAACTTATTGAAAAGCACCTTTCCTATCAAGATTATAATAAGCTTATTATCAATCTTAGCAATGAATCCACAAGCAATCAGCAAATTATGAACATAGATACAAGTTACCTCAGTAAAAAATTGCAATGATCATCCACACATACAATGGCATAACACCGTCTTTCCTCCAAAGCTTCTCTTTATTTCAAATGAACAATAATAATAGTACAATAGCAGCAGCACCTCAATCCCAGTTCTAACTAGCTTGGAAGAGGCTGCTTGTGCTTGATTTATACAAAAACCCAGAGATCCAGCCCAAGGGGGGCGCAAATCCCAAGGAGACAGATCAAATCAGCTGATGGAGAGTCAATCAATGTAGATCTGAATCTGAAATGAGCCTACTTGTCAACCGGGGGGTTGATTGAGCTGACACATCAACCCATAAACCAAGACATCAGTCCACCGAGCATCCAGGAGATTCCACACATGTGGAGGAGAGAGAGAGGGTGCAATTCCCCATAAAGACTGCTAAAGATCAACTCTAGATCTGATTTGATCACCTCCTTCAGTCAAGGATTTGTTAGATCCAGTCAATCTGGTTCATATCTAACTGATTTCAATCAAATCGGCTGAGAATCCACTGATCTATGATTTTGGATTTGCTCCATTATTCATCAATTTATTAATTAAAATAATCAATAATTGATTTTTGGGGATTTCTGACCTGAGTGATGGAAAATCACTCGAAATTGGGAAATAGTGGGTCCATGGGTTTACATGGTGCTCTTAGCTTGAAAATGAGCACCTACATGACTAAAACTAATTTTATGGCCCACTTTTAGTACAAAATCAATTCTTCCAATTAAACTATAAAAAAATAGCCTATGTTTTGGAAAAAATAAATTTTTAATAAAAACCACTAAAAAAACTAAAAAATTGAAAAATTGAAAAAACCTAGGGGGTCTTAGACATTTTCATATGACTCGACCATGATGTCTAGCATGTTTATACATTGACACATAGACTCTAATAACCTCAATAGGCCTAAATGCCAAGCCGACCACCCCAACTTTGGAGGTATGGAGTGAAAAACTCATAAATTATCAATCCTTTATTCAACAACCAATAATAGCCAAGGGAAAAAACACCCCAGGCTGATTGGATTGACAAATAAAGTCTAAGAGACCGAGTCTTTTACAAACACTATCATGCTAGAACATTTATTACAATTCCCCCATGGGGTATGAACATGTGATATAGTACAATAAGCACTTCCCAGAAGTACTTCCGAAGGTCTTCTGAAGTCCGAACAAGTTATCCTTGTCCGGTTCACCAGGATCACTTGATGAAAAACCACTAAGTACAACTTAGGTGGTAACACCAACCACTATTTCCTGCATAACAGTAGGGATATGCTCAATAAGCAAAGTAGGCGCACAGTATGCATCAATGTAGTTCTGCACACTTAGAAGGTCACCGCCTCTACCATTACCTTCCAAGTTAACTGGAGCTCCTCGTCGTGACAAACCAGACATAAAGTAGATGTCTTCCAAGGTAATCTATAGAAACTCACCTTGTCGATCAAACATACCAAGATCATGATCCCAGTACTTTTTCATAAACTCTAGTAGGAGGACACTGGATCGCATAGGTGAGGTACAAAAGAATTGAAGCAACCCACTTTGTCGCAAAGCATTTACCGTGGGGGCACTTCGAAGAGCATCTTGGTACATGTATTTAGTTTCCCTCTCCCTCCACTCCAATACCATGTTTCAATCTGATAATAAGCCAAGGATCAAACATTAAATTCATAGAAAAAACTTTGATTTTGGCCCTACATAGTCTTTTCATACCTCGCACAGTGTACACGACTGTCCTTCGGACAAGTCGCATATTGTATGCGATTTGCTTTTGGGAAACCCACATATAAAATGCGTGTATGTGACTGTTGATATACCATACCCGCGTACACAACGTGGTTGCTTTGAGAATGGTTGAAAACATCAAATTTTTTCCATAAATTAAAATTATTTTGGATAAAATGAAAGAGCATGGAGAGTAGTTTTACCTAGCACTTGCGGTTTTGAGAATTGTCCACTGAGTTGGACACAACGAGCAATTGAAGGCAGAGGTATAATTTGTCTATATTGGGTAAAAATGTCAAATGGTGAGTTTTGATATCTATTTTGAACTATTTATAGAAATATTATTTTAAAAGTGAGTTTTATTCTATAGTTCTTATTTTTTCAATAAAAAACTCAAACTAACACCATGTCTTTTTTCTTTAATGTAATAGGTCTAAGGTCACTTGAAGTTGTTTTTCGCTCAGATAGGATAGGATTTTGGTCATTCATATGCATTTTTGCATTTATACCTAATCCGTCTTAACCCTAGAAATACTACTTTTACCACAGACTATGGTATTTTAACCATTAGTACCTTGTATTAATTTGTCACGGTGGTCTAGGAACTGAAAACACAGTCTCACAAAGAATATAGACAAATATGCATAAAATTGGAAAAATGATGCTACAATGGAAGTAGCAGCTCTGTATAATCAAATGAAAGAATGATGATACAATACAATGATCATGCAAGATGCATGAATGCCAAGACAATTTGAATTCCCAAGGAGGTCATTCGAATTGAATGAGTGAGTCTAGCTTAACTGAATGTAAGCCATAGTAAACACTCAAGTTAACCACTGATCAAAACCCTAAGTGACTCAACTGTTTCCTAACTAAAGTTAGAGTGCAATAAATGACTGAGTCTAACTGAAAGTAGCTCAGACACATGTCACTGCAAGCCAACCAGCAAGTGGTAGTGCATCAATAACTCCAATGAACCCTGATGAGGTAAACTAAAGTGTAACTGACCATCAAAAGTGGTTGGAGGTGCCCCTGTTGACTCCAGTTCATTAAATAATAATTAAATAATCAATTTAATGAAAGGAGGAACCTTCATTGCTCTGTTTAACTGATTGTAACCATCAATTAGCAATAACATACATTTATGACACTCAGATCACCCCCAGAGTGCTCTAGTTAGCCTCCCCAAATGAAGGAGAAGGCTTAGTTAGCCTCCTTGATTGAAGGAAGGCATGGGTGTGCTCATGTTGATGTCATAGAGTTCTCCTGTGATGTCAATTAAGTCAATAAAACCTAGGATAGTGGTTTAACTAGGCCAAATTGACCAAAATGAGTGTGTATGGTGGTAAATGTCTCCAACACCCCCCCTTATGCTATACTCAGGAGAAGTAGAAAACATAAGTGCATAAGAATGCTAGAGCCCCAACAACAAAGGCCATAGGTCACCCTGTACAATACTGAAACTCAAACAATCCTCAAAACAAACTAAGTGAGGAAAAGAGGGAAAACCCAGTGGGAAAAACCCCCCCTCAAGTTGAACATTGAAAGTAGTTGGATCACCCTGATGAACTCACCCCCAACAATGAATGGAGGTAAGTGAACTTCTTTTCTAAAAATATCTTGGTGACGATGTCTGCAATCTGCTCATCAATCGGGCAGTATTGCAGAATGATGGTCATGTCATGCACTAGCTCCCTGATATAGTGCATGTGTATATCTACATGCTTGGTCCTCTGATTGGTAACTGGATCTATGGATATATTAATAGCACTTTTATTGTAACAAAATAGGACATTGGACAAAGTACTACCAAGATCAAACTCTGAAAGAGTGCCTTGCAACCAAACAGCTTGGATGCAAGCATTCACCGCTCCTTGATACTCAGCCTCTGCTGAAGACAATGCTATGGCGGCCTACTTTTTTCTAGAACAGCAAATGGGGCCACCACAAAACATGAATACATATCTGGAAGTTGACTTTTGATCAATATAATCACTCGCCCAATTGGAATCTGTGTATCCAACCATCTCTAGCTCAGAGTTTGCAGCATAGTGAATGTCGTAGGTTCTTGTTCCCTGAACATACTGGAGGATACTCTTGGCTACCTTCCAATGAAGATCATGGGGCTATTGCATGTATATTGATTTAGCATTCATGGCATAATAGATATTAGGCCAATAATTATTCAAGTACATCAAGCTACCAATCAGCTGTCGATAAATAGTGCAGTCCATGGGAGGTGTGCTTTTTCCTTCTTCAAGGATTTTCCCTGAAAGGAAAGGGAATGGAAGCTCTAAATTCAGCCATGTTAAACTTTACTAATAGGTATGATATTTATTTCTACTGAGTTACCATTATCCCATCATAATTTTGCTCAATTTCGAGCCCCAAAAATTGTTTTAAGAGCCCCAAATCGCTTATTTCAAATGCATTGTGGAGAGCAGTTTTGATGACTGAAATAGAAGCAATTGTGATACCTGTGATCAATAATTAATCAACATATAAAACAATAATAATCAAATTACCATCATACTTCTGTATATACACATTTGGAAGTTTTGTGAGAGAAGGAAGGCATCCATCTTGGAATACCACTCTCTTGGGGCTTGTTTTAACCCGTATAGTGACTTCTTTAGCTTGCAAAAAAAATATGGATCCGAAATGTATCCCTCATTCTACTTCATGTATATCTCCTCATGAATATCTCCATGCAAAAATGCTGAACTAACATCCATATGATGCACTTCCCAGTGCTTAGATGCTGAAATTGCCAAAACTAGGCGGATGGAGTCCATTTTTGCAATCGGTGCAAAAGTCTCATGGTAGTCCACACCTTGGACCTAGGAGAAATATTTTTCCACCAGGATTAACTTATATTTGTAGGTTCTTCCATTAGCATCAACCTTATTCTAAAACAACCACTTGCATTGAACCAATTTCCTTCTCGGAGGAAGAGAAACTAGCTCTCAAGTAGTGTTTTCCTGAAGAGAAATCATCTCTTCATCCATGGCAACTTGCCATCTCTGATCCTTCCAAGCATGGTAGTGGGAATTTGGGTCAGAAATTATCATCAAATAACAATATTCAGATAGCAAATAATCAGGACAAGAGAGCTCAATATCTTCTCTTTGGAAATCTGACCGTGCTCTCCTTGGATCATCCGAATTTCCAATGTTATCTCCTGCGGAGGAGAGTGTCTGTAGTGCCCAATTTGGGAGATGATTTTGTACTTCATGTTCTAATTCAACATCTGATGTTTGATATAAACTGATATCAGAAATCAAAGGATCCAAATCAGGGTCATCACCCCCAATTTCATCATCCAAATATTCAGTAGAATAGGAAGGAAATTCAACATTTTTCTCCTTCGCTAGTTTTACCTCCTGAAGATGCTCATCGAACTTGACACTCCTTTCGATGATGATATATTTTGTTTTGATATCCAAAAGATTGAAACCTTTTGATTCAGAAGGATACCCAATAAACATACATTCTATGCTTTGCGTTTGCAAATCCCTCCTTTTATTAAGTGGAATTCGGGACCATGCAGTGGACCCAAACACCCGTAGATTCGACACATCTGGCTTGTGTCCAAAGTATGCTTCAAAATGGGTCTTCCCTTTCATGGATTAGTGTGGAAATATGTTCTGAATATATTCTATAGCATGCTTGGCTTCAGCCCACAAATTTGCAGCCAACTTCTTTGATTCCAAGATACAGGTGGTCATCTCGTTGAGAGACCGATTCTTCCTCTCCGCTACACCATTCTGCTGGGGAGTGTAGGGAACTGAATACTAGACCCGAATACCACTTTGGGAACATATGTGTAGCAACTCATTACTAACATACTCTCCTCCATTATCATATCTCAAGATATTGATTTTTTTTCTAGATGCATTCTCAATCAAGGCCTTCAATTCAGTGAATTTTTCACAGACTTCAGACTTCTTTTTGATAAAGAAGACCCAAGTGTACCTAGAAAAATCATCAATGAAATTCAGAACATACCTTGATCCATTCATGGATGTGATGGGCATGGGACCACTGATATTAGAATGTATTATTCCCCAGATGCATGATGCTCGGCTTTCCTTCCCCTGATCGAACTTATGCTCAGGGTGTTTTCCAATAACACAGCCCTTGCAAATTCCATTGGTAGCTTTGATGACTGGGACGCCTTCAACCATGGAATTATTCTGTAATTGTTGCAAGTATTTGAATTTCATATGGCCAAACCTCTCATGCCACAATCTACTAACTTCATTTCCATGATTTAGCAATATGGTGGGCTTTGCATCCACCACAAAATGGGAGAACTCATAGGCTTTTGCATGATGGTTTACAAGGGCTTTTGCTACAAGTTTTCCGGATGCAAGTTCTGTGATCTCTACATCATCTAGGCTGAAAGATAATCTCTTTGGAACTCTCATATGTGTCATTTGATAAACACTAAGGAGGTTTGATGCCAGAGATGGTACATACAGAACATTTGAAAAATAGTTATTCTCAAGATCTACAGTACCTTTTCCTTCAGATGTGATGGTGGATTCATATCCCATGTGGATGGGAATGGATTTTCTAGTCTCCAAACATGAGGATTCTCTTTCATCCATCATGTGGTTTGAAGCTCTAGAATATATCAAGAGTGCTTTGGAATTCGAAGTGCTTGCCATGAGGGCATGACCTATTTCATGCCGTGGTTCTCGATCTTACTGATCTCTCCTCCAAAAGCTTTCTGAAAGATTGATGTGATTTCTCTCAAGGAGATCAGTAGCTTCATCAAGTTTCTTTTTCATGTAGGCATGTTTAGGGTGGAATCCCTTCCTGCAATATGAACACTTGATTTTTTCCTTTCCATGATGCCCTTTTCCTTTGTTCTTCTTTGAGTCGGAAGACTCTTCATGTTGCTGGTTTTCAACTTTAGGCTTAGGATCTTTGAATTTGGTTTTTGGGTTCTTCTACTGCTTTCCTTTATCCTTCAAATCTTTGGGCCCTGAGACATGGAGGGATTGATCACAGGAGGATCTGATGATCCCCATTTGGACAAGCTTATCATGTTCACTTATTAGGGACTCGATGAAGGCATTGAGTGAAGGCATCTTCCATCCAAGGTTTGTGAGATTCCCTGCATGGAATGTAGAGACAAACACCAAATAATAAGCTCCAAGTTTGGAGAGTATGGTGAGGATGAGCTGATCATTCTTCTTCTCCACCTTACATTGTTTCAACAGTAAGGCAATGTGCTTGAAATTTGTGAAAAAATCATTTAAGGTCTCGAAATTGGAAGGCTAGAGAGACATCAAATCATTCTCAAGCTGGTATACTCTCAAATCATCCTGTTTTCCATACAGGGTTTCCAATTTGTCCCATATTTTCTTTGGAGTCTTCAATCCTGAGATATGGAAAAGAAGATCCCAGGAAACAGAGAGGCACAAGATTCTAAATGCTTCATCTTTCTTGTTCAAGAATCTAGCTTTGGCTATCATAGAAGCAGGCTCTTCTTCAGTGTCCATAGTGACCCTATAGAGTCGTCTAGCACCTAGATAGATCTCCATGTCTCCTTTCCATTAGTGGAAATGGAACGGAGTCAAGAGTTCTACGGTAGAAGCCATCTGAAACTGCTGGAGCGAATGCTTTTCACCTGTTAAAACTTGCAAATCACAACAAAAGGGGCACCATAAGGTCAGAAAGCCTACACATTTTAGGCTTTCATCACACCCAGCATAGTTGATCAAGCAAGCTTGACCAACAATTTCCTTACTTGGGGTATTAAGTGGTAAGCCTTGGCTTCTAGTGCAGTGCTGGAATTTTGAGCTTTTGATCAATTTTTCATGCAAGATCCATCAAAAACCTTGTTTTTGAGAGATCTGAGCTTCATCCCTCCATGATCTATGATACCATATTAATTTGTCACAGTGGTCTAGGAACTAAAAACACATCCTCACAAAGAATATAGACAAATATGCATAAAATTGGAAAAATGGTGCTGCAATGGAAGTAGCAGCTCTGTATAATCAAATGAAAAAATAATGATACAATACAATGATCATTCAAGATGCATGAATTCCAATACAATTTGAATTCCCAAGGAGGTCATTCGAATTGAATGAGTGAGTCTAGCTTAACTGAATGTAAGCCATAGTAAACACTCAAGTTAACCACTGATCAAAACCCTAATTGACTCAACTAAGTTCTAACTGAAGTCGGAGTGCAATAAATGACTGAGTCTAACTGAAATTAGCTCACACACATGTCACTACAAGCCAACCAACAAGTGGTAGTGCATCAATAACTCCAATGAACCCCGATGAGGTTAACTGAAGTCTAACTGACCATCAGAAGTGGTTGGAGGCACCCCTGTTGACTCCAGTTCATTAAATAATCATTAAATAATCAATTTAATGAAAGGAGGTGCCTCCACTACTCTGTTTAAATTAATCTAACCATTAGTTATCAATAAAGTGCATTTATAACACTCAGATCACCCCTGGAGTGCTCTAGTTAACCTCAATGAATGAACGAGAAGGCTTAGTTAGCCGCCTTGACTGAAGGTATGCACGGGTGTGCTCATGTTGATGTCATACAGTGTTGCTTTGATGTCAATTAAGTCAATAAAACTTAGGATAGTGGTTTAACTAGGCCAAATTGACCAAAATAAGTGTGTATGGTGGTAAATGTCTCCAACACCTTTTCTATGCCATTTTTCTTCCCTAGATAGGGCTTTCCTCACATGAGTACCCTAGATTAGATCACATTTATTGTCTTTTGGTACTCATGGTGCATTTTTCATAGGTTCAAGGGAGTCTTCTTAGCTATTTTTCACACCAAATTGAGCCTCATTTTGGTCTATTTTTACAAGCTATCCTTTTAAAGACTCCCCACCATTATGGAGTTTCTTTAGGACCAGGTCTAACTCCTCAAAATAAAATTGACTACTGAGTAAACTTGTCCATTCAGGATCATTAAGAATATGTGAATGGGCATCCACATTGGTGGTAGGTTATCTCTTTCTCAGACCATGTGGAATAATATGAGAAAGGATCACTCTCTTTTCTACAGAATTGAGAAGAGTACTCTCAGGTATAGGTTTATCACTTTTTCAGACCTGAGGGACTAAATTTATGGAAAAGGAACACCCGGTATGAGCTTAGTTTTATCTTGTTTGTGCTCTGGACCTAAACATGAAAAAGATTTCAAGTGTACTTTATGTTTTTTTCATGCTCGTTAAACAACAAGAACAAAACATCAAGTTTACTATTGTAAGCCCAATTTCTCATACTCAAATGGATGTTTTCGAGTGATCTTTCTTTCCTTCACACTCGTAAAACTTAAGCTATATGCTGCTCTCGAAGGAGCGTTGGGTAGGTGGTAATTTAACCTTTTTCGGACCTCCCTAACTAAGTACGAAAAATGTTCACATTTTCTTCTACAGAAATTAAGAGAGTTCTTCTGTGGTATGTTTTATACTTTTTCGGCCCCAAGAGACTAAATTGGATGAAAAAGGACCCCCTCTGGAGTCTTCTTCAGAGTTTTCAGACTCTCTAAACATGAAAACACCAAGTGAGCATGTACTAGTTCGGGCTCATAAAATCCACAAATACATATCATTA
Source organism: Pseudotsuga menziesii (assembly GCA_001517045.1). NCBI lineage: Eukaryota > Viridiplantae > Streptophyta > Pinopsida > Pinales > Pinaceae > Pseudotsuga > Pseudotsuga menziesii. The sequence goes on along the minus strand of LPNX010789058.1, from coordinate 76,498 downwards.
TCAAGCATTATTCCCTATTCTCTTCAAGATTGTCAAAAATGAAGAAAGACTTGAGTTGACTTTCTTGGACTCGTTAAAATTTAACAGGAAATATAAGGAAGAAGTTTTCTTTTGATTCTCAGTCGGTGGCAGCATGTCATCCTTGAACATGGAACTCTTTGTACTTTTCTATACTCATGTATCAGTGTTCACTTTTAGTTTATCTATCACTTCGAGTTTCTTACTCCTCCACTATTCCATTATACCTGGGGAATCTTATCATGTCTCCTACATGACCGATAAGTCTAGTTGTATTATGTACAAAGTTAAAAACTGCCTTGGGTCATCTCTGTGTCATGCTCACTGTTCAATGATTTATCCCTGCATCTGATCTGTATCTTGATCCCATCATTATCCTATCTGATATTACTTGTGCCTCCCTTCTTTTATCCATTTCCTAGTCACTCTTGTGATCCGTTGGAGGATCTATTACCTTCCTCATCATAGTACGGTTTCTCATAAACACTTCCTAATGATGAAGACCTAGATTTTTTTATGATAGTATATTAGGATTCACTTTCATTGTTGGTGAATTACTTTGCTTCAGTTGTCAATTATCACCTATTTAGTTGAAAATCTATTGAATCCTATCCATGTTCGTCTTCAACACATCTATTCACATGTATTGGATTGTACTGGTTTTTTCAGATTTTTTTATGAAGACCTTAGGTTTATAACCTAAGTTGTGCAATACTATGTTGTGTTCACTTACACATTTTCCAGATCTTTGCAGACTCATCATTATTGTATATTGTGGCTTCGATCCACCTTTGTAATATACGTGGTCTTGAACCCGTATCATATTATGTACTCAAATATTGTAAAGGAGCTAGTGTTCCAGTATATTGAACATGGCATCCTCAGATATGACTTTGTATATGAAATTACTATGTATTTGTTTCAGATACTTCCTCTGCTCCATTGGACCTCTGAGTTCTCCAAGATAATGATTGTAATTTATTTCGTCCATCGCTTCTCTCTGACCTCACACATTAGGGGGCATATGTTATCAACCCAAATGGCACTTCTTCGTCTGAGTGCTGACATTCTTTATGTTGGTACACAAAAGGACAAATTAGAATTGAAATTTTCCAAAACACTATAGATGGGTATGACCTGGGATGCATTTACCCTCAAACCAACTTGTTACATATTTTTTCTAAGTTTTGAGTTGCATGCATGACTATCTACATTTCAAATCATGTACTGTATGCGAGTATTTGCATTGCAACCTGTGTACGCGGGTTTCCTTCGAGAAAATCATGTGTCATACACGGGTTGCCTATATTAATAGTTGCGTACACCTTAGTTTTACCTTAAAAAATATAAAATGTGATTAGATAATATTATTTGGGCCCTAATCCTTAACTATCCTAACTGTTTCAACCACCCCAACCTTTGAAACCACTCTATTTCCCAAAGTATAAATAGAGGCCTTGGGGTGGGGATTAATGAATCAATTTTGGAGAGCAAAGTTATGCTGGTGGTATATCTTCAGAAATCTTGGAGCAACAGAACTCAGAGTCCTTTGGTTGCAGAGGAGTCCTTGTCTCAGAAGCTGGGTTATACTCTTATCTCATTCACTATTTGTTAATAAAGAGAATTCTTCTTCCAACCTTGTGTTGAGTCTATTTCATGTATTGTGGTTAATGAATATATTTGATTATATGTTTGATATATTGTTCATCTAACTTATGATATATATATGCATGAGATGTTACTTGAAGGATTTGCTCTTTACATGTGAAAGAGGTGCATCCATGGAAGCTTTGGAGAGAAGAGGAGCAAGAGAATATCAAACTTGGATCAACTGTTAATAATCGGGTAAGTCAAGACTTTATTCCTATTCCCTTTCCATTCTCTGGTAAATTTGATTGTCTGCAAGGTTAGTAGTAAGTTGGTAACCCCAGAACCTAGGTTACAAGGGTGCTTTATCCTGAACAACAATGTTATATTTTTATCATTTAGTCAATATGATCTAGGATTTTATCTCAGAGAATAACATGCACAACAATAATCACAAGAGACAAGAGACACAAAGAGTTTTCCTCGGGGAAACCATAAAGGAGAAAACCCCACAACTTCCTCAAAGATAAAATGAGCACCAATAGCAAAAGTAAAACCCAAAGACACAAAGATGATCTCTGACAACTTTTCTCTCTCTCTCTCTCTCTCTCTCACTTGTGCGAGCTCCTCTTCTCTCTCTCATGTGCTATAGTTTAGTGAGTGTGTGTTACAAATAGATATCTCACTCTCTATTTATACTTGTTTTCCACTTGACTTTTACTATTACAGGGACGACCTCACTAGGAGAGTCTAATAACCCTAATGCTCCTCAACTGTGGGGACTATTGCCTCGACTTACAATGGAGGGTTAAAATCTTTGACTTTACATGAATATATTATATTAATGATTCTCCTGATAGGAACATCAAGGTACAATGAAATACAATATAAGATATATAAGTGAATACATTCCGAATTTCCAAATACATCAACATGGGAAAGACAACTTGCCAAGGAGGATAAATATAAACTGTATGACAAAAGAAATCATATGAAAAATGGATAGTGATAAAAAACCAATGAAAAGTAGTCAATCATGAAAAGGAAACATTAGAACAAAGGAGGGCGCAGTTGCCATTTTGGAGTAGTATTTATGTCACAACAATATTGAGACAAAGCACACACTCACAAGAGATTCAAGACAAATTAGGCATGAAATGATGTAAAGGTACTGCAATAGGAGGTTTCAGCTCTGTATAATTAATAATAGAATGAATGATACAATCCAATTTCATGCAGAATATATGAATGCTAAGACAATTCAAATTCACAAGGAGGCCATTCGAATTGCATGGATGGGTGTAGCTTAACTAACAGTTAGCCAACACTTGACACACTTAGTTAACCATTGAACTAGCCATAATTGATTGTCACTGGGTCCTAACTGAATCAAGGTGCAATAGATGAATGATTCTAACTAAATGTAACTTAGAAACATGTCACTTCATGTCAATCAATAGGTGGTAGTGCATCATTAACTCCAATTAGCTTCGATGAAGTTAACTAAAGTGATATTTCTCATCAGAAGTGGTTGGAGGTGCATTAACTCACTCTAGTTCATCCCAATCAGCCCAAAATACATATTTTCATGATGGAGGCACCTTTACAACTCATCTTAACTGATTTTTAGGTGAAACAACAATCAATTAGCAATTAGATGCACTTATGACACTCAGATCACCCCAGAATTGCTCCCTATTTGAAGGAGGAAGCCCAGTTAGCTTCCCCGATTGAAAGAGAAGGCTTAGTTGGCCTCCTTGATTGAAGGAAGGCGTGGGTAATTAGGCCAAAATTGACCAAATAAAGTGTGTAAGTTGGATAATGACTCCAACAACCCCCTTTAAGCTATGCTCAGGAGGATTAAAAATAAAATACATGAAATGATAGGGCCCCAGTAGAAAAGGCCATAGGTCACCCTGTACAAAAATGTAACTCTAACAATGCTCAAAATAAAATCTAAGTGAGGAAAGAGGGAAACTCCAGTGGGAAAACCCCCCCCTCAAGCTGAACACTGAAGAAGTAAGATGATCACCTTGATGAAATCACCCCCAGTAGTGAACAGAGGTAATTGAACCTTTTCTTTGTAAATATCTTGGTGAAGATATCTGCAATATGCTCATCTGTAGGGCAGTATAGCAGAACAATGGTCCTGTCATGCACCAACTCCTTGACATAGTGCATGTGTATCTCAACATGTTTGGTCCTCTACCTAGTAACTGGATATGTGGAGATATTAATAGCACTTTTATTGTCACAAAATATGACCATGGAAAAAGTACTACCAATCTCAAACTCTGAAATAATTCCTTGCAACCAAACAACTTGGATGCAAGCATTCACTGCTCTCCTGTACTTGGCCTTTGCTGAAGACAATGCAATGGAATCCTGATTTTTCCTAGACCATAAAATTGGGCCACAACCAAACATAAATACATGCTTAGAATTGGACTTCCAATATATGGAATGCCCTTCCAAATATGAATCTATATAACCAACCAACTCTAGCTTGGAATGTGCAGCATAGTGAATGTCGTAGGCTCTTGTGCTCTAAATGTACTGAAGGATCCTATTGTCTTCCTTCTAATGAATCTCATGAGGCTGCTGCATGTATCTTGATACATAATTCATAGCATAACAAATATCAGGCCATGAATGTGTCAAGTAAAGTAAGCTACCAATCAACTAGCGGTAGATAGTGCAATCCATGGTTGGAGTGGATTTTCCCTCTTCAAGGATGATCCTTGAGAGGAAAGGAAATGGGAAATCCTTGCATTCAGCCATGTTAAAATTAAATAACAGGTCTGAAATTTATTTATACTGAGTTACCATTATCCCATCAAAGTATTGGGAGATTTCAAGCCCCAAAAGTTGCTTCAGAAGCCCCAAATCTCTCATCTCAAATGCATCATGAAGGGCAGTTTTAATGAAGGAAATGGAAGCAAGTGTGATTTATATAATCAAAATATCATCAAAATATAAAAAAATGATAAGAATATTAATATCATACTTCTACAAATATACATTCGATCAACTTTTCATCTTTGGAAGTTTTGTGAAAGCAGAAAGGCATCCATCTTGGCATACCATGATCTTGGGGCATGTTTCAACCCATATAGTGATTTCTACAATTTGCAAATAGAAGAAGGATCTGATGTGTACCCCTCAGGATGATTCATGTATATCTAATCATGAATTTCTCATTGTACAAAGGAACTCTTGATATTCATATGATGCACCTCCCAGTGCTTGGATGCCGGAATGGCCAAAACTAGGCGGATGGAGTCCATATTTGCCACCTGTGGAAAGGTCTCATGATAGTCCACACCTTGGACCTGGGAGAACCCTTTTGAAACCATCCTTGCCTTATAATTTCAGTTTTTTCCATCATCAGCAACATTGTTTTGAAACACCCACTTGCATTGAACTAATCCCCTCCCAGGTGGAAGAGAAACTAGCTTCCAAGTAGCATTTTTCCGAAGAGAATTAAACTCTTCGTCCATAGCAAATTTCCATCTCGGATATTTTCAAGCATGGTAGTAGGAATGATGATCTAAACCAATAATTAAATAAAAATTCTTGGATGGAAATGAATCATGACAAGAGAGAGCAATACCCGCTCTTTGAAAATTAAAACAAGTTCTTCTTGGATCAAGAGGATTTCTAATGTTTTCCCCAGCGGAAGAGAGTGTCTTCTTGGCCCAAGTTGGGAGATTTGTTTGCAATTAAGAATCTGATCCTGAACCTGATATTTGTTTCTAAAGACATCATATCAGCAATATCAGATCCATCACTCTCAATTTCATTATCTGAATAATTAGTAGAACAGGTGGGAATTTCAACAGTTTTCTCCTTGACTAGTTCTACCTCTTGGAGAGGCTCTTCAAATCGAACACTTAATTCAATCAAAATTTGTTTGGTTCTGATATTTAGTATATTGAATCCTTTATAATATTCTAAATATATAATGAAAAAACATTCAACACTTTGCGGTTGCAAATCCTTCCTATCGTCATGTTGAATTCAGGCCCATGCAGTGGACCCAAATACCCTGAAATTTGACACATCCGACTTATGTCCAAAATAGGATTCGAAAGGTGTCTTTCCTTTCACAAAGGAGTGAGATACTCTGTTCTGAATGTGTGCAGCAACATTCATGGCCTTATCCCATAAATTTTCATCCAATCCTTTTGCTTCCATCATATATGTGGTCATCTCCTTGAGAGAGTAGTTTTTCCTTTCCGCTACACCATTTTGCTGAGGAGTGTAGGGAATGGAATGTTGGATCTTGATCCCACTGTTTGAACATATTTTTAGTAATTCAAAACTGACATATTCCCCTCCATTATCTTATATCATATATTTAATCTTTTTCCCAAAGGCATTTTCAACTAGTGCTTTCAACTCAATAAAATTCTCCAAAACTTTGGATTTTTTCTTAATGAAGAAAACCCAAGTGTATCTAGAAAAATCATCTATGAAGGTGAGTGTTTCCTCCTTTCACACACCTGGGTTACGTGGCATAAATATTCAAGCCACTCAGTGTGTCCTTGGGGGCAAGTCTCGATTCAAGTCTACCACCTTGTTCTTGACTCCTCCATTTAGGCCAACTCCTAACAAAGCCAAGGGGGGTAGACCCTATTAAATTACTAAGGCTGATTACTTAGTGTGATGGTGCTATAATGATTAAGTTGTGTAGGAGTTTTGAAATTAACCAATGGAAACAAAAGATACCAAGATGCAAGATTTAAAGCATATAAGCGCAGTAATGACACTCAATATATATATAATCAAAAGAATTGATCAAAGTAAATCACCAGTGCCTTAAATGGAGTCAATAGAAAAAATAATGTGCTTGCATGCGCTTGAAATAATGTTTTGCAAATTTCTCTTGGTTTATTTTAAATTAATGTGGAATGTGAATGAATTAAATTAGGCGAAAAGGGGACTCCAGATATACCCGAGGGGTACTTGGAGTATGTCCAAAAGTGAAATTTCATGGCTACCCGCAAGGTGTTTGTGGGATGGAACGGAGTCTCAAAGACTATTGTTCATAACACACCCATTAGGGTGTGACAGAGATCGGCACCTCGAGGTCACTTTCCAGTTGTTCCCACTCCTTTGGGTATTTTGCCAACATTTATAGTTCGTTTGAGGCGTTGGATTTTTGCCTGATGGTTTGTCAATTTGGGAGGTGAAGAATAACTCAAGTGCTTTTGATGCAGCTTGATTGATCAAATGAACTGTAGCCAAGTACATATCATACACACTAGAGTCTTTGTTATTTTTAGTAAATTTTAAAAGAGGCGTTCTTATTAAAAAGAAAACCCTCCAGGAACCTCTTTTGGTCCAAGTGGACCTCAATCGGGGAATCAAGGATGGGTTGATTTTATTATGATTATCAAAAAAATAAATGAAAATGGAATCAAAGATACACAACACCGGTTTTCTAATTAGTCCTACCACGCATCTCTTTCCCCTTACGGGTCACTCGGGAAGTTGTGGGGTAAGTAGTATGATTAATTTTGAATTGAAAAAATAGAATAATACAAAATATTATCAAATTTTACAATCCTACATGTCAATACTAAACTAGAACTGGAAAAAAAAAGGGAAAAATGCAAAAAAGTGAAACGAATGCAGATCCCCCCAGGGGAGGATGGTGAATAGGCTCAAAAGAGCCTATTTGAAAATATTTTTCTTTTTATTAGCAGAAATTACAATATCAAAAAACTGAAATTAATCCACCTGTTCCTTATATGGAATGATACCAAAGGTTTACAAATTGCAAAAAATTGAAATTTTGGGAAGACGGAGACCCCCTCGAGGGTTTCGAATGGTCCAAAAATGATTTTCGGACAGTGCCTCCTCCTCTATTCTGTTAAACCTTCTAAAAACCAGAAATATTATCACAGTTAAATATGCCCAAAAATACTTTGAAAGTAATTTTGGATGAACAAACTTTTTACCCAAAAATTCTAAGTTAAAACTAGTTTTTAAAGAAGCGGAAAAGGAACCAAGGAAAGCAAGATTTCCTTGGGATCTTGGAATGCATTAGGGGAAGCCAACATGAAGCACTTAAATTGCTGAATATAACTTTTTATATTCTAAGGAAACAACCATGCATTCAACAAGCTTTAGATCTACTTTCATAGCCTTGAAAAATGACAATTTTCCCTAAAACTAGATCTAGAATGCTTGTAAATTTTCTTTTAGGAATGAGATCTAGTTTATGAGATTTAAGGCAAAAATATCTATGTAAAATAAACTCTGAAATTGATAGATCTAAACAATTTTAAAGCTGCAAACAAGTAACCAGACTGATTTTAGAAAAAAATGGAGGAAGAGGAAAAGAAGAGCATTTGTTGCTGGAAGCCTTGAAGATCAACTGTGGAGGTTTTTGGTGGAATGTTGAGGGACTATTCCTTTGAATGGTTTTGGAGAGAGTGAAGAAGCAAACTATATCAGCATCCTCTCCAAGCTAGGAACCTACAATGAATCCAAAGACTTGACAAAATACTTGTGAGATCCGGTTAATACATACATAGATATTTCAAAATAACATGCATATACACTTATAAAACATGACGAATCTAGATCTATAAACATGCATCAAAAAGGAAAGAGATGGCCAGTAAAATTATTAACAAACTCCTTTCCTATCAAGATTATAATAAACTTATTATCAATCTTAGCAATGAATCCACAAACAATCAGTAAATTATGAACATAGATACAGGTTACCTTAGTAAAACATGGAAATGCTCATCCACACATACAATGACATGACACCATATTGCCTCCAAATCTTCACTTTATTCCAATAGAAAAAGATATTACATAGTATTACAACAACAATAGCTCCTCAATCCAACTCTTACTAACTCAGAAAGGAGGAAACCATGCTTTATTTATACACAAAATTGAAACCTCATCCCATAGGGGGCACAAATCCCAAGGAGATAGACCACTGCAGCTGAAGGAGAGTCCATCAATTCCTGATATGAAGCTGAACTGAAATTCTACTGAGTCTGAATGTCAATCAGAGAGCTGATCTGACTGACACCTCAACTTGTTGACTGAAGCATCCACCAAAACTCATCCAGATTAGCCCACATGTGTGGAGGAGAGAGGGAGGGAGAAATTCCCCATAAAGGAAGCTGAAGTTCAACTATGGATCCACCCAGATCACCTCCTTCAGTTAAGGATTTGTTAGATCTAGTCAATCTGGTGTAGATATGACTGATTTTAATCAAATCGGTTGAGAATCCACTAATCTAGGATTTTGGATTAGCTCCATTATTCATCGATTTATTAATTAAAATAATCAACAGTTGATTTTTTGGGGCTTTATGACCTGAGAGATGGAAAATCACTCAAAACTAGGTAATAGTGGGTCTATAGGTTTACTGGGTTCTCTTAGTTTGAAAATGAGCACCTACATGACTGAATCTGACTTCCGAGCCCACTTTTATTACAAAATCAATTTTTCCAATTAAACTATTAAAAAATAGCCTAAGTTTTGGAAAAATTAAATTTTAATAAAAAACACTGAAAAAAATAAAAAATTAAAAAAAATTAAAAAACCTAGGGGGACTTAGACATGTTCATATGACTCAACCATGATGCCTAGCATGTTTATACATTGACACATAGACTCTAATAACCTCAATAGGCTTAAATGCCAAACCAACCACCCCAACTTTGGAGGTATTGAGTGAAAAACTCAGAAATTATCAGTCATTTATTCAACAACCAATAATAACCAAGGGAAAAAACACCTTGGGCTGAAAGGATTGACAAATAAATTTTAAGAGACCGAGTCTTTTACAGACACTATAATGATATAACATTTATTACAATTCTCCCATGGGGTATGAACATGTGATATAGTACAACAAGCACTTCCCAGAAACACTTTCGAAGGTCTTCTGAAGTCCAAACAAAAATCTTTGTCTGGTTCACCAGGATCACTTGATAAAAAACCACTAAGTACAACTTAGGTGGTAACAGTGAGTACATACCGAGATCCATTCATGGATGTGGTGGGAATTGGTCCACTGATATCAGAATGAATCGGCCCCAATATACTTGATGCACGGCTTTCCTTTCCCCTATCAAACTTTTGCTCATGGTGTTTGCCAACAATACAACCTTTGCAAAATCCGATGGTAGCTTTGATGGCTGGGAGTACTTAACCATCGAATTTTTCTGAAGTTGCTGCAAGTAATTGAAATTTAAATGACCAAATATCTCATGCCATAGTCTACTGACCTCATTTACATGAGTCAGAAGAGCGACAGGCTTTACATCCGCCAGAAAATAGGAAAACTCATAGGCTTTTGCATGATGGTTTGCTAAGCCTTTTGTAACAAGTTTCCCAGATACAATCTCAGTCATTTCTACATCATTGGGGATGAAGGTACACTCTTGGGAACTCTAGTATGAGTCATTTGATATACACTAAGGAGGTTGGAGGCCAAGGAGGGTATATACAGAACATTGAAAAAACTGCCATGTTCAAGATTTCATGTACCTTGTCCTTTTGAAATGATGGTAGAATCATATCTCATGTGGATGGGAATTATTTTGTCAGTTTCCAGAGAAGAGAAGGAATCTCTGCTTTCCATCATGTGATTCGAAACCCTAGAGTCTATGAGCATAGCATTGGGCTTCGAGGTGCTTGCCATGATAGCATGTCATCTTTCTTGTTGGGTATCACGATCATGGTTATCTCTCTTCCAAACACTCTCCAAAATATTGATATTGTTTCTCTCGAGGAGAGAATTCATCTCATCAAGATTCTTCTTCATGCAGGCATGTTCAGAGTGGAAGCACTTCCCACAATATGAACACTTGACTTTCTCTTTTCCTTGTTTTCCTTTGTTCTTGTGTTTCTTTGATCCGGAAGGCTCTTCATGTTGTTGATTCTTTTGTTTAGGCTTTGGTGCATCAAATTTACTCTTTTGATTCTTCTTCCCTTTTTCCTTCGGTCCTTTGGGCCCTGAAGAAAATAGGGCTTGATATTTTGAGGATCTAATGATCCCCATCTAAACAAGCTCGTCTTGCTCGTTTGTTAGGGACTCAATGAAGGCATTGAGAGAAGGCATCTTCCATCCAGGGGTTTTGAGCTTCCCATAATGAAAAGTGGAAACAAATAGAGAGTATTTCACACCAATTTTGGAGAAAATGGTGAGGATGAGATGATCATCCTCCTTCTTCACCTCACACTGCTTCAACTATAGGACTAGATACTTGATTTTTGTGAAGAATTCATTGAGAGTTTCAAGTAGATTGAAGAGAAATAAGCTCATTCTCAAGCTGATAAATCCTCAAATTATCCTGTTTGTCATACAGGGAGAAATGTTGGTCCCAAATTGCTTTCGGAGTCTTCAATCCTGAGAGATGGAATAAAATATCCTTAGAGATAAAGAGACATAGAAACCCAAAATATTCATCCATTTTGTTAAAGAATATAGCCTAGTCCACAACATGGTTTGGCTCTTCCTCCATGTTCATAGTGACTCTGTAGAGTCCTTTAGCACGGAGCTATATCTCCATTTCTCCTTTCCATTAGTGTTAATTGAAAGGAGTTATAATATCTATGGAGGAAGCCATTATTGTGCTATAGCAAATGCAGTGAACCTGTAAAAAATCCTACAATCAACACAAAAATTCAGCGTAAGGTCAGACATCCTGCACATTTCAGGTTTTCACCACACCCAGTATAATTGATTAATCAAGCTTGATCAACAATTCCTTAACTTGGGGTATTAAATGGTAAACCTTCGACTTCTGGTGCAGTGCTGGAATTTGAGTGTTTGCTCAATTCTACATGCTAGATCCGTAAAAAATCATGTTTTTGAAGAATAGAGCTTCATCCCGCCATGGCTCTAATACCATATTAATTCTATCATAGTAACATTGAGACAAAGCACACACTCACAAGAGATTCAAGACAAATTAGGCATGACATGATGTAACAATACTACAATAGGAGGTTGCATCTCTATATGATCAATAATAGAATGAATGATAAAATCTAATTTCATGCAGAATGCATGAAATCCAAGCCTATTCAAATTCACTACGAGGTCATTTGAATTGCATGGATGGGTGTAGCTTAACTGATAGTTAGACAACACTTGACACACTTAGTTCACTAGTGAACTAGCCTGACTCTCACTGAGTCCCAACTGAATCAGAGTGAAATAGATAAATGATTCTAACTTAATGTAACTCAGGCACATGTCAGTGTATGTCAATCAGTAGGTGGTAGTGCATCATTAACTCCAATTAGCTCCGATGAAGTTAACTGAAGTGATACTACTAATCAGAAGTGGTTGGAGGCGCATTAACTCACTCCAGTTCATTCCAATCAGCTTAAAATAGAAAATTGCATGATGGAGACACCTTTACAACTCAGCTTAATTGATTGTTAGGTGAAACAAAAATTGTGGAAATTGAACCCAAGAGATATAACAATTACACTCACAAAATTACTAATCAAACATGCAACATTAACACCAAAGAAGACTGAAATTGGAGCATAACACTAATCTGTATTGAGTAAGTATACAATATCCAAACTTGTGAAGTAATAGGATTCTATAATATATAAATACATGAGAGATTCAAATTCATAAATATGCCATATGAAATAGTCAAAAAAGCAGGCTTACCAAAACTAGTCAAATCCCCCATAGGTGCATAAAGAAGTTTCCAAATCTAGGTAGATGCTCATGAATTGGCTAAGTCAAGTGGGAAAGATAAAGAGAGATGGAAAGGCAACTCATACATGCTTTTATTTGGAGAAAAGAGGGGAGGATGATGTGGGAAAAAAACAAGGTAGTTACCACTAGTCTAGCTTTCCCTTTGCCTTAAATCAGAAATAAAACAAGGAAGCTTTACAGAAAACGCAGATATGCACTTTGGAGAGTCTAGAAAAAATAAAACATACTAAAATGGGTTTCTAGGATGTTTCCCAAGTGCTCCATGACTCAGTTTTAGCATGTCTTGACTTCTAGGACATGTATAAGGAAACTAGCATAGAGTGGAGTCCAAGAAACTAGGTAATAAGAAAAAAATGATTAAATTAATGTCTAAGGTAGGTAACTATGGGTTGATTATTCTAAAATCCCCCCTTAAGCCTGAATTTAGGAGAAAATATCAGAAAACTATAGGTCCTAGCAACAACGCTTAGTCACCCTTTACATACTGCTTGTCCATACAACCAAGGAAAGATGAAAAAAACCAGTGGGAAAATCCTCCCTTAAACATGGACAGGAAAACAAAATTTGGAAATATTGTCATCAATAATGCTTCACAACATGATCAGAAATCTCCAACAGTGATTTGAGATTACTGAAGGTCTTCTCATAAAAAAATTTGGTGAAGATGTCTGCTACTTGTTCTAAAGATGCACAGAAGAGTAGATGAATGGTACCATCATGCACAAGCTGTCTGATGTAGTGCATATGGATCTCAATGTGCTTGGTTCACTGTCTTTGAAATAGATCATTGCAGATTTGAATGGTGCTCTGATTATCACAGTAGATAATAGTTGAAAACTATGATTCGAAGCCACATTCTCCAAGTATTCCCTGCAACCACAAACATTGAGTTCCTTAATTTACATCTCTTCTATACTCTGCTTCTGTAGATGAGAGTGCTATGGCACTTTGCTTCTTGCTTGACCAGTTGATTGGACCTTATACAAGAATGAACACATATCCTGATGTAGACTATCAATCTGTGTTGTCACCTTCCCAATCACTGTCATTAAACCCAATCAAATCAAGATCAGATTTTTCTTTGTAGAAGATCCCATGAGTTCTTGTTCCTTGAACAAAGTTTAGGATCCTTTTAGCTGCCCTCCAGTGGATCTCATGAGGCTGATCCATGTATATTGAAGCCACACTAACTGCATAAGATAATTCAGATTGAGTGTGTGTAAGATAAAGCAAACACCCAATCAACTACCTATACAGTGTATTATTTACCATAGGATAAGAACCTGCTTCTTCAAGCTTAACTCCTGAAAGGAAGGGAGTCTTGCTTGGATTGAAATATTTCATGTTGAACTTGTTCAGAAAATCTAAGTCATACTTGGACTGATGCACTTTGATTCCATGTTGGTATTGAGCAATTTCGACACCCAATAATTGGCTCAACAATCCCAAATCTGTCATAGAAAATGCATGGTTCATTGCATCCTTCAAGCAGGCAATCTCTTTTTTTGAACTTCCTGTAATCAGAAGGCCATATACATATAAGAAAATAATCACTAAAGAACCATGAATCAGTTTCAAATAGACATTAGGATCAGACTTGCATCAAACAAAACTCAGTGATAGCAAAAAGCCATCAATCTTGGCATACCAAGGCCTAGGGGATTGCTTGAGCCCACACAATGATTTCTTTAACCTGCACACTAAAGATGGATTAGAAACAAACCCTTTATATTTCTACATGTAATCTCCTCAATGAGATCTCCATTTAGGAAAGCACACTTTAGATCCATGTGATGTACCTCCCATTGCTTCGAAACTGCAATGGCTAAAGCTAGCCTTATGGAGTCCATCTTTTCCATTGGTGCAAAGGTTTCATCATAGTCAATACCATGTACTTGTGAGTATCCCTTGGCTACCAATATTGCCTTATCTTTAAAAGGTGAACCATCAGCAGCAAACTTAGTCTTGAAAACCCACTTACATTGAACTAGCTTCCTCCCTGGGGGAAGATCAACCAGTTCCCAAGTGTTGTTCTTCTGGAGTGAGCTGAATTCTTATTTCATGGATGTTTTCCATATTGGATCATGTGCTACATATTCATATTTTTGTGGGTCTGATTCAACCACCAGATAGCACTTCTCAGCAAATAGGGGATCATTCACACAAAGGGCACTCTCAAATTGAGATCTAGTCCTCCTAATGTCATTAGGATGTCCAGCTAGTTCCCCAGCTGCATGAATGGTATTTTCTACCCATTTTGGTCTTGTAGGACTGTTAGGATATGAAATTAAATAATCATTATCAAAGATATCAGAATCAACAAACTCATTAGTCTCTTCACTTACAATCAATGGTTCTGGTGGTGAAGAGGACTCTCCAACTTCAACTGCTGCTAAAGACTCTTCTTGGAACTGAACACTTCTTTCTTGGAACTAAACACTTCTTTCATTTGGAATTCTATCCCAATCCTTTGAGCCAAAAATCCTGAAATGCGTCACATCTGGCTTGTGCCCACTCCAAGATTTGAAAGGAGTCATACCATGAACTTGCTTATGAGGCACCCTATTCTAGATGTAGGATGCACAGTTTATAGCCTCATCCCTGTTGCCGCATTTCACACACCTGGGTCATGTGGCAGAAATCTTCCAGCCACTCAGTGTGTTCTTGGGGTAAATTCTCAGGTCAAGGCTGTCACCTTTTTCTTGACTCCTCCATTTAGGCTCAACTCCTAACGAAGCCAAGGGGGGTAGAGCCTATTAAGTTACTAAGGAA
>LPNX010789058.1:7171-52626 GCA_001517045.1 Pseudotsuga menziesii | reverse complement strand
TATATGTATATGTATATGTATATGTATATGTATATGTATATGTATATGTATATGTATATGTATATGTATATGTATATGTATATGTATGTATGTATGTATGAGATATTTCTTGAAGAATTGGCTCTTTGCAGGTGAATGTTAACACCCAAAAATGGTTAACTACCTCATCTCCCCCATTTCATGGCTCATTCGTCCACTTACCTACCATATTTCCCTGAAAATCCCACTAAAAGCCTCCAAAAGGCCATAAAACCATCTAAAATGAGTCTAAAAGGCCTAAAATGCCTCCAAAAGGCCCAAAAACCCCTTTTTCCTCCAAAAATAACCAAAATTCCTCCAAAAATAGCAAAAATCCCCAAAAGGGAAGAAAAGGAATAAAAATAATGAGGAAAAAGAAAAAAAAAAAACCCTAAAAGGGCCAAAAACCCTAAACAAGCTGCCCTAAACCACATGGTTTCCAAAAACCATGGGCAAGCACTTCACCACTAAAAAACTATAAATAAGTGGTGAAGCCCCCTCATTTCACATCCACAGTCAATAGCATCCTTACTCTGCCAAAACATCTCATGAAACCCTAGCTTACCATCAAGCTACATCCATCATTGAGACCCCTTTTGGCCTATTTTTTCACCATCGGAGAAGGAGAAGGACCAGCTCGGAGCTCGGAGCCACCGACATCGGACCAGCGCAACGGACTCCACCAACCTCCACATTGGAGGTAATACAAATACAAACATTTTTTACATCTTCTTGTCATTGTTACTTCCTGTCATTTACTTTTACTGTCTTAGCTTAGTTTTTACTTTCCAGTTTATTTTTAGTTTAATCGAACGGCTACTAAGGATTCCAGATTCCTTAGTAGGTGCTCATCAGCACAAGCTAGGGTGAAAACCCTAGCTACAGTGAAGAGAAGTAGCCCTAGAAGCTTTGGAGAAGATTGAAGCAGGAGAAGACAAAAGCTTGGACCAACAGTCGTAAACCAGGTAAGTCAAAATCTCTTCCTATTCCTATTTCATTCTCTGTAAAAGCTAATTGTTTGCAAGTTTCTTAGTAAGTTGGTAACCCCCGAACCTAGGTTACAAGGGTATATTTTCCTTCACAATAGAACTGGCGACTCCACTGGGGAGTTCAACCTGCTGCGGGTCCATCCTGTAGGTCCCTTTTACCAGTCTTTGTTTTGATTCTGATTCTGAGTGTGATTCTTTTTATCTTACTTTTGATTTATAGTGTAGTGTTCCCAGAATTATCTGCTAGTCTTTTTTGTTTTAAAAACTTTTTCCAGTACATGTAGGTTCCTTTGTGCACAGTCACGTGTTTTACCTTGTACATGCGAGTTGTTGTCTAGGCATTCGCGTGTCATATGTGGGTTTCCCGCATACACAGTCGCGTGTGTCGTATAACAGTCTATAAGTTAGATAGGGTTCTCTTGTCCCTGCATGTTTGGATTTTTAGTTGTTTGGAAGTCTTATGTTTATGGCATGACGATGTGAGTCTGAAGTCTGTGTGCCATACTATTTGCTTGTTGATCAAGCGTTTGAGACTTTTGTTTGAATTTCTTTCATTTGTGAAGTGTAGTTGGTCCTACTGCTTGTTTCGTAGGGTTGAGTGTGTGTGTTCTAGGTCAGTGATCAAGGCATTGGATGCTTTATACTCTAAACCCTTTCTTGTGGTCTCAGTTTGTTACTCTTTTTTTTTTATCTATTAGACTTTCAAGTCCATTAGTTCCTCCAAGTCAGGGATTGTTTTAGTCTTTGTCTTTTTTATTGAAGTAGGTCACGTTGGGGTCTTTTTGCCTATTTTCACTTTTTATATGCTTGGATTATTCAAACTTGCTCAAAATTGTATTTAGTTGCATTCTAATTTTTGAAGTTTTTGAAAAGAAAATACAAAAACTATTTTATGCTTTTTGCATTTAGTGCTTCCTTTTGTTAGTTTTCAAAAAAAATTAAAAAATTAAAAGAAAGTGCTCTTTTGTGGCTTTCAAGTTTCTATTTGAAAAGAAAGAGAATAGTTTTTGATTTTTGCATTTCGTTTATCTTTGCTTAGTCATTTTGTTTCAACTTTGAGTCAAAACACCATACAAGTTTCATGCCATTACCCTCTGACTAAAAAGAGCCTATTAAAAAGAATGACATAATTAAAAATTATTAGTAATTTTCTCTTTTCTAGGTTCATTCGCCAACTATCTTAGGATAGACTTGTGGAACAGGAAGTTTAAACTATCCAAAAGTATTTTAACTTCAGACATAGTGGGCCAATAACTAAGTAAATCCTCCTATATATTGAATGTTTCTGGGAAGCTCCTCTCAAACAGGAGTTAACCACGAGGCTGTGTGGAGACTTGGACTAAGGAGATAACCCTCTGATATCTTGTCAAAGCATAGACCAATATTTTTGTGCATCTAGGGACTTCTGTCAATACCACCTCTTAGGCCCCATGCGATGCCAGTTTTGACAGGGTTTTGGGATTTGATACCTTGCCCATGCGTACAAATCAAGTTTGTGACTATCCCCCCAAACTCTCAATATAGTTGCGGTAGCCTTTAGTCTCTCTGACATTAGGGTTAATACATAGGTATACCAGAAGGCTATTTCTGGTCTACCTTGGATGGGCTTGGAAGGTAACCTCGGTAGAAGGTGTGGGAGGGCAGTTGGGTGATTCCTCCACTTGTTCCTAAGAACATCTACAGGGACACCAAGTAACTATCTATCAAATTTCTTCTGGAAGAAATATCTTATACATGTTTGTCTATTTGGCTTTAGGAATTTTTTAGTGAGTGTTGTGTGGTTTGTCTGTACTTAGTTTGCCTTCAGGTTTGTTCTTTGTACTTTTGGTTGCCTGTAGAACTCATAGTTTGTCTTATTTTTTGAAACTATGGATAACACCCCTTTGAACACCAACCAAGAGATCCCCTTGTTGGGAACTCCTTGTACTATTCCTTTCATAGGGAATGTTGGTGTTCCTTTGATGGCCACCTTGGATCTACTTGGATTCACCCTAGGTCTGCCAGTGTGGTTGTTTTCCACTCCAAGTGTCCTGAATTCTCGTGATGCTTCCCAAGTAAGCTCCTTATATCAAGGGAATCAAAACATTGCTTCCCCTTCACATGTACCTGCTTCTTATCCTCCTTCTACCTCATGCAGTGAAAGTACTGATACTAGTATCCAGCAGACTAAAAGGAGTAAAAGAAGGAGGAATAGGAACAAGACACATAAGAAAGGGGGAACCCATTCAACCTTTGTAAGTCAAGTTGAACCTCACCACCCAGCCTCTGTAGTTCATGATGGAGGCACATATCCAACCTCTGCAAGTCATGTTGGATCTAAGCACTCAACCTATACAAGTCAAGCTGATATTCACCATCTAGCCTCTATTGATCATGATGGTGGTGTTAACACCTCTAACTAGCAAAGGGTCGAAGAGACCATGATAAAGAGAAATAATGGTGGATTGAAAACTTTGGTTAATATATGATGATGTGAAAGTATGATAAAGAGTGCATAAGCAATGAAATTATCACATGATCCGATGGTGTAGAACGAGGGAGTGAAGATCGATGGCTTGTAACATATCCACTCTATGAAGATGCACAGAAGATAGGGACATGCGGAGATAGTTGAACAAGATGCAGAGATCAACGGTCATAAGACTAAGACACCGAAATCTATGATCAATATCAAGTCCGCTCCGTAAACTTGAACGTTCATTAAAAAGAAAGAGCTCAACGGAATGGGTACATTTTGAGTGCTAACAAATCTATGAATTCCAACCATTCAATACTACGTTTTATATACGAAGGAAACAAAATGGAGTGTACCACTGGAAAAACAATTACAAAGAGGAGGAATCACAGACTGTAATGTAAATAGCACAAGAATATTTGATAACCCACACGCATGCAGCTTTGTTATTCAAAAATATATGTCTTCAAAAACATTCATCAACAAGATGGGTTCCAACCCCCATTACATAAAGTAAATGCAATTATATACATAAAATGATTTCTTCTTCCAAGAATATTTATAACTGAATAATCTGCTTAATCAAAGTCTTGTAACTATATTCCTAACTACTAGGAATAAACTACTTGCTTCGATCCTAACAGATCATTTAATTAAAATCAACTCGGTAACAAGGCCCGACCAAGCAGCTCCATAGCACGTAACAACTGTTTTCATGAATGAAGAATATACTTTTTTTTTCCAAATATTTCTACTGCTCTCCATTGTTCCACGCTTGGGATATCATACTCAATCATTTCCTGAATAGACACCTCCAGCTCCATGTAGGCTTCATAAGACACAGTAGGCAACCCTCCCCTGATGATCAGAAATTTCTGCAGTATCTCAAAATCTTCTGTCAGCTTATCTACGATGACCTTTCCCGTTAGCCCCTTCACCAAATCATCAAATTTAGAGTGATCCATACAGCTTTGCACCAACAGGCTGTGATAATGCTCTTGAGAAAACAGTCGTCCCTCTTCGTCCCAAAATGAAGGAAGGCCATCTTCAAATAATTCTTTAAAATCCTCCTTGAAATCATTAATACGTGAGATCATCTCATCAGCCTTGTCTTGTACTGTCTTCATTAGATGATGTTTATGAATAAACCTTTTTGACCACAGTACCATTGCCACTCTGTCTTTGACTCCTATATCTTGTAATTTTTGATATGTTAATGAATTTAAGAAATTTAATGCATTCTGAGCTGTGCCAAGGGGTTTCCTCTCCATGGTTTCATTTACTAACTTTAGTCTTTGATTGGCCAAATTGACCAATGTACTTTGATCATCAATGAAGTTTAAATAATGCCTGAACTTAGTAATTTCCACAGACAACGTATCCCAGATTATGTGTTTAGCTCCCTGGAGAGGACCCTTTCCTATGTTCCTTTCTTTCAATTCATTAAACTTCTTTTGTAATTGAATTTTATCTTGTAATATCTTATTTTTGCTTTCAGTCATGTTGGTTAGCTCTGATCATTGTTTCAGGTATTCTATAAATGTTTCTACTAAAGTTAATATAGAACTCATCTTTTGATGCTCTGTATTGATGGACTATTCTTTATTTCTTTTATTCCACCTGAACCAAATGAACGATTGTGATTGAATGGTTATATTTCCTTTGATAAAAATCTCACGCATATGTGTTTGTGATATCTTTATGTATATGTGATTCCATTGCCTAATGATTATGTGTATTGTTTCAACCATCTGTATAATTTGCAAGTGTTGATTTATATCTGGCCTTGTTGAAATTTATATTTGAGAGATCCCTCTCTGGAAAGAAAAGCCAGTTTCTTTCTGAAGTGGTTTTGTTGTTACCTTTGGAATTTACCTTTGCAACCTGGGTACATTCTGAGTGTTAACAGGTGGGATCCTTCCAACGTCTCTAGGTCATGTTGGATCTAGTCACTCAACCTCTGCAGTTCATGCTGAGGTTAACCATCCAACCTCTGCAAAACCATCCAACCTCTGCAAATCATGTTGGATACATCCACCCAACCTATGAAGTTCATGCTGGGGGCACACACTCAACTATTGCAAAGCATGTTAATCCTAACCATTCATCCTTTGTTGTTCATGCTGGTGGTGCCAATCCAACCTCTGCAGGTCATGTTGGACCCAGTCTCTCATCCTCTGCAGGTCATGCTCGGGGAAGTATCTCAACCTCTGTTGTTCATGTTGAGGACAAACAGTCAACCACTGCAAGTCATGTTGACTCTGTTGAAAAGAATAACCGTTCAAAGCAAAATCCCAAGTTTTCTTATAAGCTTTGTGAAGGAGACCACCTTACTTATCTACGCCCTTCCATTCTGGAGGTACAAAGAGTTTGGTTTCAAGATCATCTTGTTTTTTAATATCTTGAAGTATCTCAACAACCAGCTTCTCTTAGTCAGGTTGGACCCAGTCACCCAACCTCTGGTGGTCATGATGGGGGAAAACTCTTAGCCTTTGTAGGTCATGTTGATCGGAAAGAGTCAGCCACTGCTAGTGATGTTGAGACTTTTATAAATAGATCTTGTTCTTATTTTATCTATTCTTTTTGTCCTAATTTTCAACCGTTGGTTTAAAATGATTTTACATTTTATGTTGATTTTTGACAATCAATAATTTTGGTTGGATTTAATGCTTTTAATGGTTGAATTATTTCATTATTTTAGTTTTAAGGTTTGTCTTTTGGGATTACTAGTTAATATGTACATCTTTAAGCTTTCAAAAAAACAATAATAAAATTTTATTCCAAGTTTTTATTTATAATCTAACTCTCATTTTTGAGTCCTTTGTCAAATATTTTCATGAGGAGATTCCTGTAGCAACTCTGTTTTTCCTGTTTTTGTCAATGTCATTGGGAGTAGATTGCGAGGATATGGAAATGAATTAGAAAAAACAAAAGAGGTTTTTGTCCAAAATAGAATCATTCACAAAAACCTCTCTCATTTTCGCAACATCTATTATCGTTTGAGAGATTCAAATTCATCTGTGTGGCCTATTTTTCAAGGTTTGAATTGTTTAATAATTTCATGTTTTAGTCACAAATTTGCAGCACTTATTCTGATCAATTGAAGGGTAATTTTTAAAACCAAGATAGGTTTTTGTTTATAAAATATTCATTTAAAAAAACCTCTCTCATTTTTTGCATAGGTGTCCCGGATCGAGAGATATGAAGGCGTCTTTGAGACCCAAATTTTCATAAATTCGCCAAATTTCCCCAAATCCGATTTGTTATTTTTGGGTTAATTGTGTTTAAAGATTTTAATTTATCATGTAACTAATTGATGTAAATGTTTCAAATTTCGACCAAGAAGGTAGTTATGGAACTACTTTACTTTTGTAATGATAAAAGGAAGACAAACATACAGTTTTGTGGTGGGATTTTTCACTCAAGGAGAGGCTTTTGGAGCTTTGATTTCTTAAGCTAGCATTTATAACTCTTATGTAAGTGGATGAATGTTATTGATTATATATAAACTGATAATCCCTTTTACCTGTCATGCTTTTTCTTCTGATCTGATTGATTACTCAGTCTACAATTTCATTTCCTATTTAAGGTTTATTCATGTAAATGCTTGTAGCCTATGGGTGGAATTAGTATTTCATGTGTAATGTTTATGGCTTATCAGGATGTGTTTGATCCCCAGTTTATCTAACTTGCATGATTCAGTTCTGTATTATCTTGTGGATGTTTATTTCCTCCTTGCTGATGAATTTTTTAAACCAAAACCCTAAAAACCTATTTTACTTAATTTTATTTTATGAGATTGTGTTGGCTTGTTCTTTAGTAGTTTGAGAACAATTTCTGGCACTAACATATTTGGCATTGTTGGGGGATGAAGCTGAAGTATATATTCCATGGGATATCATTATTCATCTAATTTTGAGAGGTGAACAAAGTCAACAAATATTTTAGACTACAAGTTTTCACCAATGACTCCACGATTAAAGATTCCACTGCAAGGAGAATTTTGTTGACAGAAAAATGAAGAAGCCAAATGGAAAGACTGGGTATCAGCTTGTTACTTTCCTCCATGAGGTTT
This sequence comes from Pseudotsuga menziesii, assembly GCA_001517045.1. Lineage (NCBI taxonomy): Eukaryota > Viridiplantae > Streptophyta > Pinopsida > Pinales > Pinaceae > Pseudotsuga > Pseudotsuga menziesii. The sequence continues at coordinate 45,089 of LPNX010789058.1, read as the reverse complement.
TGTTCTTATTCATCTGTTATTTCCTATCTTTCCCATTGCATGTCAAAAGAATTATTTTTTGTTTTGTCTATTCCGATGATCATAAACCTTCAAGTACATATCCCTCTTTGGAAGAAGAAAATCTGCATTCTTCTTGTTTTATTGATGTTGATCATATTCCTTCATTTGAAATACATGTGCAGAATGATATACATATACCCATATCTCTTGAAGTTGATTATTCTGGTCATCTTGTAGAGAATAAAGCTAATCTATTACCTTCTACCATCACTGCTAAAACTTGCGAACATCTTGTTGAACCTCATTTTCAGCTCACATATTTTCAGTCTAGACTCGACAAAAGATGTTTAAACCTCTTAGGCTACCATCTCTCTTACATCCTTACCCTTCCTACTTTGTTGAATATCTTCTCCATTTTACTGGAAAATACCATATTACAGCAGAGAAGCATTTAGAATCTTTTCATAATTTCATTGATAATTTTGAAATCATGCATGAGGATGTTGTCATGAGGTTAATTTCGAAGTCCTTTGCTGGAGATGCTGGGTTTTGGTTTTGAAATTTAAAAGCTGATTCAATTGGATCGTGGGAAGAGTTACATGATGTCTTTTTGAAGTATTGGGGTAAGAATAAATCTTATGATCAATTTCTTTCCGAATTTTATAGTTTGAAAAGAGAGAATGATGAGCCAATTACTAAATTTAATTGGAGGTTTATATCAGTATGCCTCCAAATATCAGACCTTTGGAAAAACTTGCTATGGTATATTATGTTATGGCTCAACATTCAGATCTTGTCTTTTCCTGTTAGAAAGGAAATCATCATCTTTAAGACAATTGTTTGAGGATACAAAAGGAGAGGAGGAGAACATCCAAGCTTGCAAAATGCTTCGATATGAGGCTCATGTTGAAGATATACAAGCTTATGAACAGGAAGAAGAACGTAGGTATCATTCAAATTTAAGACAAGTTTTCTTCATCATTTTCAAATTTTCATATGAACAAGGATATAAATGATGCTTGTGTTAATTCTTCATATCAGTTTGCTCACTTTTTCGATGATAATATACTTTCAGTGGATTATAATAGAAATTTCTTAGTTCCTGCTATGAGATTATCATGTTATGAAGAAGAAGTTGCTGCTCTTCAACCTCTTACTATTGATATAAGAAATAAGTTGCCATTCTTGACTCATGGTCACTTTCAGAATTTTATTTCTTCAAGTTTTGATCAAGGGTTTTATTTAAAGGTCGAGAAGCAGTTTGAAAAGCCCTTGGTTTCCATTATTGATCCAAAGTTTAAAAGAACAGCAATGGAGAGGAAGAGAATGCTTCACTTTATGATGAATATAATGAAGACATTGAAGTTTTAAATCGAAAATTTCATGATCCCATGGCTTCTTGGATGGAGTTGTATTTTTCAAAGGTTTCTAATGCTCCAGCTTTTGGCATACTTCCTATTTCCAGTCATAAGTATCAGCTGCCTACAGACTCTTTATTGCATTTATCACATCTTTTGTGGGTTTTCTCAAACAGTAGCATGCATGGAATTATGATTCTCAGTCAAATGGTTTCTTGGCTTCACTGGAAGTATTATTACACTTAATTAGGTTGTTTCCTCCGATTAGAAGTAGGAGTAAATAGCATAATAAGCTCGCTATACAAGCATGTAGATTCTTTTTAGTATGATGGTTTGTAGCAGTATTTTGTCATTTCAGAGGTATGTGTTCAGAGTTTGAGAAAGTTGCAGAGACTTGGTAAATAACTCCATCACCCAATGAATAAGGCACAAGGTCTACAGGTTCTTAAAGCCTCACAAGGGAGACTTCATCCCGCAGAAAGAGCCAGATGTTATAACTAGATATTGCTCTTAGTTTATCTGTTCTTTTTGTCCTAATTTTCAACCGTTGGTTTAAAATGATTTTACATTTTATTTTGATTTTAAGAATTTTTGACAATCAATAATTTTGGTTGGCTTTAATGCTTTTAATGGTTGAATTATTTCATTATTTTAGTTTTAAGGTTTGTCTTTTGGGATTACTAGTTAATATGTACATATTTAAGATTTCAAAAACTTATAATAAAAATTTATTCCAAGTTTTGATTTATAATTTAACTCTCATTTTTTAGTCCTTTGTCAAATATTTTCATGATTGGATTCCTATAGCAGCTCTATTTTCATGTTTTTGTCATTGTCATTGGGAGCCGATTGCGAGGATATGGAAACGAATTCGCGAAAAAAAAAGAGGGTTTTGTCCAAAACTGACTCATTCACAAAAAAACTCTCTCAGTTTTACAACGGCTGTTAGCGTTTGAGAGATTCGAATTCATCGTTGTGGCCAATTTTTAGGGTTTGAATTATTTAATAATTTTCTGTTTTAGTTACAAATTTGCAGCACATATTCTAATCAATTGAAGGGGAATTTTGAAAAACCAAGAGATTTTTTTGTTCATAACATACTCATTTGAAGAAACCTCTCTCATGTTTTTCACAGGTGTCCCGGATCGAGAGATATGAAGGCGTCTTTGAGACCCAAATTTTCAGAAATTCGCCAAATTTCCCCAAATAAGATTTGCTATTTTTGGGTTAATTGTCTTTAAATATTTTGAGTTATCATGTAACTAATTGATGTAACTTTTTCAAATTTTGACCTAGAAGGTAGTTATGGAACTATACTTTTGTAATGATAAAAGGAAGACGAACATACAGTTTTGTGGTGGGATTTTTCACTCAAGGAGAGGCTTTTGGATCTTTGATTTCTCAAGCTATAGTTTATAACTCTTATGTAAGTGGATGACTGTTATTGATTATATATAAAATGATAAGCCATTTTACCTGTCATGCTTTTTCATTTATGATCTGATTGATTACTCAGTCTACAATTTCATTTCCTGTTTAAAGGTTTATTCATGTAAATGCTTGTAGCCTGTGGGTGGAATTAGTATTTCATGTGTAATGTTTATGGATTATTGGGATGTGTTTGATCCCCAATTTATCTAACTTGCATGATTCAGTTTTGTATTAGCTTGTGGATGTTTATTTCCTCCTTGCTAATGAAGTTTTTTAAACCAAAACCCTAAAAACATATTTTACTTAATTTTATTTTATGAGATTGTGTTGGCTTGTTCTTTAGTAGTCTGAGAACAATTTCTGGCACTAACAGAGACCATTGAGAAAAATGGTCATTCAAAGTGCAAACTTAAGTTCCCTTGTAATCTATGCGAGGGAGATAATATTACTCACCAGTTGCCTGCTATCGCATAGGTGCGAAGAGTGTGGTCCAAGACTTAAGAATTTTCTTCTCCTGAACAACCTATAGTTTCTCAACAACCTACTCAACCTTTGGTTGATCAAGTGGTCAAACCAATATCAAATTTGTTCGATCCCACTCCTCTTTTAGAGACTAGTCCTAATGTGATTGAACCAATGTCATCTTTGTCCAATCCCACTCTCCCTTCGGAGAGTGACTTTCACGAAGCAGTTGAATTGATTCCATTGTCGATTAATCCCACTCTTCCTTTGGAGAGTGAAGTGTATTCTAGTCACATTTTATTCACTTCCAATTTAGAACTTACTGAACATGGGGGAACTAAATTCACTTCGGATCAACCCCCACCAAACTCTCGGATTGCTTCCTTAGATTGGGATAGCCTAGTTGAGTTACGCCTCCCTTCTAATGCACCTTTCCAGATAAAGGACAAAGTTTAACCATGCATGATTGCTCATTGTATTGTTGATGAATTTTATAATAATCAACCCATAGTAACCCATATTTGACATTAATTAAATCATTGTTGTTTTATTCCTAGAATCCTAGATTCCCTCTCTATGCTAGTTGACTTCTACATGTTCCTAGAAGTCAATACTTGCTAAAATAGGTCATGGAGTGCTTTGGAATCATCCTGGAACCATTTTTAGTGTGTTTTATTTATTCCTAATTCCTTAAAGCACATATCTACTTTTTCTGAAACATGCCTTACTTTACATCTGATTTAAGACATAAAGGAAAATCTAGTCTAGGGGAACTTGCCTTGTTTTTTTACCACATCATCCTCCTTCTGTTCCCCATACAAAAGCATGAATGAGATGTATTTTCACCACACATTAGCTTTCATAGTTTATATAGGTAATTTGTGAGGATCTTCATGGATTTGGAAAGTCCTTTCTGCACATATGGGGGATTTGACTTGTTTTAGTAAGCCTTCGTTTTGACCAATTCGAATAGAAACCTAGTGCTTTCAAATCTCTCATGTAATTATATATTTGAGCATCCTATTACTCCATATAGTTGGCTAATGTACATGTATTCAATACAAGATTAAGTTATGCTCCAATTTCATACTCCTTTTGTGTGAATTTTGCATGTTTGATTATCAATTTTGTGAGTGTAACTGATCTATATCTTGGGTTCAATTTGCACATGGTATCAAATCATTTTTGGATCAATTTCTATCCTTCCAAATTTTTATTTCAGGTTCAACATCACTGACTAGGAGCGCATTCTGCTGACTGAAGGGAATAGGAGTTGAGTTATGGACCAATCTCAAAGGATCATCTTAACTCCATTCAATTTCTTCAAATGCAAAGCTAAGATGGAGATATTATTGAGAGAGAAAGTTCTCTATAGGGTTACCATGGCTACTGATACAAATCCCAATGCAGCTGCAGAGAAAATCAAATGGCACAACCGGAGGGATGAGACCTATGGTGTTTTGTGTCTGAGTATTTCAAGAGACCTCCTCTTCCATTTTGATTCATTGACATATCCTAATGAGGTGTGGGAGAAGATTGAAGATATTTTTGGAAATACATATGAGATTATAGGACATCAAATCGAGAATGAATTGATCTCCTTGAATCCCAGTAGCTTCGAATCATTGCAACTCTGTTTTATCAAGTTTAAGGCCCGTGTTTTGCAGTTAAAACAATGTGGGATTGAAAAGAAGGAGGAGCAACTAGTTTTGACCATTCTCTCAAATATTGGTCCTGACTATTCATTGTTTTTTTTGACCTTCTATGCCACTAAATTGATAGCTCGAACCTGGAAGATGCCTAAGCTTGTTGATTTCATGGAATTCCCCACTCAAGAGCAAGATAAATTGGTGATGATGGGCACCATCAAACCTAACAAATACCAAGCTTTGGTTGTTGGAGATTTGAAGGTGGATTCTAAAAGCAAGAAAAAATCTAAAAATCAACCTGAGCAAAAGAGAGACAAGGAAAAGTCTCAAGAGGAGTCTTTAGGATCCAAGAAGAACCCCGAGAAGAAGAAGAACAAAGGAGAAATGAGCAAGTGCGCATACTGCAGTAAGGGCTATCATCCTGAGAGCTCTTGTATGAAAAATAAGATAGACATGTTGACCCAACTCCTAGAGAATAACAACATATTCCTTCCTGATTTCTCAAAGAAGAGGGAAGGAGGATCAAATTCAGAAGACAAGGAGAGAGTACATGCCTTGGTTGCTGGCACCTCAATCTCACCTAGTTTCATCATTGATTCTGAGCTTCCATACATATGGTTTCAACAAAAGAGATATTCTCTTCTCTTGACATGTCAAAAGTTCCACCAATAGTTTTTGGAGATAACTCTCTGACTGACAGTATGGGAAAGGATAGGATTGATCTTAGCCATGGTAAGTTCAATAATGTGTTGTATGTTCCAGGTCTTGCATTTAATATCTTGTTAGTGTATCAGATGACTCACACTGGGTCTCCAAATAAATTCATCTTCTCCCCTAATGATGTTGAAATCACTGATATTTTGAATGGTAAAGTCATAGCAAAAGGTGTTGTTGATAACACTTCGAAGGTATACAAGTTTTCCCATTTTCTACCCTACTCAAACCCCTCTTCTCTTCTTACTCATCCTAATGAAGAAAGCAAGCTTCGGCATGAAACATTTTTCCATCTTAACTACAAGTATCTTTCTGATTTGAGTGAAAAATACATGGTCATAGGGTTACCAAAGATCAAGTTTTCTAAGGGAGTCTATCAAGGTTGTATCCTAGGAAAACACCTAGAGCATAAGTATGAGAGAGCTAGTCATGAGAGAACCTTTGCACCTCTTGAGTTGATCCACAATGAAATTTCTAGTACATTCCCTCATATTTCCATGAGTCAAGACAAATATGCAATCACCTTCATAGATGACTTTTCCAGGTATTGCTGGGTTCACTAATTCCTAAAGCATAAGTCTGAAGTTTTTGACCTCTTCAAAGTCTTTAGAGCCTTGGTTGAAAACCAGTCTGGGAGGAAACTCAAGATCCTCAGATCTGACAATGGTGATGAGTATGTCAAGTCTATGTTCATCCAATATTTCAAGGATGTAGGTATACAGATGTAGCATTCTATCCCTTACACACCACAGCATAATGGTGTTGCTTAGAGGAAGAACAAATCACTGAAGGAGATGGCAACTTGTATGATGGAGGCTAAAACATTGCCACCAAAGTTTTATTAAATTGAGCACATAGATCTATGGAAAAACACACAACTCACATGATAGATCACACAATTTACTCAGTTATTGAAGAATGAAACAGTGCAAAAATGGCTTGCAGTTGTGAATGCTTTTCATTAATCAAAGAGTAATTAGATAGATAATTACAATGAAGAACAATGGCTTTAATATCCACAAGAAATTCGAATCCACATGAGGAAGTTTGAATTTATTAGACTCTACTTGACTGTAGGTAACTAAGACCTTGTCTAAATCACTATCGGAGGACTCAATAGTTAACTGACCTTGTCTAAACCATAACCGGAGTTCATCGGAGTTCTAAAACACAACTCAAGTGTTACATTCAGTGTTGAATAAGGCTAACTGACTGTGGTAGGTGAGAAATTCACCCCTCCTGAGTTCAGTCAAGTAAAACTAGCGCTAACTGAATGTAGAGGACTAGAACTAAATGTAACTGACTCCTAACTTAGCTTAACTAGTCATCAACTGAAGTGAACTGACCTTGGTTGGTTTCAGCACTCCCAGTGGCTCCTAAATAGTAGGGATTGGTATAGGAGGCTCCTAAAATGATGTAATCAAGTGTAATCAGTGGCAGTGAGCCTAAATTAGTGTTCCCCACACTTTAGTAACTGAAACATGTTCCCCAATTAGGCCAAATGGACCCAATGGTGTTAATGACTAGAAATAGATTGGATGGACTCTCGATTTAGACATGACTCCTGATTTAGACATATGACCAAATTGGGCAAGGGAGGATTAATAATCCTAACACCCCCCCTGAATGCTAACTTGGAAAATATGTTGGCCCTAGTAACTAAGATCATAGGTGACCCATTACATCAAGTAAAGTAAAGTAACTGCTCAAAAACAAGGTGCTTGGGGAAAAATCCACATGGGAAAAAATCCCCCCTCTAATTAAGCAGGTAGAATCAAGATCAATATGGTTCTTCTGTTCATAGGTATCCTAGGGCCTGGCATGTGAACCTCTCCATCATTATGTCTGGAGGAATCTTCCTCTTTGGAAGAAGAATGATATGCTCAACTAAATCAGAAATATAGACAGCTACCGGATGAAGATTGGACCCATGTAGAGCAACTGAAGTCAACTGATAAGTGAGAAAATGTTCTTAAGGATTCAAAATATGTGAGGAACACTCAAGAAACTGATATGATGCAGCCATGAACAGAAAACCATGAGTTTTAAGAACAGCCCCAAGTGTTAGGAGTAGGTGTCTAGGTGGATGCAAAAAATCTTCCTCTTTACTAGTTCTGTGAGGAGATGAGCATGTGATCAATGGTAGAGAAGCACTGGGACTGTTAAGAGAAAATTATTGAGCTCCATAGTATGATATATATTCTTAAATAGATAATGAATCACATAATAAAATATCAGTAACCTCATATGAGGAAACTAACACCAAATCCCCATCATCGATTTTGAAGAGAAAGTGCAGTACTTGATTTTTCACACCGGAATTGGTGAGAGCAACTACAAGCATGACTGAAGGATTTTGGATTTTAAAACATGAACTAAATAATATCATATCAGAAAGTAAATCAGATATAAATAGGTTAAAAACAGATCCAAAACTGTGAAATGGAATCAAATCCCCAGTAGCAGTTTTGTAGGAGACTTGCGGTACTTGTTTCTTCACACTGTTGATGAGAACAGCTACAAGCGGTACTGAAAGATTATGAATTTGATATATTAAACCAAGAAATATCAGATCAGAACTAAATAATACCATATCAGATCCAATAAGGTTAATATCATATTCAAATAAATGGTTAACTGAGACGATGGATGCACAACTTTCTTCTTCTTCAAAATTCTGAATTTTGGTGCATGCAATCCTGCAGGAATTTGCTGGAAAATATAGACCATGGGGAGCCAATTTATCACTCTGGTAATCTGATATTTCTTCCAAAATATCCAAGGTATAACATATTTTCACACCAGCAGCAACATTAGAGGGAGAAAAATCAAATTTCTCTTCACTTTCGGAAGAAATTACTGGTAAATTTTGCATAGAATTCAAAGGAAAATCACCAGTGAATGTTTGCATGGAAGTGCAGCAGTGTTTTTATTCAATATCAGAGATTTGAATGTCTTCTTCTGTTTCAGCAATATGAGGAGATGAGATATCAGAGATCTCATAAAATTCTGGAGCATCAGGAGAAGGAGTCACTGCATGGAGACTATCTTCAATTCGAATTGACTGTGTAGAAGTTTCTGCTTCTTCTTCATCTTGAACAACTTCATCAGAGAGAGTGGAGGCCTAGATATTTAATCAAGAAAGCTTGATAGACAATTCCTTTGCTTGGGATATTAAGTGGTAAATTCTTCGCTTTTGGTGCAATGCTGGAAAGAGCAATTTTGCTCAAAAAATGATCCAGTACAAGATCTAAGGAGGAGAAGTGCCTTTTCCACTGAGGCTCTAATACCATATTAAATTGAGCACATAGATCTATGGAAAAACACACAAATCACATGATACATCACACAATTTACTCAGTTATTGAAGAATGAAACAGTGCAAAAATGGCTTGCAGCTGTGAATGCTTTTCATTAATCAAAGAGTAATTAGATAGATAATTACAATGAAGTATAATGGCTTTAATAGCCACAAGCAATTCAAATCCACATGAGGAAGTTCTAATTGATTAGACTCTACTTGACTATAGGTAACTAATACCTTGTCTAAATCACTATCGGAGGACTCAATAGTTAACTGACCTTGTCTAAACCATAACTGGAGTTCATCAGAGTTCTAAAACACAACTTAAGTGTTACATTCAGTGTTGGCTAAGGCTAACTGACTATGTTAGGTGAGAAATGTGCCCCTCCTAAGTTCAGTCAAGTAAAACTAGCACTAACTGAATGTAGAGGACTAGAACTGAATGTAACTAACTCCTAACTTAGCGTAACCAGTCATCAACTAAAGTGAACTGACCTTGGTTGGTTTTGGCACTCCCAGTGGCTCCTAAATTGTAGGGATTGATCTAGAAGGATCCTAAACTGATGCAATGAAGTGCAATCAGTGGTAGTGAGCCTCAATTAGTGTTCCCCACACTTTAGTAACTGAAACATGTGTCCCAATTAGGCCAAGTGGACCCAATGGTGTTAATGACTATAAATAGACTGGATGGACTCTCGATTTGGACATGACTCCTGATTTAGACATATGAACAAATTGGACAAGGGAGGATTAATAATCCTAACAAGTTTTGGGCCAAATCTATAAACTGTGTATCCTGTATCTAGAATAGGGTGCCACATAAGCATCTTGATGCTATGATTCCTTTCGAAGCTTGGAGTGGGAAGAAGGCTTGGGCTAGACTTCTGACTGAAATGAGGAAGGATTTGCAACCCCAAAGCCAAGAGTTCCTATTTGTTGGGTATTTTGAATATTCAAAAGGGTAAAATCTTATCAACTTGAGCACAAACAAATATTTCATTGAAATAAGTGTTCAGTTCGAAGAAGAGCCTTTAGCAGCAGTTGAAGTTGGAGAGTCCTCTTCACCACCACAGCCATTGATTGTAAGTGAAGAGACTAATGAGTTTGTTGATTCTGATATGTTTGATAATGATGAATTAATTACAAATCCTAACATCCCTACAAGACCAAAGTGGGCAGAAAGGACCATTCATGCAGCTAGGGAACTAGCTGGAAATCTTAATGACACTAGGAGGACTAGATCTCAATTTGAGAGTTCCTTTTGTGTGAAAGATACTCTATTTGATGAGAAGTGCTATTTGATGATAGATTCTGATCCAAAAACATATGAATATGTAGCACATGATCCAATATGGAAAACATCCATGAAAGAAGAATTCAGCTCGCTCCAGAAGAACAACACATGGGAACTGGTTGATCTTCCCCCAGGGAGGAAGCTAGTGAAGTGTAAGTGGGTCTTCAAAACTAAGTTTGTTACTGATGGTTCACCTTTGAAATATAAGAAAATATTGGTATCCAAGGGCTACTCTTAGGTACATGGTATTGACTACAATGAGACCTTTGCACCAGTGGAAAAGATGAACTCCATAAGGCTTTCCCTAGCCATTGCAGCTTTGAAGCAATGGGAGGTACATTATGTGGATGTAAAGTGTGCCTTTATAAATGGAGATCTCACTAAAGATGTTTACTTGCGTCAACCAACTATTTTGTATCTAATCCATCTTTAGTGTGCAGGTTGAAGAAATAATTTTATGGGCTGAAGCAAGCCCCCATGGATTGGTATGCCAAGATTGATGGATTTCTACTATCACTGAGTTTTGTTCGATGCAAGTATGATTGTAATGTCTATTTGAAGCTTATTCATGGTTATTTAATTATTATTGTTCTCTATGTGGACGACCTTCTGTTTACAGGAAGTTAAAATAAAGAGATTGCCTCCTTAAAGGATGCATTAATGAACCATGCCTTTTTGATGACAGATTTGGGATTGTTGAGCCAATTCTTGGGTCTTGAAATTACTCAATCCCAACATGGAATTAAGGTTCATCAGTCAAATTATGCTTCATAGTTTCTCATCAATTTCAACATGAAGGATTACAAGACAAGAAAGACTCCATTCCTTTCAGAAGTTAATATTGAAGAAGTAGGTTCTTCTCCTATGGTAAATAATACACTGCATAGGCTGTTGATTAGGTGTTTGATTTATCTTACACATACTCAACCTGAATTATCTTATGCATTTAGTGTGGCTTCAAGATACTATTATATTTTTAACATTAAGCTAGAATTATATTAGGATCTTTAACTGAGATAATAACAAGCACAGCAATCAAACACAAGAGACAATGAACACAGTGTTTTTCCTCAGGGAAACCATAAATGGAGAAAACCCCGCAACTTCCTCAGAGATAGAATCAGCACCAAAATAAAAAATCCCAAAATAGTAAGATGATCTCCCAACATTAGTAACCTCTTTCTTCCTAGCCCCAGTGTCTTCTTCTTCCTCAACTGTGCGCTACAACTGAGTGCGAGTGAGTGTGTGATAAATAGAGAGGCTAGCTCTCTATTTATACTAATTCTTGACTTGACAAAGCTCTACTAGGGCTGACTTCACTATGTGAGTCTAACAACCCTAGTGCCTCAGAAATGCACGAACTTTAACCCTTGAACAATAGGAGGGTTACCCATAATGACTTGACATGACTTGTTTACATTATAGATCTTCCTGATAGGAACATCGGGGCATGACATGAATCGAATACATTATAGACACTTACTGGAATAAACATTGAGGTACAAGACATAAGATATATAAGTGAATACATTCCAAAGTTACAAATACATCAACACTCCCTCTTAACTAGGAAGGTATTCTTTCGACACAATTTTCAGCATTGGTCTTCTTCTCTATATCGACTGGATCATCTCATCATCTTCATCTTCAAGTTGTCTTCTTCTTCAATTCTTCTTTGTCTTCAAGTATTCTTTGTCTGGAGTGGAAACTAAATGTTTTTTTTATCAATCTGTCATACAAATTCCCAGCACCATGCATGCCCCTTTATCCAGGAGCAGTACCCCTACTCGCACTGCCTTTCATCGGTTGTCCACAAGCGGTGCCACCACCCATTTCCCTTGGTCCATAGGTGGTTATTACGAGAACCACTCTGTCATAGAAGGAGAAGTGCAGTACCCTGGGTAAAAAGGGAAAAAGAGAAGTTTCTCGAGGCTTCTAGATGATAAGCCTCATGTATTGCCTTATCCCTACTGTTGTGGGTTGGTTGAGCTTAAGATCCCTCATCCTAGGATCTTAGAGGCCACCTCACCCACTAAATTCTCAAACATCTCTATCCATTAAAGCCTTATAAATATGAGCTCATAGCCATGGTTGAGGGGAGAAAATTGGACGTATTGTTATGCTGTTCGATTGATTCTTGGCCCAAGATCATTTGGAGAGAGCATAGAGAGCTAGAGTCAGAGATTTTGGGGATGAAGAGTTGGTTTCATGGAGATGCATGTCAACACTAAGGCTTGGTTGTAAACGTCTTCATATTTCTAATGCAAGTTGATTTTCTATCCCATATATATTGTTGATGTTTGATTTCAGATATATATTGCTAGATTCGTTAGTCACTAGCATAGATTAGTAGATCATATTCTGGTTTCTTTGATTCATTTCATGTTGAGATTGATTGCAGGTACACAGGTGGACTATCAAAGCCTTGTATTCCAGACATCTACAACATCTAGAGAGAGTTATCAGCCTCTTTGATCTATTTGTTTTGGATATGAACCATTCAGACCAGTGGAGCACCTTGTTGTCCATAGGAGGTGAAATATTCCAGCTAACAAATGGCTCAACACTTACATCCGACCTCATCTTGTCGAAAAGGATCTGCACTTACATCCAACCCCATCTTGTCAGAAAGGCACAACACTCACATCTGACCATGTGTAAACACATCGCACCAAAATGGCTCAACACTTACATCCGACCTCATCTTGTCAAAAAGGCTCTGCACTTACATTCGACCATGTGTAAACACATCGCATCGAAAGGGCTCTCAGTCCTAGATTGAGGATTCCTGGTAATTGACCAGGTGCTTCCATTCTCCGAGAGAATGGCATCATCCCTTATATCTGATCAAGTGGGAACATATCCCTTAATCACATCAGAATGGCCATGCACTCACATATGATCATGTAAGACTACATCCTATAGTCGTATCAGAATGGCCCTCAGTCCCAGACTAAGTATTCCTGGTAATTGACCAGGTGCCTCCATTCCAAGAATGGCATTCATCCCTTACATCTGATCATGTAGGAACCAATCCTATAGTCACATCCGAATGGCTCAGCACTCATATCTGACATGGAAGGAACCAAATCCTCTCACCATGATAGAATGTATCAGCCCTTACATTTTACCATGGAAGTAACCTAATCCTCTCACCATGTCAGAATGGCTCTAGGTCTCATCATTTCTCCTTGAAGGTAACCTCGATCTGGAGAACACCAAGATTCTCCCTGAAGTACTCAAACTTAAATCTAGCTAATGGCTTTGTCAACACATCATCTTTATGTTCATCCGTCGCAACATCTTGGAGCTTCACTGCTCCTCTCTAAACCATATCCCTAATATAGTGATACTTAATCTCAATATGCTTCGACTTGTCATGGAACATTGGGTTCTCTGATAACTTCACACAACTCTGGTTGTTGCAATATATACAAGTAGCATCCAACTAGATATCAAATAAATCAGACAGTAGCTTTCTTAGCCACACTGTCTTGCAACTAGCTAAACAAGCTGTGACATATTCTACGTCAGTTGTACTCAGTGCCACACAGAACTACTTCCTGCTAAACCAAGAGATCATACCTGATCCCATGCTGAAGCAGCATCCTGAAATGCTCTTCCTATCGATGGCACTACCTACCCAATCTGAATCAACATAACCTTCCAGGTTAATCTTCTGATTTTCCTCGTACTTGAGCCCATAATCAACTATACCCTTTAGGTACCTCTGAATATGCTTTGCAGCAATCAAGTGAACATGTCTCAGATCTGTCAGGAACTGGCTGAAGGTGTTCATAGCAAAGAAAATATCTGGTCTCATGTTCATCAGGTACATCAAGGACTCAATCATCTGACGATACATCCTAGCATCAACCACTTCTGATGAAGCATCACTCAATAGCTTCAGGTTCGATGCCATAGGTGTGGTTATGGTCTTGCAGTCCATCATCCCAAATCTCTTCAGAATATCTATTGCATACTTCACTTGTCCAAGAAATATTCCATCCGCATTCTAACACACCTCCATGCCTAATAAATAGTGCATCATACCCAAGTCTTTCATTTTAAACTCAGCAACAAGTTTCCTCTTTGTATCAGCAATCAACCCATCCACACCTGTTAGAAACAGATCATCCACATATAGTAGGAGTATCACTGGATTGCCATCTTCAACCTTGTAGTAAAGGTTGGAATCTTCTTTACTTTTGGTAAAGCCCAAACTGGATAGGAAACCATCACTTCTGTCGTACCATGTCCTAGGTGCCTATTTCAAACTGTACAGGGATTTCTTCAATCTACACACATGAGACTCCCTGTCATGTGTCCCAAAACTGAGTGGTTGTTCCACATACACTTCCTCTTCTACTACACCATTCAAGAAAGCAATCTTGACATCCATCTGGTGTATTTTCCATTTCATCACTGCAGCCAGAGAAAGTACTAATCTGATGGAAGTGTATCTGGCTATAGTGTTGATGTAATTGTAACTTCAGAATGTATTCACTTGTATTTCTTATGTATTGTAACCCGATGTTTATTTAGGATGTATTTGTAATGTACTTGAGTCATTTCATTCCCCGATGTTCCTATTGGAAGTTTCTATAATGTAAACAAGTCATCTCAAGTCAAGGTGGGTAACCCTCCTATTGTCTAAGGGTTAAAGTCCCTGCAGTTCTGGGGCACTAGTGTTATTAGACTCACCTAGTAAAGTCGGCCCTAGTTTGGTTTAGTCAAGTCGGGAATTAGTATAAATAGAGAGATATCCTTTCTATTTATCACACACTCACTCACACTCAGTTGTAGTGCATAGTTGAGGAAGAGAAAGACATTGGGGCAAGGAAGAAAGAGGTTACTGATGTCAGGAGATCATCTTACTTTTTTTGGGTTTCAATTTTGGTGTTGATTATATCTCTGATAAAGTTGTGGGGTTTTCTCCATTTATGGTTTCCCCGAGGAAAAACACTGTGTTCATTGTCTCTTGTGTTTGATTGATGTGCTTGTTGTTCTCTCCGTTAAAGATCTTAATGTTATGCTAGCTTAATGTTAAAATATAACATGGTATCAAAGCTAACTTGAGAAGAAGACACTATGCAACTGCGGGAACTAGGGATTCCTACTTTGTGGATCTCTCTCCATAAATTTTCAGCAAAAGAAGGGTGGAATAACTCTCCTCCCTAGGGTGCATCTTTCGGTCGAAGAAGAATCCAATTCTGAGGTTTTTCAGTTTTGGACCCGACACTGCTACCAGAAATTAGGGCTTTTCACAGAAGTGGAATTTTTCAGTGAGCCCAGTCCTGGATTGATCTCCTCCCCAAAATCGAAATTAGGGATCAAAATCAAAGCATTTGGTTGGATAGAACTCCAGAAAAGAAAAACCCTAATCTACTCCTGAACTAGCACTGCAGGATTTCAGCTCCAAATCCAGATCCAACATCTTGACCTGGTAAGATCTAAATATTTTGTATTTCCATTTGAGGTTCTCAATTAAGATGTCTCATCATACCAAGATTGATGAAAAGATTGAGGGAGATGATAACATTCAAGCTTGGAAGTATAGGATCTCCCTAGTCCTGGAAGAAAATGAGTTGGACTCCTATATCAGTGAGGAGGTTGCAGTTCTAGAGGGAGATGAGGCCAAGGCCTTACATAAGAAGAAGTTGGTTATGGCAAAGAGTATCATTGCTGATTCAATCAAGGATCACCTCATACCATAGGTTTCCTCCCTCAAGACACCTAAAGCCATGTTTGATGCCCTAACCAAACTGTTTGAAGGGAAGAACATCAATCGGAAGATGACTCTAAGGAACCAGTTGAAGAATGTAAAGATTCAGAATGAGGATACCATCCAGTCATACTTCACAAGGGTCTCCCATATCAAAGAAAAACTTGAAGCAGTAGATGAAGAAGTGGAGAATGCAAAAATTTTGATGACAACCTTGAATGGTCTCCCTAGGTCATGGGATTATTTCATCCAAGGAATCTGTGCCAGGAAGAAGTTAGTCAAGTTCAGTAGACTATGGGAATAATGTTCTCAAGAAGAAGCTCAAATAGCAGCTTGAGAAGAAAATATGGGAAGTGAAGATCAATCTCTCACAGTACACTCCAAGAAAGGAAGAAGGGAAAATCATCATCACCAAGGTAAGCATTCTCATCAGAAAAATAATCTTGTAAGAAGGGATCCATCCAAACTCAGATGTTATACATGCGATGAAATAGGACACTTTGCTAGAAAATGTCCCATGAATAAGAATGGATCCAAGAAGAAGAAGAACTACAAAAGAAGACATCATGCTCACACTACTGAGGACGATGATCCTCCCAGGAAGAGAGTAAAACAAGAAAACGAAGACTCTTCAAGTGAAGAAGAATATGTTTTGATCTCCGCTCTCACAAGAACTGTCACTCATGGAAGCAAATATTGGCTTATTGACAGTGGGGCTTCCAAACACATGACAAGTTTCAAGGAATCCTTTGAGAAACTATTCGAACATAATTCACCCCACAAGGTGAAACTTGGGGATGACTACCAATATCCCATAAAAGGTAGTGGTGAATCCTTCTACAAGCTAGACTCTCAAAAGTCTGTGAAAATGAAGGATGTATTGTTTGTACTAGGACTAAAGAAGAATCTTCTCTCCATATCGGCACTGTATGCAAAAGGCATGAGGGTTGCATTTGTAGATGGCCAAGTCCTCATGTCGCCAAGAGGAAAGACTATTGACAATACAATAGTAATTGGAGAATAAGAAGGAGGTTTATACAAATTAAAGGGCCATCCAGAACAGGCTTTGGTCCATGACACAGTAGAGCCAAATGAAATTTGGCACAGAAGGCTTGCACATGTGCATTACAGAGCACTACCACTTGCAAGCAAAGTTGTTGAAGGTCTTCTATAAATTCAAGCAAAACATGAAGGGGTCTGCAAAGGATGTGCAAAACGAAAAAGGAATCTTGGAAATCATCCACTCCAATGTATGTGGACTAATGTCATCAAGTTCACTAAGTGGATATGTATACTATGTTTCTTTCATTGATGATTTTTCTAGGAAGACATGGATTTACTTCATGAAGAACAAAGATGAATTTTTCAACAAGTTCAAGGAATTCAAAGACTTGATCGAGAACCACACAGAAAAGAAGATCAAGACCTTTCGATTAGATAATGGTGGAGAATTCACATCAAATGAATTCAAAGACTTATGCAAAGAATCAGGGATTAAGAGGGATTTATCCACTCCTTATAAGCCACAACAGAATGGGGTTGCAGAAAGGAAGAATAGAACTATCATGGAAGCTGCAAGAGAAATGCTTCATGATTAGGATCTTCCCATGCATCTATGGGCAGAAGATACCAGAACAGCGGTGTATGTACAGAACCGTACTCCACATAGAGTACTCAAGAACAAGATACCTGAAGAAGTATTTTCCAGCAAGAAACCAGAAGTCAACCATCTCAAAATATTAGGTTTTCCAGTGTACATATACATTCCAAAAGAGAAGAGAAAAAAATTAGATCCCTCAGGAAAGAATGGTATATTTGTGGGATGCTCTGAAAGCTCGAAGGATTATAGAATATACTTCCTAGGATTCAAGAAGATCGACATCAGCAGGGATGTAACATTTGATGAAGACACGGCTTAAAACAAATATAGAAAGAGACCTTCTAAAGAACCTGAAGAATCAGAAGCACCCAGAATTCATGATACAACCATGAACGAAGAAACTCAAGAAGAAGATCGAGAATTTGAAGAACCACAAAGACCTATAGATCCACCTCAAGAGAAGAATCCTCACAAGAGGAAACCTACTTGGGTACGAGAAGTTATCCAAGGTGTGGAAATATATGGGGCTCCAGAAGAGAATCACAAAGAAAGAAAGAGAACCAGATCATGTTCCGGATATGTAGATTTACTATGTGACTTTATCAATGAAGAACCTTCCAATTATGAACAAGCGGCAGAATGGAAAGAATGGAAGGATGCTATGATCGAAGAGTATCAATTGATCATGAAGAACGATGTTTGGGATGTTGTCCCAAGACCAGAAGGGAAGTCGGTTGTGACTTCCAAATGGATCTACATGACCAAGCATGCTACAAATGGTAGCATAGAGAAATATAAGGAAATATTCGTGGCTTATGGTTTCTCCCAGAAAGAAGGAATAGATTATGAAGAAACCTTTGCACTTGTAGCCAGATACACTTCCATCAGATCAATACTTGCTCTGGCTGCAGTAATGAAATGGAAAATACACCAAATGGATTTCAAGACTACTTTCTTGAATGGTGTAGTGGAAGAGGAAGTGTATGTAGAGCAGCCACTTGGTTTTGAGACACATGACAGGGAGTCTCATGTGTGCATATTGAAGAAAGCCCTGTAAAGTTTGAAACAGGCTCCCAGGACATGGTACGGTAGAATTGACAACTTTCTATCTAGTTTGGACTTTACCAAGAGTAAAGCAGATTCCAACCTTTACTACAAGGTTGAACATGCCAACCTAGTGATGCTCCTACTGTATGTAGATGATCTATTTGTAATAGGTATGGATGGGTTGATTGTTGATACGAAGAGAAAGCTTACTACCGAGTTCGAAATGAAGGACTTGGGTATGATGCATTTTTTTCTAGGAATGGAGGTGTGGTAGAATGCAGATGGAATCTCCCTTGGACAAGGAAAGTATGCAGTAGAGATCCTGAAGAGGTTTGGGATGATGGACTGCAAGGCCGTGACCACACCTATGGAATCGAACCTAAAGCTATTGAGTGATGCTTCATCAAAAGTGGTTGATGCTACGATGTATTGTCAAATGATTGGATCCTTGATGTACCTAACGAACATGAGACCAGATATTTGCTTTGCTGTGAACACCTTGAGCCAGTTCTTGACAGATCTAAGACATGTTCACTTGATTTCTGCAAAGCATATTCTGAGGTACCTGAGGGGTACAATTGATTATGGGATCAAGTACGAGGCAAATCAGAAGATTAACCTGGAGGGTTATGTTGATTTAGATTGGGTAGGCAGTGCCATCGATAGGAATAGCACTTCAGGGTGTTGCTTCAATATGGGATCGGGTGTGATCTCTTGGTTTAGCAGGAAGCAATCCTATGTGGCACTGAGTACAGCTTAAGCAGAGTATGTCGTAGCTTGTTTAGCTAGTTGTGAGGTAGTATGGCTACGGAAGCTACTGTCTTATTTATTTGATCTCCAGATGGATGCTACTTGTATACATTGTGACAACCAGAGTTGTGTGAAGTTGTCAGAGAATCCAATTTTCCATGACAAGTCAAAGCATATTGAGATCAAGTATCACTATATCAGGTATATGTTACAGAGGGGAGCAGTGAATTTCCAGTATGTTGTGACAGACAAACATATAGCTAATGTGTTGATGAATCCATTGGCTAGGGTGAAGTTCAAGTACTTTAGGGAAAAGCTTGGTGTTCTCCAGATCGAGGTTCCTCCAAGGGGAAATGATGAGACCTAGAGCCATTCTGACATGGTGAGAGGATTGGTTCCTTCCATGGTCAGATGTAAGGGTTGAGCCATTCTGTCATGGTGAGAGGATTGGTGCCTTCCATGTCAAATGTGAGTGTTGAGCGATTCTGATGTGACTGTAGGATTGGTTCTTACATGATTAGAAGTAAGCGTTGAATGCCATTCTTGGAATGGAGGCACCTGGTCAGTTACCAGGAAAGCTCGGTCTGGGACTGAGGGCCATTCTCATATGACTATAGGATTGGTTCCTACAAGATTAGATGTGAGTGCAGAGCCCTTCTAACATTGGTTGTCAGGTGTAAGTGCAGAGCCCTTTCGGCATGAAGGATTGGTTCCTTGCATGGTCGAATATAAGTGCCGAACCTTTCTGACATTGGTTGTCAGATGTAAGTGCAAAGCCTTTCGGCATGGAGGATTGGTTCCTCGCATGGCCGAGTGTAAGTGCTGAGCCTTTTCAACATTGGTTGACGGATATGAGTGTTGGGATTTTCTGATAGGGTTGTGGGAGGTGTTCCCACATGGTCAGATGTGAGTTTTGGGCATGCCTTTCTGATATGATTATAGGATTGGTTCCTGCATGATTAGATGTAAGTGTTGGGTGGGCCATTCTGACTTAGGGTCAGATATAAGTGCTGGAAGAAGACCTACATGGAGGCTGGGCCTACAACCAGCATGAAAAAGGTTTGGCTCTGTAGAACTTCCTATGATGAGAAAAATCATGATATAGCACCCATGATGATCCAGTGATGAAGATCCAGCATAGATGATCTAGATCGAGGGATGATCCAGATCTAGAGATGATGCTCCAGAGATGATCCAGATTGAGTGATGATCCAGATCCAGGTGAAGATGACTTGAAGATAGAGATGACTTGAAGGTGAAGATGACAAGGACTCTATGATGATCCAGATGATAGAGAGAAGAAGACTTGTGCTGATAAATTGTGTCAAGAGAATACCTTCCTAGTTAAAAGGGAGTATTGATGTAATTGTAACTTCGGAATGTATTCACTTATATTTCTTATGTATTGTAACTCGATGTTTATTCCATGATGTATTTGTAATGTACTTGAGTCATGTCATGCCCCGAGGTTCCTATTAGGAATTTCTATAATGTAAACAAGTCATGTCAATTCAAGGTGGGTAAACCTCCTATTGTCTAAGGGTTAAAGTCCATGCAGTTTCATCACACTAGAGTTATTAGACTCACCTAAGGAATTCGGACCTAGTTGGGTTTAGTCAAGTCAAGAATTAGTATAAATAGAGAGCTAGCCTCTCTATTTATCACACACTCACTCACACTCAGTTGTAGCGCATAGCCGAGGAACAGAAATACACTGGGACAAGGAAGAAAGAGGTTACTTCTGTTGGGATATCATCTTACTATTTTTGAGTTTCACTTTTGGTGTTGATTCTATCTCTGAGGAAGCTGCGGGGTTTTCTCAATTTATGGTTTCCCCGAGGAAAAACACTGTGTTCATTTTCTCTTGTGTTTGATTGCTGTGCTTGTTGTTCTCTTAGTTAAATATCCTAATGTTATGCTAGCTTAATGTTAAAATATAACATATAGGTGCAAAGGTTTCTTCATAATATATTCCTTCTTTCAGGGAGAAACCACGAGCCACAAATATTGCTTTATATTTCTTGACGCTGCCATCTGCAGCATGATTTATCTTCTAGATCCATTTGGAAGTTACGATGGACTTCCCTTCTGGTCTTGGGAAAACATACCAAACATCATTATTCATGACCTATTGATACTCTTCGATCATAGCCTCCTTCCATTATTTCCTTTCTGTCGCTTCTTCATAGTTGGAAGGTTCTTTATCGATAATGTCACATAGAAAAGCTACATAACTGGAGTAGGATCTAGTTCTCTTCCTTCCTCTGGGTGTTTCTTCTGAAGCTCCATATATTTCTGCACCTTGGATAATTTCACGTACCCAAGCAGGTTTCCTCTTATGAGGATTCTTCTCCTAAGGTGGACATACAGGTTCTTAAGGTTCTTCAAATTCTTGATATTATTCTTGAATTTCTTTGTTCATGGTTGTGTCATGAATTCTGGGTACTCTTGTTTCTTCAGTTTCTTCAGCCGGTCTCTTCCTGGATTTGATGTAGGATGAATCTTCATCAAATATTACATCTCTGCTATTGTTAATATTCTTGAACCCTGGGAAGTATATTCTATAAGCCTTCGAGATTTCAAAGTATCCCACAAATATACCCTTCTTTCCTGAAGGATCTAACTTCATCCTCTTTCCTTTTGGAATGTGTATGTATACAAGATAGCCGAATATTCTGAGATGGTTGACTTCAAGTTTCTTTCCAAAGAAGACTTCTTCAGGAGTCTTTTTCTCAAGTATTATGTGTGGAGTATGATTCTATACATACACCACTATTCTGGCAGCTTCTACCCATAGATGCATGGGAATATCTTGATCATGAAGCATGTCCCTTATTGCTTCCATGATCGTTCTATTCTTTCTTTCTACAATCCCATTCTGTTGTGGATTATATGGAGTGGATAAATCCCTCTTAATCCCTGAGTCTTTACATAGCTCTTTGAATTCATTTGATGTGAATTCTCTGACATTATCTTATTGAAAGGTCTTGATCTTCTTTTCTGTGTGATTCTCAGTCAAGGATTTGAATTCCTTGAACTTGCTGAAGACTTCATCTTTGTTCTTCATGAAGTATATCCATGCCTTTCTAGAAAATTCATCAATAAAAGAAACATAGTATACATACCCGCTTAGTGAACTGGAAGACATTGGTCCACATACATCGGAGTGGATGATTTCCAAGATTCCTTTTGCGTTGATCTCGCTACTTGGAAATGTCTTCTTTGTGTTCTTCCCTTTCACACATCCTTTGCATACACCTTCATGTTTTGTCTACATTTATGGGATACCTTCAACAACTTTGCTTGCAAGTGGTAGTGCTCTGTAATGCACATGTGCAAGCCTTCTATGCCAAATCTCATTTGGTTCTATCGAGTCATGAACCAAAGCTTGTTCTGGTTAGGCCTTGAATTTGTATAGTCCTCCTTTGATGAGAGTACTTACTTCTGTGGTGGATAGATTTGGTTTTCTTGGATTGTATTGTAAGAGCTTGATCTTTACTTCTGATCTTTTCTTATCAAGCTGCTATCCGAGCTTCTTCTTGAGAGCATTCTTCCCTTAGTCTGCTGAACTTGAATAACTTCTTTCTGGCATAGATCCCTTGAATGAAAGTGTCCCATGTCCTAGGGAGACCATTCAAGGTGGTCATTACAATCTCTACATTCTCCACTTCTTCATCTACTGCTTCAAGTTGTTCTTTGATCTAGGAGACCCTTGTGAAGTATGACTAGATGGTCTCTGCATTTTGAATTTTCACGTTCTTCAACTGGTTCCTCAAAGTCATTTTCTTTTTTATGTTCTTTCCTTCAAACAATTTAGTTAGGGCATCAAACATGGCTTTAGGTGTCTTTAGGGAGGACACCTATGGTATGAGGTCAGCCTTGCTTGAATCAGCAATAATCTTCTTTTCCATAACCAACTTCTTCTTGTGTAAGGCCTTAGCCTCATCTCCCTCTGGAACTAGAATCTCCTCATTGATGTAGGAGTCCAACTCATTCTCTTCCAGGGCCAGGGAGATCCTATACTTCCAGGCTCGAAAGTTATCAGCTCCCTCAAGCTTTTCATCAAGCTTGGTATGATGAGACATCTTAACTGAGAACCTCAAATGGAAATACAAAAGATTTAGATCTTACCAGGTCAAGATGTTAGATCTGGATTTGGAGCTAAAATTCTTTAGTGCTGGTTCAGGAGCATATTAGGGTTTTTTCTTTTCTGGAGTTCTATCCAGCCAACAGCTTTGATCTTGGTCTCTAACTTCAATTTTGAGGAGGAGATTAGTCCAGGGCTGGGCTCACTGATAAATTCCACTTCTGTGGAAAGCCCTAATTTCTGGCAGCAGTGTCGGGTCCAAAACTGAAAAACCTCAAAATTGGATTCTGCTTCGACAGAAAGATGCGCCCTAGGGAAGAGAGTTAATCCAACCTTCTTTTGCTTAAAATATATGGAGAGACATCCAAAATGTAGGAATCCCTAGTTCCAGCAGCTGCACAATGTGTTCTTCTCAGGTTAGCTCTGATACCATGTTAGATTTTTAACATTAAGATAGCATTATATTAGGATCTTTAACTGAGAGAATAACAAGCACAACAATCAAACACAAGAGACAATGAACACAGTTTTTTTCCTTGGGGAAACCATAAATGAAGAAAACCCCACAACTTCCTCAGAGATAGAATCAATACCAAAATAGAAAATCCCAAAATAGTAAGATGATATCCCAACAACAATAACATCTTTGTTCCTAGCCCCAGTGTCTTCTTCTTCCTCAGCTATGTGCTACAACTGACTGTGAGTGAGTGTGTGATAAATAGAGAGGCTAGCTCTCTATTTATACTAATTCATGACTTGAAAAAACCCTACTAGGGCCGACTTCACTAGGTGAGTCTAACAACCCTAGTGCCCCGGAACTACAGGGACTTTAACCCTTGAACAATAGGAGGGTTACCCATAATGACTTGACATGACTTGTTTACATTATAGATCCTCTCGATAGGAACATTGAGGCATGACATGACTCAAATATATTATAGACACTTCCTGGAATAAAAATATGGGTACAAGACATAATATATATAAGTGAATGTTATAGATCAAAATGACACATCTCTACCTGTGACCACTTTCCTATGTTTTCGTCGCATGTCGACACTTCCATGATGACACTTCATGAAAAGTCACTAAAAGTCACTAAAAAAACACCTAACTTGGAGGACCCATATCTTGAGTTTTGTAACTCCATTTTACCTTATCTTTGCATTGTTGGAAAAATATTTATGTTAACTAAAACTTTCTAGCAGACACCAAAGTCTGAAAATGCCCAAAAATACACTAAAATTGAGTTTTTGATGTGTACGGGACTTTCCTTAAGGAAACTCGCATACGTACGCAAGTTGCTATATATAATAGTCATGTACGCCTTAAATACATGAATTTCTACATTGCAACCTACATATATTTCCTCGTGTACACGATTTTTTTCTCTGCAACCCATGTACGCCTCCTGAAAATGTCAAAAAATATGTATTTTGAAATTTGGGTAGTTTGGGTAGTTATGCAACTGACTCCTTTAGTTGGAACTACTTTGTCAACTACTTTGTCTTCGACCCTAACTCTTTATTAACCATATAAATAGAGGTAGAGAGGGCCATGAGAGGGGACTTGAATCTTTTCATTGTTATGCTGGAGGATTTGGAACTCTCTTTTCCCATGCCTTTTCCCTAGAAGCATTGTCCTTATGTTGCAGAGTTTGGAGGCTAAGTTCCTTGGATAAGAGAAGCAGCAAAACCAGATAAAGGTTTCGTTAGGTGTCGAACTTGAAGAAAAGGTATACTTGTACTTGTTTTCAAGATTAATAAAGATGTGATGTACTTCTTCTTCCCAAATTATTGTTCAATATGTGATTGAATCTCTGTTTATGATCATATGATGATGTTAATCAGATCACTGTTTCATATTTATTTGATTATCATTTCTTTATATGTGGTCATAATGGTTTGAGGAAGGTATAATTCATTTTGCAGGTCTCTTGGAGCAAGAGGAGCAAGAGAAGGATTTAAGGGCTGCTTGGATCAACCTTCATTTGGCTAAGGTATGAACCATTCTAATATTTGAATCTTGTTTATATTTTCCTGCCTAACCATTTGCATCCACCTTTCAACCCTAGTACGTTGATGGCCTCTTAAACCCTAGCCATAGGATACTTTCCTTTACAACAGAATTGGCGACTTCACTGGGGACAACCTTATCTGTTTGGGGTTTCTTTGTCTTTCTTTCAGCATTTTGTAAAGTTTTAGGTCCTTCTTACAAGTTAGGAACACCTTTTGAGTTTGTTGGAACACCTTTCCTGCCTTCCTAGGTCAGTTTTTAATCCTTTTTGTGCCTTTTGTCATCCATACACGACTTTGCAAGCTAAACAGTCATGTGTCTGTTTTGTATATGCGACTTGCACTACCTACAACCTATGTGTCATACGTGACCTGCCTTAAGGAAACCCGTGTATGCACCTAAATTTGTATTCTTTCATCTTTTTTTAGGGTTTTTGGGTGATTTGAGGGTTGTCTGTAGGGTCTTCAAGGGTCCTTTGCATGTGCATGACTCTTGAGAGGTTGTTTGATCTCTGTTAGGTTCTCTTTGTCTATATTGTAAGTCTCTTTCAAGTCTTTGAACTTGTTTTTGCTGCCTCCCCCCCCCACCTCCTTCTTTGGCTTGATCTTGTTGGACAAGGTAATGAGCAACCTCTGCTTGTTGGAGACATTTACCATCATACCCACTCTTTTGGTTAAATTTTCCTAGTTAAACCACTATCCTAAGTTTAATTGACATCAGTGGAGCATAAATTTCCATCATCCAGTCACACCCATGCCTACCTACAGTCAAGGAGGATAACTTAGCCTTCTCCTACAGTCAAGGAGGCTAACTGGAGCACTCCGGGGGTGATCTGTGTGACATTAATACACCTAATTGCTAACTAGTGGTTACAATCAGTTCAACCAATCAGTTACAGTCAGTTAAGGTGCCTCCAGTCATTAAATATATTATTTAATGATTATTTATTATTATTTAATGAACTAGAGTCAACAAGGCGCCTCCACCAACTTCTGATGGTCAGTTCAGCTTCAGTTAACCTCGTCGGGGTTCATTGGAGTCATAAAGCACTAGAACTTGATGATTGGATTGCTATGACATGTGTTTGATCTCCTTCAGTTTAGATTCAGTCATTTATTGCACTCCGACTTCAGTTAGGGTTTGGTGAGTCAATTAGGGTTTTGGTCAAGTGGTTAACTGAGTGAGTTTGAATGGTTGAGAGTCAGTTAAGCTAGAATCACTCAATGAATTCAAATTGTCTCCTTAGGTATTCGAATTCTTCATGGATTTAAGCCATTGCTCAGCATTGTAATTGTAACCCTTTATTGTTTATTAAATATACAGAGAGGAAACCATTCTGGTTCCGATTAACACCATTTCATGAGTATTTGTTTATTATTCTTTGATGAGATTGATTCTTAGTTCCTCGATCATGTGCAAGAATTAATATGGTATTAGAGCATACGGCAGGACAAAGATCTATCTCTCAAAAACAATCTTTTTGACAGATTTCTCCATGAAATTTGAGTAATAGCTCAAAAATCCAGCACTGCACCAGAAGCCAAGGCTTACCACTCAATATCCCAAGTAAAGAACTTGTTGATCAAGCTTGCTTGATTGACTATGCTGGGCGTGATGAAATCCTAAAATGTGCAGGATGTCCAACCTTACGATGCCTCTTTTTGTTTTGATTTGCAGGTTCTAACAAGTACAACTTCAAATGGACTCATTAATCCCTCTTCTCACCCCATTCACAAGCTATTCGGAATGGAAGTTGAAGATGATTGCATCTCTCAAGAGACGAGGCCTCTACGAGTTGTCTATTGGACTTGGAAAAGAGTCTTATGATAATGAGAATGACTAGCTAAATGATGGTGATAGAGCTTTTGGAGCAATATGTCTGGCCCTTTCTCCTAGCTTGTACTACCTTATTGATTCTGCTGAATACCCAAAGAATTTCTGGCCAATATTGGACAGAACCTTTGGCAAGCACAATATCATAATAGTACTTTGGAGATCAAATCCAGCACCACAAGAGTTCTTCACTCAAAACACTCAGCCTCTACTCTCTCCGATGAAGTTGTTCAAGATGAAGATGAAGCAGAATCTTCTACACATTCAATTCGAATTGAAGAAAGTCTCCATGAAGTGACTCCTTCTCCTGATGCTCCAGAAGTTCATGAGATCTATGATATCTCATCTTCTCATCTTTCTGAAATAGAAGAAGAGATTTGAATCTATGATATTGAAGAAAAATACTGCTTCACTTCCATGCAAACATTCACCGGTGATTTTCCTTTGAATTCTGTGCAAAATTTACCAGTAATTGCTTCCGAAAGTGAAGAGAAATTTGATTTTTCTCCCTCTAATGTTGCTGCTGGTGTGAAAATATGTAAAAAATTGGATATTTTGGAAGAAATATCAGATTATAAGAGTGACACATTCGCTCCCCATGATCTAGATCTTCCAGCAAAATCTTGCAAGATTGCATGCACCAAAATTCAGAATTTTGAAGAAAAAGACAACTATGCATCCACCGTCTCGGTTGACCATAATTTTGGATCTGATATGAACCTTATTGGATCTGATATGATATTATTTGGATCTGATCTGATATTTCTTGGTTCAAAATTTCAGGTTCATAAACCTTCAGTACTGCTTGTAGCTGTTCTCATCAACGGTGTGAAGAAACAAGTACCGCAAGTCTCCTACAAAATGCTGCTAGGGATTTGATTTCATTTCACAGTTTTGGATCCATTGTGAAATTATTTAGATCTGATTTACATTCTGATATCATATTATTTTGTTCATATTTTAAAATCCAAAATCCTTCAGTCATGCTTGTAGCTTCTCTCACCAATTTCGGTGTGAAAAATCAAGTACCGCAGTTCTTCTTCAAATTTGCTTATGGGGATTTGGTGTTAGTTTCCTCTTATGAGGTTGCTGATATTTTATTTTGTGAATCATTAGATATTTATGAAGCTATATCATATTATGGAGCTCAAGCATTCGCTCTCCAGAGTCCCAGGGATTCTCTACCTTTGGTCACAAGCTCATCTCCTCACAGAACTAGTAAAGAGGAAGACATTCTGCATCCGCTTGGACACTTGCTCCTAAGATTTGGGGCTGATTTTACCACTCATGGTTTTCTGTTCAAGGCTGAAACATATCAGTTTATTGAGTGTTCCACACATGGTTCGAATCCTCAAGAACCTTTGCTCTCTCTTCAAATGATTTCAGTTTCTCTACATGGGTTCATTTTTCATCGTGCGACTGTTTATATTTCTGATTTAGTTGAGTGCATTGTTCTTCTTCCAAAGTGGAATATTCCTCTAGACATATTCATTTATTTTGGATTCAGAGGTTCACATGCATATTCTCAGGATGCTGCTGCATAGAAGAACCAATTCTTGATTTACTGCTTAGTTTGAGGGGGGGTATTTTTCCCATGAGGTTTTCCCCGTTTCCTTGGTTATATTAAGCAGTTACTTTATTGTACAGGGTGACCTATGGACTTAGTTTCCAGGGCCCTAGAATTTTTATGCATATCTATTTTGTAACTCTTCCTGAGTATAGCTTAAGGGGCGGTGTTGGAGACATTTACCATCATCAACCCATGCAGCTTGAAGTTCATGCTGGGGGCACACACTCAACTGCTGCAAAGGATGTTGATCCTAACCATGCAGCCTTTATTGTTCATGTTGGTGGTGCCCATCCAAACTCTATAGGTCATGTTGGACCCAGTCTCTCAGCCTCTGTGTTTCATGCTAAAGACAATCTCTCAGCCACTGCGAGTCATGTTGACACTGTTGAAAAGACTAATCGTTCAAAACACAAGACCAAGTTTCCTTGTAAGATTTGTGAGGGAGACAACATTACTTATAAATTCCCTTCTATCGCAGAGGTGCAAAGAGTTTCGTTTCATGGTAATCCCATTTTTTAACATTCTGAAGCTTTTCAACAACCAACCTCTCTTAGTCAGGTTGGACCCAATTACCCAGCCTCTGGTGGTCATGCTAGGGGCAAAATCTCAGGCTCTATAGGTCATGTTGAGAGAAAACAATTAGCCACTACTATTCATGTTGACACCGTTGAGAAAATTGGTCGTTCAAAGTGAAAAATTAAGTTCACTTGTAAGCCATGTGAGGGAGATCATCTTACTCACCATTGCCCTGCTATCGCAAAGGTGCGAAGAGTGTGGTCCAAGACTCAATATTTTCCTTCTCCTGAACAACCTACAGTTTCTCAACAACCTACTCAACATTTGGTTGATCAAGTGGTTGAACCAATCTCATCTTTGGTCAATCCCACTCTTCTTTCGGAGAGTGATCTTGATGTGATTGAACCAATGTCACCTTTGGTCAATCCCACTCTCCCTTCAGTGAGTGACTTTCATGAAGCAATTGAAAAGAATTCATTGTCGATCAATCCCACTCTTCCTTTGGAGATTGAAGTGTCTATTAGTCACATTTTCTTCACTTCCAGTTCAGAACTTACTGAACAAGGGGCACTGAACTCATTTTGGATCAACCCCCACCAAGCTCTGGGATTGCTTCCTTTGATTGGGATAGACTAGTTGAGTCGTGCCTTCCTTATGATGCACCTTTCTAGATAAAGGTCAAAGTTGAACCATACATGATTGCTTGTTGTATTGTTGATGAAGGAGCCTCAGTTAGTATCTTGTCTTCTCATGCTTGGCGAGGCATGGGATCTCCTAGCCTTATGTCGACTACTAGTCAGTTACTGGCGTTTGATATAATAACTTGTATATCCTTGGGAATTCTTACTCAAACACTTGTTACTTTGGGTGGGAAGACCTTCTTAGTTGAATTCATGGTGATAGAAGACCCCTTGGACTTCAATATGCTCCGTGGACGTGATTATGTCTATGCCATGCAAGCTATGGTGTCAACATTCTTTCATGTGATGTATTTTAATCATGGTGAAGAAATTGTCACTATCGATCAGTTGGATTTTCTTGATCCATCTCCTGACCCAACTAGAGACTAGGTCTTTCCTTTATCGATTCCCAGTGTTTCTATAGACACTCCCCTGCCATAGGTGAGCTATATGGCCTCATGTCCTTTGCATTCAATTTCTACTGAGAAGCAGCTTCTGTTTTCATGCTTACCTTCTCAAGACTTGGTCCCAACAGTTGACCAGGTGAGTCATCCTATACAGACTGTGGGGCCTAATATCCACTCTGTCAATCCATTTGAAATTTTATACATGTGTCCTATCTCGGATGATCTCCTTCCTTCAGATGAAGTCTTCCTAGAGTCTTTGATATAGTCTGATCTTCTATTGGATGTTGGTTCAGTTATGACTATGTCTAACCCTGATTTGCCTAATAATCCTGACCTTTCTTCTTATATTGGTCTTGTTGAGTCTTTTGAATCTTCCTTTGAACAGCAAGTCAGTGATCCTGATGAGTTTTATTTTTCTTATGAATTTTTCAACTCCCATGATACTAAGTTTGTTCATGCAAACTCTATCTCCGTTGTTGATTTTTGATCTCCTTCTGAGGTTAATATTACTGATTATAAACCCTCAAGCCTTGGTGCTATAGAATCCTCTTCAGTCGATTCTACCTTGACTTTACCTTTTATAGAAGATAGCAAAGTCACACATGTTTCTACCAAAGTGATCTATTACAGAACTTTTATTCTGAATATGATTCTAATTTTGTTATTTTTTGGAAACAAGATTTTTAGTTGGAGTCACAACTGTTTACTGGCCTTGTCTTGTTGTTCAAGTTGTAAATTCATTTGCATGTGCCCTGCTCACGCTTATGATCCTGATTCCGGCTTCCACGCTTTTAGCTCGTTGTATAAGCCCTCATCTTTGTTCTCATCATCGCCCAGCCTTGTATCATTTTTTCTTTGCAACTTGACACCCTTTACCTTGAGGAGACATTCCCTGAGTGTCTTTACCTTGCTCTTGTTCCTTGCATTATGCATAGGTTTGTTCCTTGCGCTTGGAACTAGTTTCGCTTACCCCTGACACTCGTCTCCTCACATTTAGAGCATTCGTTCTGCTCTCCTTCGAGCTCGTTAAAAGCAGTAAGGAGGCCACGAGTTGAATTTTCTGGACTCATTAAAACTTCATGGGAAAGATATTGAGTTTCTTTAGGCCCAGTTCTGACTCCTCAAAATAGACTTGACTGCCAAGTAAACTTATCCATTCATGCTCATTAAGAATATGTGAATGGGAATCCACATTGGTGGTAGGTTATCTCTTTCTCGGACCATGTGGAATAATACGAGAAAGGAGCACTCTCTTTTCTATAGAATTGAGAAGAGTATTCTCATGAATAGTTTTATCACTTTTCCACACCTGAGGGACTAAACTTACGGAAAAGGAACCCCCGGTATGAACTTAGTTTTCTCTTTTTCATGCTCTGGACCTAAACATGAAAAATATTCCGAGTGTACTTTATGTCTTTATCATGCTCTTTAAAATTTAAAGAATAAAGCATCGAGTTTATTGATGTAATCCCCATTCCTTGTAATCAAATGGATCTTTCCGAGTGATCTTTCCTTCCTTCACACTCATAAAAATCAGGCTATATGCTGCTTTTGAAGGAGCGTTGGGTAGGTGGTAATTTAGCCTTTTTCAGACCTTCCTGACTAAGTACAAAAAAGGTGCACCTTACTTCTTTGGAAGCTAAGAGATTTCTTCTATGGTTTGTTTTATACTTTTTCGGGCTCAGGAGACTAAATTGTACGTAAAATAACCCCCCTTGGAGTCTTCTTTGGAGTTTTCAGACTCTCTAAACTATGAAAAAACCGTCGAGCATGTACTAGTTCAGGCTCGTAAAATCCATGAATAAGTGCCTTATCAAGCATTCTTTTGTCTTTTCTTCGAGCTTGCCAAAAATGAAGATGGTCCCAAGTTTTCTTTCTTGGACTCGTTAAACCTTTACAACAAAGAGGGGAAGGGAAGTTCATTCACATGTTTTTTACATCATGGTAGCAAGTCTTGTTTCCTTAAACAAAGCACCAGTTTTGAGTTTGGCAACAGTTGGGTCCTAGTATTTTGACCTTATCCCAATATTGAGTTTCTTACTCCTCCAGTTGTCCTCTTTTCCAATTATATGGGGAATCTGGTAATGTCTCCTACATTGTAGATTTGTGTCATTGGTTCTTTCATGTCAAAATCTGCCTAACTTAGTTTTTGTGTCATGCTCACTATTCAAGGATTAAACCTTTGTCGACCATACTATAGTTGCCTTGACCTTTTGCGTCGGCCATTCCCTGGTATTAGTTCATTAACTCATGTCTTCAGCATTTCTTGTCGTGAAATTCAGTACCAATTCCAGATCCAATTAGTCTTTGACTTACCTCATGTTGGATGATGAAGGATGCCTTAATTCCTTCCTTCCAACGGTTCTCTTCCTATCGACTACAACACATCTTGCTCTGGGAATGAGATTTAGAGTTTTATGACAGTACCTTGGGGATTGTATTAATTAGTGGCAATTTCCCTTGCTATTGGGTAGTGGGAATACCTTAATGTCTCCTACTCAATGGATTCTTCAAGTGTTCAACTTCAAGTCCTTGTACTCACACTTGTTAGAATGTACTAGGTACCTTGGGGACCATTTTCATTAATGGTGGTTTCCCTCACGTTTGTTAATAGTTCTCATTATTGATCGGTAATCAAATGGTTTCCTCCATGTTTGACTTCAACTCTTTTATTCGCATGGTTAGCATTCGTACCTTTTTTGGGCGGTTTGGATTGAAGACCTTGGGCCAATAGTATCATTGTCATTTTTCTATTACCTAAGTTGTGCAAGACCTTTTTACATTTTATATGACATTTTCCTGAGACATAGATCCACCTTGTATTTTTGTGGCTATGATCGATTATCGAGTATGGATCCACCTTTTTCATTTGTGGCAATGAATCCTTTAGATTTTATATGGCACCTTTTTGCATATTAAGTGACCATGATAGTTTCATCAATTATACATATGTTGGATCCTTTTGTATCTTTATGGAAATGTTTTTTATATGGACTTGTATGTCCCAGAGATCAGTTTTTTCTGACATTTATCTTTCTTTCAGGTACCTTTGTTCGAGCCTTTCGATCTTGGATTCTCTGCTCTCTCCATACTCAGTTGTTTCCTTTATAATGTATTTAGGCTATCATCTTCCCCTCTAACCTCATAAATTAGGGGGCATCTGTTATAGCTCAAAATGACACATCTTTTCCTGTGACCACTTTCCTATGTTTTCGTCGCATGTCGACACTTCATGAAGAGTCACTGAAAGTCACTGAGAAAACACCTAAATTGGAGGACCCATATATTGAGTTCTGTAACTCTATTTGACCTCATATTTTCACTGTTGGAAATAAATTTATGTTAGCTAAAACTTTCCAGAAGACACCAAAGTTTGAAAATTTCCAAAAATATCCTAAAAATGAGTTTTTTATGTGTACGTGACTTTCCTTAAGGAAACCTGAGTACATACGCGAGTTACTATATATAATAGTTGTGTACGCATTAGATACATGAATTTCTGTATTGAAACCCACATATACCTCCTTGTGTACATGACTGTTGTCTCTGCAACCCAAGTACACCTCCTAAAAATGTCAAAAAAAAACATATTTCAAAATTTGGGTAGTTTGGGTAGTTATGCAACTGACTCCTTTAGTTGTAACTACTTTGTCTTCAACCCTAACTCTTCATTAGCCATATAAATAGAGGTAGAGAGGTCCATGAGAGGGGACTTGAATCTTTGCATTGTTATGCTAGAGGATTTGGAGCTCTCTTTTCCCATTCATTTTCCCTAGAAGCATTCTTCTTGTGTTGCAGAATTTGGAGGCTGAGTTCCTTGGAGAAGAGAAGCAGCAAAACCAGATAAAGGTTTCGTGGGGTGCCGAACTTGAAGAGAAGGTATACTTGTACTTGTTTTCAATATTAATAAATATGTGATGTCCTTCTTATTCCCAAATTATTGTTCAATGTGTGATTGAATCTATGTTTATGATCATATGATGATGTTAATCAGATCATTGTTTCATGTTTATTTGATTATCATTTCTTTATATGTGGTCATAATGGTTTGAGGAAGCTATAATTCATTTTACAGGTCTCTTGGAGCAAGAGGAGAAATATAAGGATTGAAGGGATTCTTGGATCAACCTTCATTTGGCTAAGGTATGAGCCATTCTAATCTTTGAATCTTGTTTATATTTGCCTGCAAAACCATTTGCATCCAACTTTCAACGCTAGTACGTTGATGGCCTCTTAAACCCTAACCATAGGATACTTTCCTTTACAACAGTGAATACATTCCCAAGTTACAAATACATCAATAGAAACATGGATCATCCTCATGAGATCCATTGGAAAGTAGCCAAGAGAATCCTAAAATTTGTTCAGGGAACAAGGACACATGGGATTTTCTACAAAGAAAAATATGACTTATATCTAGTTGGATTTACTGATAGTGATTGGGCAGGTGACAACACATATCAAAAGTAAACCTCAGGAAATGTGTTCATTCTTGTAGAAGGACCAATCAACTGGTCAAGTAAGAAGAAGAGTGCCATAGCACTCTCATCTACAGAGGCAGAGTATAGAGGAGTTGTAAATGAAGCTACTCAATGTTTATGGTTGCAGGGGATACTTGGAGAATGTTCTTTTGAATAAGAGTTTTCAATAGTCATATATTGTGACAATAAAAGCACCATTTGAATCTCCACTGATCCAGTTCAAAGATAAATAACCAAGCACATTGAGATCGATATGCACTATATCATGGAGCTTGTGCATGATGGTACCATTGCTCTACTCTACTGCGCATCTTCAGAAAAAGTAGCAGACATCTTCACCAAAGTATTCTATGAGAAGACCTTCATTAATCTCAAATCACTGCTAGGGATTGCTGATCATGTGGTGAAGAATGATTGATGACAATATTTCCAAAATTTGGTTTTCCTGTCCATGTTTAAGGGAGGATTTTCCCACTGGGTTTTTGCCTCTTTCCTTGGTTGTATGGACATGCAGTATGTAAAAGGGTGACTAAACCTTGTTGCTAGGCCCTATAATTTTCTGATATTTACTCATAAATTTAGGATTAAGGGGGTGTGTTAGAATAATTAACCCATAGTTACTCATATTTGACATTAATTAAATCATTTTTTGCCTTATTCCTAGAATCCTAGATTCCCTCTCTATGCTAGTTGACTTCTACATGTTCCGAGAAGTCAATACTTGCTAAACTAGGTACCAGATTTAGCACTTTGGAATCATCTTGGAACCATATTTAGCATGTCTTATTTATTCCTGATTCCTTAAAGCGCATATCTGCTTTTTCTAAAAGCTTCCTTGCTTTACATATTATTTAAGGCATAAAGGAAAAGCTAGTCTAGGGGAACTTGCCTTGTTTTTTGACCACATCATCCTCCTTCCTTTTATCCATACAAAAGAAAGAATGAGTTTTCTTTCCACCACACATTATCTTTTCCACTTGGTTTATCTAATTTGTGAGGATCTTCATTGGATTTGGAAAGTCCTTTTTTGCACCTATGGGGGATTTGACTTGTTTTAGTAAGCCTAATTTTTGACCAATTTGAATAGAAACCTTGTGCTTTCGAATATCTCAATTAATTATATATTTGAGTATCCTATTACTTCATATGGTTGGCTAATGTACAATTATTCAATACAGGATTAAGTTGTGCTCCAATTTCAGTCTCCTTTTGTGTGAATTTTGCATGTTTCATTAGAAATTTTGTGAGTGTAATTGATCTATCTCTTTGGTTCAATTTCCACAATGAAGGAGCCTCAATTAGTATCTTGTCTTCTCATGCTTGGTGAGGCATGGTATTTCCCAACCTTGTGTCGACTACTAGTCAGTTATTGGCGTTTGATAGAAGAAATAGTATAGCCTTGGGAATTCTTACTCAAACACATGTTACTTTGGGTGGGAAAATCATCTTAGTTGACTTCATGGTGATAGAATATCCCTTGGATTTCAATATGCTCCTCGAATGTGATTATTTCTATGCCATGCAAGTTGTGGTGTCAACATTCTTTCGTGTGATGTATTTTAATCCTGGCGAAGAAATTGTCACTGTCGATCAGTTGGATTTTCTTGATCCATCTCTTGACCCAACTAGAGACCAGGTCTTTACTTTATTGATTCCCAGTGTTTCTATAGACACTATCCCACCATGGGTGAGCTATGTTGCCTCATGTCCTTTGAGTTCAATTGACATTGGGGAGAAGCCTCTATTTTCATGCTTACCTTCTCAGAACTTGCTCCCAGCAGTTGACCAGGTGAGTCATCCTATACAGACTATGGAGCCTGCTCTCCACTCTGTTGATCCATTTGAAATTTTAGATATGTATCCTATCTCAGATGATCTCCTTCCTTCGGATGAAGTCTTCCTAGAGTCTTTGATACAATCTAACCTTATTTTAGATGTTGGTTCAGTTGTGAATAAGTCTAACTTTGATTTGATTAGTAATCCTGATCTTTCCATGGATTGGTCTTCTTATGTTGGTATTTTTGAGTTTTTGGACTCTCCCTTCGAACAACAAGTCAGTGATCCTGATGAGTTTGATTTTTCTTATGAATTTTTCAACTCCTGTGATACTGAGTTTGTTCCTACAGACTCTATCTCCCTTATTGATTTTTTCTCTCCTCTTGAGGTTGATATTACTGATTATAAACCCTCGAGCCTTGGTGCTATAGAATCTTCTTCGGTCAATTATGACTTGACATTCCCTTTTGTAGAAGATAACAAAGTCACATGTGTTTCTGCCAAAGTGACCTGCATCAGATCTTTTCTTCTGAATGTGA
This sequence comes from Pseudotsuga menziesii, assembly GCA_001517045.1. Classification (NCBI taxonomy): domain Eukaryota; kingdom Viridiplantae; phylum Streptophyta; class Pinopsida; order Pinales; family Pinaceae; genus Pseudotsuga; species Pseudotsuga menziesii. The sequence goes on along the minus strand of LPNX010789058.1, from coordinate 7,850 downwards.
TTCTGATGTTGTTGTTTCTTGGAGACATGATTTTTAGTTGGATTCACAAGTGTTTATAGTCCTCCCCTTATTGTTCAATATGTAACTACATGTGCATTTTCCCTGCTCGTGCTTATGAGCTTGATGTCAGCTTTCATGTTTTTATCTTGTTGTATAAGCCCTCATCTCTTCTCTCATCATCGCTCAGCCTTATATCATTTTTCCTTTTGCATAGGTTTTTTCCTTGCGCTTGGAACTAGTTTCTCCTTCCTATGAAAGTCACTCTCCAAAGGGAGAGTGGGATTGACCAAAGGTGACATTGGTTCAATCACATAAGGATCACTCTCCAAAAGAAGAGTGTGTTGGGAACTTGGGCAGACCCGGGTTAATGCTTTACACGTCGCACCAACAAAAGACCCACTGTGTTGGCCCTTTCGGCAACAACCTGCGCGCAGGTTGCAGTCTCACCCGAAACAGCAATGGGGTGCCTCAGAATCAGGTTTCTGCATGCAGAGAGGGGTATTACTGTACCTTAGCCTTTCTAACTAATTACTAATCAACTTTTGATTAACTTATCATTCATTCATATATATTTCACAGCATAATAAACAAACCAAACTTGCATAACCCACTACAGGGAATTCACAGTGCAGCTTAGTAGTAACAGAGATTTTATAATATCAAATATATTCAGTTTAAT
>LPNX010788996.1:3396-13596 GCA_001517045.1 Pseudotsuga menziesii | reverse complement strand
ATTAATGCGACTAAGAATGATTGGGGACAAATTTACTAGGTGGAAGGTTAAAATGACAAGTGAATCCTCAGGAATTATATGCAGAATAACAATTCCCTTGATAAACTAAGCCTGATGGGGTCATCCTAATATGAAGTAACTCGCAAATATGTTGATTTCTCCACTAACAAGTTTTGGGTCAGTATGTTCCTCGTTTGGTATCAAAGCAAGGACATTTTCATTCATTTTGGAAAATTAATGAAAATATGGGAAAGGCACATAAAATTTTGGGCCTTAATATTTATATATTTAGGATAATATAAAATTTCACTCTCATTTCAAGAGAGATACTTCTTTAGAATCAAAGGAGGAATAACTCTATAAATAGAAATCTTACCATTATTAATTTAGGTGGAATTACATCGAAAGTATTTACAATCCCAAAATAGAATTTAATTATAGAGTAAAAAAAATTGAATGTTACTGCAATAAGAGAAATTTGAAGTGGTATTTTACTAAAATATAGTGTTGGGATGGCACATGCTTCTAATTCATTACTACACCTCCAGAAATAGGGAGTCTACCTCAGAAAAAACAATGACATTTTTAATGCAAAGACTTACTCAATTCTCTGTGCACCATTTGGCTAATCATTTGCTTCGTGGGTTATTTAATGGCATTACGGGTTCTCTTCGGGGGGTGGGTGGCCATGGCGCGAAGGATTTTTCATTCCTGTATGCCTTTTAGATGTGGAGGCTGGTAGTGTTGGGGATGCCCATGATGCTACTCTTGTCATCTTTATTGTAAATAAACTACATGGAGAGATATGTATTGTTTTAGATGTGTGAACCTCTTCTCTTGCATGATGGGAGCAGGTGGGGATTCGCATATCGCTGTTTTTCATCATCTTGCTGTGAATAAACTAGAGGGAGAGATCTATATTGATTTAGATCTGTGAACCTGCTCTCTTGGTGGTGGATATCTATGCACCCTTGGGGCTAGGAGACCTGTGTATCCACTCACAAATGAACTGATACTGAAACCCTCACAAGGGTGTGATTTGGATTGATACACAAATATTTTAGCTACCTCGCACTCCATGGAGGTCTTCTTTGCAAATAAAATTTTGTAGAGTACTGCTGGAGGATTGTGCAAATAACAAAAATGGAACAAAACTATGCAAAGTGTTGTAGAGTACTACAAAAATTGAATTGAAAGAGAACCCACTGAAAAGAGAACTAATACTACTGCAAAATAAATCTGAACCAAAAATGCGAGATCACTGCTAGGCTTGGACTAAGGGGAATGGATCCCTATGGAAAGGTTGTGGAATCCCATGCCATGTTGAATATGGCTTGCTCAAGAATGCAAAATGAACTTCTGCCAATTGTCCAATATGCCATGTTGAAGATGGCTTTGCTAGAGAGTGCTTCTCGCTGGTGAGCGATAGTTGTTGCTATTATGGGGTTGAGCATTTCTAACTACTGTGGAGGCACATGGAACCCAACATGTCCTGGAAAATAGTCCTTTAAGAGACATGAGGTACTATTGTAAAATAGTAATAGGAATGATGGATGGTGGCATCCGAAAGAAGGAAAGGTTGGTGTACAAACATGCTTTTGTTGTACAAAGCGATGTAATTAATAGTCCTAGAAAGTTTAGTAGAAAAACCCATGAGGATGTTACAAAAAGAAATAGAAGTCTAAGAACACCACATTCAACTTGCATATCAGTGTCTCCAAGCTCATCTAGAGAAGGTTACAGATGATGCCACAAGTGGATAAACATATTGTGTTCAGCTTGCAAATATTTGGTGATTGTGTCATTGAAGTCAACCTCAGCAGGTGAAGATCTGGAAATTTTAATCTGATCAACTGGAGAACTATGAACTGAGGAGACAACTAATTTTTTAACATGTTTTCCTATAAACAGCCTATATGTAGAGTAAGTATGAATTATTTCCATCACCGATCCAATGAAATTTGGAATTGGTACCTTGTCTAAAGATCGAGAATACAAATAAAGTCGATAATATGTATTTGACATCAGTAATTTTGGATTGTAAGACTGAAACTGACTGTTTAGTGATGAGTTGTCATACATGTCCAATTTCTTGAAAAAATCCATGGTGTAAATAGTAAAATGGTCCACTACAATTACACCAACATTAGAATCAAGGTGATGAGAATAGGAGTTTTCATCCTTCAAACTGCTCCCAATTACCAACACACCAGGAGAGTAAAGCTATGAATACAATGTTGAAGCTTGGAAAGTATCGGAAACTCCTTATATCTACATTTCTCTAACATTTGTTCAATTATATCAGCTAGATCATCGATTTGAATCTCTTCAAAATCCTGAAATTGGAGAAAATGGTCACCCCCATGTCCTGTCATATAAAGAAGAATGTGACTACCTTCATCACTCAAGAGGCGCTTTGAACAAGGAACAACAGAATGATGTCGCCCAGTCAAAACATGCAAGAAGTTTTCAACAGTCACCTCATATCCTCTGTAATCTACCTCAACATTATCGCAATATATATTAAGTTGATGGTTCTCATTGTTGAACACTTGAGAAGGATAGCTATTTCTAGAGTTGCATGCCATATCATCTCCCATCCTGAGTATTATAGTCTTATTAGGTATCCCTAGCCTTTTTATTGTTCGATATAGGGACAATGTGATAGCCATGTGCCAATAATTGAACCTGAATTGAGATGTGCATAGCAAAACTATCGAGCTGTTAGTGTGCATTGTTCCCACGGGCCCAAAGGGTGAGGAATATCCATAGACTATCAAAATTATCTACGATGATACAAACAAGAGGGATAACCTCATTTTCATATTTCCTCAAGTTGTCATTTGCAATGACTAAATTTCTGCTGATAGAAGAAATGTGATTGAGATTAGTGTGAGTCAACTTGCCATCCCAAACTCCTATGAACTTTAGCTGATAAAAGATAGTGATAAAATTTCCTCTGATAAGAAATGCACTTCACAGGTTGCATAAGGTATGCCTTATGGTGGAGTTCTGCACTTGTGTAGATGAAGTGGATTTAGGGTTTTCGCAGTAGAGTAGAAGGATAAAATGTAATGCCTACATCATGGAGACCGAGGCTATTGAGGAGGGAGAGAGAATGGAAGATCTTGTTAGATCCCTGAGTCAAGTATGTGCAGTGCTAGGAACTCAATGGGGTGATGAAGGAAATGGAAATATTGTTGACATTTTAGCACAATGCTATGATATTATGGTGCATTGTTAGGGAGGGGAAAATGCTGGTGACATAATATACAACAACGAGGAAAATAATTTTGTACTAGATTTCTCAACTGAACCAAGGAACATAAATATGAGGATTACAAAGAAGACCATGAAAATGGAATACAGAATGGAATATCATATGGAGAAATTTAGTTATTCAGTGGAGATTTTCTTTAGCACCTTCAAATCGAAATATGGATGGTATTCCACTTAAATGACATCTGCTGCAACTTCCCAAGTATTACAAATAGTGACAACTTCCCACACAAATAAAGGTGTCATTTCTTTACACTCACAACCCCCTTTCATATTAAATTACCATTTCCCCTTTTCAACATGAGTTGGATGGAATGGGAAATGAGGGGATTGGGAAAACAAATAATTTGACAAGGATGTTGATGTACCTTAGTGACCCAATCAGCAAACTCATTTGCACTTTTCACAGTTTGAGAGAGAAATACGAATCCAAAATTTTTCACATGCTTCACAAAGTCTTCACGGGATTAGGGTTTTCACTAAAAGGAGTCTTCAACTCTCACACACAAAACAATGAACAATGCCACTGCTTCATTTTGGGGATGAGTGGCAGGAGGAGGCCATGTTCATCAAGGAGAGGGGTAAGACTCTTGAGGGTGAGTATGTTGGAGGGTAGGCGCAACAGAGATGGAGGGTATGCAATAATGGACAAGGATATGGGGTGGAGTAAGGTATTCGCAGCGATGATGGAGGCGTAGATGATGGAGAGCAAATGATGGAGAGAAGATGATGGAGAGAAGATGAAAAATGGTGGAGGCACAAATGATGGAGGGAGTGTTAGTAGAAGCATGCCTAAAAGCAACAAAAAAGTGGAGAAAATCTTGTTAGTGTGTTGGAAGGAGGGAATGCGTGGAGCGATGAAAATGGTTTGCAGAAAATGAGGATTAGAGGACAGTAAATTCTTTAGCTATGAATGGTTTTCAAAATTAGCATTAGGGACATATCACAGCCATGGGGAAGGGCACGATGGAAAATTGGAAGAAAAAACTAGAATCAGAAAAAAAAAATAGAGAACTACAGGAAATAGGTTTTAATAAAAATGAGCATTAGATAGCGAAAGCGAGAAAAATAAATTAATTAAAATCTAGGTCTAGGAGCGAACTACTCTAATTCCAATTGATTTGCTGTTCACGATGAGATCTAGTAGGAAAGATCGAAGGTGAGGCTAGGAGAGCCTTACCTCTCAATGGAGAAACCTAAAAGAACACTCAGAACCAAAACAATATTCATAAAACCTTAAAACATGTAAGACACTAGAGTGGCACAAGAAAATTTGAATGCTTCATTAGGAGGCTAGATGTGTTTTCATAACAATTACAAAGGGACCTCATTGATGAGGCCAAAACAAGCACAATAAATGCTGTTGATTATTTATACTAATATCTAATATATCTACTTAATACATTACCAAATACATAATGGGGAGCGTGGGCCTCCCATACATCCCATGGATACACTTGATATGCTTATTGTTGATACAATGTACAATACGTTTGGTGTTTTGTCCTGCCTTGTCTAGATGCATTCTTGGGGAATTTTGGTTTCTGTCTGCATGTTTGATTTAAAGAAGGCCATGCATGCATTTTAATTCCTACCTATGCTAAACACATTGCATACCTACAGGAAGAGACCCGTAATCCATCTCCAAATTTTGGGGCTATGTCATAACGTCTACACTTTAGGAGGATTCGATCTTTGATCCATGGTTTTTTCCGATTGGGAATCTATTATATATGTGACTCACTCTCGATAGGGGAATTTCGGTTTGAGTTTCTAGATGTGAAGGGAGATTGAATGCATTGGAATTATGCCTATTGTGAATGTGTTCCCAATTTGTATGTGGTATTGTATTTTCATGTATGTCTATGTTGTTGATGTATTTGTAACTTCAGAATGTATTCATTGGTATATCTTATGTATTGTACCCTGATGTTTATTTTGTGATATGTCTATGATGTAATTGAGTCATGTCATTCCCCCATGTTTCGATCGGGAAGTTTCTATAATGTAAACAAGTCATGTCAATTCTTGTGGCTAACCCTCCTATTGGTCAAGGGTTAAAGTCCCCGCAATTGTGGGGCCCTAGGGTTATTAGACTATCCTAGTGAAGTCGAGCCTAGGTGAGTCATTGTAAGTTAGGGCAATAGTCCCCACCATCTAATTCAAGGTTAACCCTCCTTGTTGAGAAGAGGGAAAAGTCCCCACAAGTTGTGTGGCACTAGGGTTATTAGACACTCCTAGAGATGTCAGCTCTAATAAGTAATTGTTAAGTGAGGCTGACATGTTGGAGTGGGTTTCAAGTGAATGAAAGAATATAAATAGAGAGTGAGGCTCTCTATTTACCACATACACATTCACTAATTTGGGCGCATGAGTGAGAGAGGAGAAGCTCTCTCATTGTGAGAGAGAGAGACAGAAGCTGTGGAGATCATCTTTATGTTTTCAGGTTTTACTACTACCATTGGTGCTCATTCTAGCTATGAGGAAGTTGCGGGGTTTTCTCCTTTATGGTTTCCTTGAGGAAAATTATTTGTCTCTCTTGTCTCTTTTGTTTATTTCTGTGCATGTTATTCTCTCATTTAAACATCCTAAGATAATGATAGACTTGAATGATAAAAATCAAACGTGGTATCAGAGCTAACCTAAGAAGAATACTTTGTGTAGCTACAAAATATATGGATTCTTATTTTTTGGGTCTCTCTCAACAATCCATCAGCAAAAGAATGGTAGTATGACTCTCCATTGAAGGGCACATCTTTCTGTCAAAGCAGAATTCGATTCCGAGCATTTTCAGTTTTTGGTACGGAAATTAGGGCTTTCTACAGAAGAGGAATTTTTGAGTGAGCCGGGCATAGGATTTCTATCCTCATCAAAATCAAAGTTTAGAGACCTTTTTCAAGATTTTTGATTGGGTGAAACTCCAGGAAAGTAAAAACCTAGTTTGACCCTGAGCTAGAAAAAATCTTGAATACTAAAACTGCCAAGTTTTGGTACATTTGGTATATCCCAATATTGGAAAAGTCTCAGGAGATGAAAATTGCAGAGGAAAAATATAAAATATTGATTTACACTATTTCCAAAATTCCACCTCATATTCACTATATTATAGGAGATATGATTACTCCAAGTTAGGGTTCCAGTCTCTTCCATGATTCATCCCTAAACAGGACACCTGGGGAGAATTGCTATATCTTGGGCTAAAAAGGTCCAAATGAAATTTATGAAAGTGTTCTAGAAATGAAATGGACTATAATTTCCTGTGGTCCAATATTTAGAGTCAAAAGATAAACTAGTGACACATGGAAGTCTATACAACTTCACTGTTCTGAATAGTCCTCTAACAAGTCACCTTGGTAAAACAATCATAAGTCCCAATTGGTAAAACCAATTCTGATGAAACCTATGGTGTTGAATCAGGGATAGACCAGGATACCTTTGTACGAATTTTTAGACATAGAGGAGTATCAATTTCAGATATACCATAGAAACAGTAACAAGAATTTCTGCAGAAGAAATTGGAAAACTAGGGCTTCTTGTTCTAGGAGTTTCCCTCCACTGTTTTCAGAAAAAAGAATTTATTAGACAACTTTCCTTGAATATATCTATCCTTCTATCCAATCATATCTAAAATATTCCAATTTTTGAAAATTAGGGTTTCTCTGACAAACCCTAGATCAGCCAGCTCCGGAACAAGGACGGACACCTCAAATCGATAAGATCTAACATTAGAGGAAATTTCAACTCAAAATGGGCCTTTTAAATTTGATTCAAATTCCATGTCATCATCTGTTATCCAATGAAATTTCTTTAAATCTAAAATACCGTATAGTTCTTAAACACTTTTTTAATATAAATTTGGGGATAGGTATCATAAAAAAAATACTCTTTTTGTTTGTATTTTCGACATATCTCCCCGTGTTTTTACTCAAATTTCGATCGGGAGAGCTCGTTGGATGTGGAATTAAATTTTGCATCCAATGAGTACCCACTTGACATACTTTTTATGGACCCTGCTACCCCAAAAACAAGAAATTCCTAAAAAATTGGAATGATCACATCGTCATTCCATGTTTTCAAGTATTACTTGGTTTTGCGGTAGAGGGGTCTGTCAAAAGTATGCCGAGTGGGTACTGGTTGGATGAGGCATTTAATTCTGCATCTAAAGAGCTCTCCTGATTGAAATTTGAGTAAAAACATGGTGAGATATGTTAAAAATACAAGCAAAAAAGTAGTTTTTTTCTTTTCTTTCTCCAAAATTAATAAATATTATTTTATTATTTTAACTATTATTTTATTAATTATTTTTAGGAGGCCCATGTTGAGTTGAAATTTCATCTAAAAATGAATTTGACAACTTCCAAGCATGGAAGCATATTATCTTCCTAAAGAAAATGAATTGGACACCTACACAAGTAGAGAGGTTCCAGTTCCAGAGGGAGATGAGGCTAGAAGCCTTACACAACAAGAACTTAGTCAAGGCCAAGAAGATCATTGTCGATTCAATCATGGATAAACTTGTACCATAAGTGTCTTTACTAAAGACATCGAGGATGTTTGATTCCTTTACCAAGCTATTTGAAGGGAAGAACATAAATCAGAAGATGGCTTTGAGAAAACAGTTGAAGAATGTGAAGATCCGGGATGCAGAACAACTTGAGGTGGTAGAAGAAGAAATGGAGAATGTAGAAGTAGTGATAGCCATATTGAATGGCCTCCCAAGATCATGAATTGATTCATGCGAGGAATGTGTGCCAGAAGGAAGTGATTAACTTTAGCAGACTCAAGCGATGAGGAATATGAAGGACTCAACTCCTGAAAAAAATCTTATCCAACTTATGATTTGGATAAGAAATGATGCTATTATGAATGAAGAAGACGATGAAGCTGAAGGCTCAAGAAGGAGTCTACCCATGAAACAAATAAAAATAAGTACTCAATTGCCATTTCATGATATTGTTTTGTTATGCATTTGTTTATATTCAGTTGATGTATTATGCATGGTAGGATGTTTGCATTAATGGTAGTATACTACTAATATGCATGTGATGGGTAAGTAGCTCATGGTTCTATACAACTCTCCATTGCTACTTATCTATAATGAAACCTCTTTGCTGACATATTGATTTAGTAAACAATATCAATGTTTTCTTGGTAGATATGGAAGGAATCTAGAAAGTTTCAGTGAGATATGGATGAATGTTGTATTGGATAAAGTAGGTGCATGATCATATATTTATGCATAAGAACTTTCCAGTATGAATATTCCTTATGAAATGTTTCTAACCATACAAATGCATTTGACTTGTAGGAAAGATCGCATACATAATCACCTACAAGAAAAGAAGGACAAGACTTGTTCCAAAGAACAAGTGGAGACATCTCAAGATGAAGAATAAATACGATGAATGTAGTGACATAATTAATAAAGAACCTTCAAGCTATGAAGAAGTAACCAAGAAGAAATGGAAGACCAATTCAAGAAGAATGATGTCTAGGATGTAGTATTGAGACCTAAAGAGAATTTCATAGTTTCATCATGCAGTAGATGGAAACATACTAGGATAACACATAGATAATGAGCTTGATAAATATCTAAACCTATGCTACAAGGTTGATAGAGGATGAAAAGCTCATAGATGGGTGTGAGAAGAACTTTTGAAAAAGTTCAAGATAGAGGATCTTGGTATCCAGTGATCCTAGATGGATACATAGAATATTAGTAGTAGAGGAAGCTACTTGTCACTCCATTATAGAATGTTTCAGTGCATAGAGTATAAAAGACAGAGGGAGAATGATGCTCTGCTTCAAAAGGAGTGACTGCAGAATATCGTGAGGTTCAACATGGTACGACAGGATGGATAGATTACTGATGACTCTAGGATTTATTGAGAGTAAAGAGGACTCCAATCTTTGCTTCAATATTGAAGGCAGAAGACCAGTGATGCTGCTGTTATGTGTTGATGCACTACATTCTAGGCATGGAGGTGTGGAAAAGGGAAGTATGTAGTATAGATCCTCAAGAGGTTCAGGATGATAGAATGCAAGGCCATGACCACACCTATGGCATCAAAGATAAATATATTGAGTGTTGCTTCATCAAAGACGGTTGATTCCATAATATATCATCAAATGGTTTGTTCCTTGATGTACCTCATGAATACGACACTAGATATTTGGTTTGTTATGAACACATTGAGACATGTTCACCTGATGGTTACAAAGCATGTAGTGAGGTACCTAAAAGGTATAGTTGATTATAGGCTCAAGTATGAGGTGAATCAAAAGATTATGTGGATTTGTATTGGGCAGGAAGTTCCATTGAGAGGAAGAGCACTTCGAGGTGCTACTTGAGCATCCATGATGAATGTTCAAGGTGCTTTCTTATATAAATAAGAATGGATCATTTTCTAACAAAAAAGGCAATATAAAACTACCCAAGTTTTACTTAGTGATTATACACCACCTATTTATACATAGATACAACACAGTATTTAGTGGAATACTGCATTGTGTAATATATAAGTTATTACATTTGAAAATACCAAGAGAAAAGGAAGCCACCATCACATCTCCCTTAAACACATATTGGCCTGTTTAATGGTTGCAAGATTCGTTTCATCCTCAACCTTCATCTACCTTTTTTTGAGCCAGTTAGAAGGATGGAACAAGGAGGGATGTCTATCACTAATGGATCTATAAGCCCATGCCCTCATGGATATTTGAAATTTGTCAACCGATCGAATCGCATTAGCTCGTCTATGTTTGTTCCTAGTCCAAGACATGGGAAAGTATGATACATTAAACAGTTCTCAAGATGCGAACTCAATATATTCCCAAATTGAAATTACCATAGAGAGGCCCTAGAAAGGAGTTCCATCCTTTGAAATCCCCAAGTATGAATTAAAAAATATCTATTTAGAA
>LPNX010788927.1:547581-597471 GCA_001517045.1 Pseudotsuga menziesii | reverse complement strand
TATCAGCAGCCAAAAGTTGTTGAACTCGCTCCATATGCGGACAAAAATGTGTGTAATGTCCATAGACCCCGCAAACAGAACAAGGGAAGTTGGTTCGCAAGTTGGGGTTTTTAGCTTGCTTGGGCGGGCGATCGGGGTTTTGGTTGGTGGGGGCTGCGTTATTATTAGCAGGGGGATTAGGGTGTTGTCCAGCTTGCTCGGGTTGCTGGTTGTTCCCACGATTGCGGCCCCTGCCGCGGTTTTGTTGGCCCTAGTTACGTTGGTTATTCTGGTTTTGCGGCGGGTTTTCTTGGGCGTAAACCTGCCCTTGGGTAGTAGGTGGGTTCTGAGTTTGCGCAGGTGCGGGAGTAGGCTGCGGTGGATAATATGGGGGTGGAGGCTGCACTGGCGCGGCTACTTGAGGGGGTTTTTGATATTGCTGTGGAGCGGGTTGTGGGTTTGCCGCAGGGGTTGGCTGTGGCGGATAATAATGGGGTTGGGATTGCAGCGGCGCAAGAGCTGGTGCAGCCTGCTGGTGATAGTATGGCTGAGGTGCGACCGGGGAGGGGTAAGCGGAAGGCATATTGCCGAAGCACTAAGGTGGACAGGAGGGTCCATGGGTATGGAGTTGGGGGGGCATGTGAGCATACGAGGTGGTTGCTCCTGACTGTGATGTGGCCCGCGAAAGTTCAGGTCCAGGAGTAGGACAGGTTATGGAAAAGGGCTGAAGCTGCGAAGAGAGGCGGCCAATGATGCCATCGGCAGCGTGGGATGCCCCCGGCGCATCATGATGTGGGGAATCACCTCGAGGGGCGTCCGGTATGATGGTGTAAAGATAACCCGACTGGGCATAAATGAGATCAAACTGCTGGGCCTTAAGGATAGCCTCTTCCTCCGACTGGGGTCGTTCAGCTGCCACATCCTTAGCAATGAGCGGAAGGAGGGACTTAAGGAACCAATCTAGGAATATTCAGTCATCTAGCTTGATTTTGCAGAGGCTACGGCGTCGCCGCCATTCATGGATGTGGTCGGTGATATGGGTAGCCGTGTTCTGTCTACATGAGAGAAGGATCTCGACGCCTGCGTCATAGTGAATAGGCAACTGGACGAACTGGAGGAAGGTCGAGGCCAGGGACATAAAGGTGGTGTGGGTTCCGTGGGGTTGCTCGATATACCATTTGGCAGCTGAGCCAGTGAAAGTGCGCTGTAATAAACGGAGGTGAATGGAGTCATCTACTATGGAATTGGAGGAACACCATAGATGGAAAGACATGATATGATTCTGCGGGTCCTCACCTGCTTTACCCTCAAACTTAGGGATGTCCGAGGGGAGTTTGGTGGGCATGTGGGGCCACATAGGATTGTGCCGGATGGGGTCATTGGTTAACCTGGCTAGGTCAGGTAGGTTGAGGCTAGCCATGTATGGCAAGCTGGATGGAGGGGGTGATGCGGTAGTGGGTTGGACCACGTTGGGGCCCATGCCCCCAGGTGGAGGGGGGATGTGAGGGATGTTACCCCCAAGCGGGGGAACTACAGTGGTAGGAGTTATTAATGGAGTAGGTATGGGTATTCCTGCTGTAGGAATAGGTACGGTGAGGGGAACGGTAGACGGGCCTCCTGTGGAGGGCATACCCATGATAGGTGTAGTAACTGGTATAGTGGCGGATGTACCACCGGTGGTCCCTATAATGGAGGGGTTGGGATTCACGCCAGCCATGGGGCTAGTGTGGGTAGTGTAAAGAGGGTTCTCGAAATCGGGTGATGGGGTCCTGTGCCGCTGACGAGTGGAGTCGAGTGACAAGGCTCGAGATCTACGGGGATGACGTGTGGTGTCAAGTGAACCGTGCTGTGGGGGCTCACCTCTGAGGCGACGAGAATGTCTCGGAGAGTCAATGGTGACAAGTGGTTTTCAAATATGTGGGGTGTGGTGTCGAAAAACAACTCAAAAATCCTAATGCAACCGTGTGTGCAGAAGGAGAGCTCAAAAAAGAAGGCACTCAGGCCAAAAAGCAACTCAAAACACCTACTGTAACTGTGTGCTACAACAGGTGGAGTGTCAACAAAGTGGTCAGAATACCAAGAAGCAGTCGGTTTCCTAAAAAAGAAAAATCGGTGGACTCACTAGACCCAGAGGAGGTAAGGGAGCATGCAAACACCTAGCTAATGGTATTATGACTTAACTAAGTATATCCTCTGTAAGGTGATGAAATCCAAGTCAGACAATATAAGTAGGAAAGTCAAATGGCTAAAGTATCCCCCTACCAGGAGGGACACCGGGTACGCAAAAATAGAAGAATGGCAACTAAGCTACCCCGTTCATGACACGTCCAGAAAGGTGAATCTGCCGCTTGGTCCTTTAACCGCAATATTCCCTATACAGGGATATTCCGAGAACTGCGAAAGGTAGCCCTTCAGTTACTGAATGGATTTCGGTATTCCACTCAGACTTTCGGAACCAATCTCACGACTTCAACCCTCCTAAGGGAGAGGCCTTTTGACAAACTGGTGGTGACCATGTCAAAAAATACTAAGGGATTTTGGTTCCCTAAAGGACAACAACTATGTCTCACGTGTAAATAACCCAGGGGTGTTATTTGAAGCCTATCCCCCCGATCCTACCTAACTACAAGATTCTTTTGGGTTCCTCAAACGAGGTTATAGTGTTTGTTGAGTTAAGTAGATTTTAGGTCTCACTTTGAATTAGGGGATAGATTGTGTGCATGTGAGGTTGTGAATCCAAAATAGTTACTTAATGATAATAAGAATGTATAGAAAACTGGAAAAACTTTTACCATGCAAACATTTTTTTTTTTTTTGAAAGAAATTTTGCTAAAAATTTAAACAATGCTGTAAACAAGGGACAGGAATGGCTGTAGGGCTGCAAGTGGTACAGGTGGTTGTGCAAGTGCAGGAAAAATAGAGGCAAAGAGGCTGGGTTTCGGCGCGGAAACAAAGTCAAAAAACAGTTCGCGGACCGCGGGTATGGGGCGGATTCGCGCGGTCGGACCGCGGGTTGGAAGGCAACAGTCGCGCGCAGATCGCGGGTTTAAAGGAAACAGGCGCGGTCTAGGTCGCGGGTTTCGGGCTGACAGCGGCGGTCGGAGCGCGCCTGTGTAATGAACAGGCGCGGTCGGATCGCGACTGTGGGCGGAAAAAACGCGGTCGGGGCGCAGGAAAAAAGGCTGACAGCGGCGGGCTGGTCGCGGGTTAGGGCCTAAAATGCACGGTCGGGCCGCGGCTGTGGAAAGAAAAAACGCGGTTTCCGGCGGCCAAAAAAGACGGCCGAAAGTACAGTACGAAAAAATAAAATTAAAAAGAGACAGCGGAGTCGCCAAAACTATAGCTAGGGTTTTCACCCTAGCTTGTGCTGATGAGCACCTACTAAGGAATCTGGAATCCTTAGTAGCAGTTCAATGATGTAAACAAAAATAAACTGAAATAAAGACTAAGCTAAAGCAGTAAAAAGAAAAGAACATGAAGCAAAACAGTAAAGAAATATATAATGGAGATTTTTATTGATATTACCTCCAATGAGGAGGTTGGTGGAGTCCGTTGCGCTGGTCCGATGTCGGTGGCTTCGAGCTCCAAGCTGCTTCTTTTCCTTCTCCGGTGGTGGAAATGGGCCAAAAAGAGTTCTCAATGGTGAAAATAGCTTGATGGTAAGCTAGGGTTTCGAGAATAATTTCGGCAGAGGCATGATGCTTATGACAATGTGTGTGAAATGAGGGGTCTCCACCACTTATTTATAGTTTTTTAGTGGTGGAGTGCTTGCCCATGGTTTTTGAAACCATGTGGTTTAGGGCAGCTTGTTTAGGGTTTTTTCCTCCTTTTCCTCATTATTTTATATTTTTTCTTCCCTTTTGGGGATTTTTGTTATTTTTAGAGGAATTTTGGATATTTTTGGAGGAAAAAAGGGTTTTTTTGGCCTTTTGGAGGCATTTTAGGCCTTTTGGAGGCTTTTTAGATGGTTTTTTGGCCTTTTGGAGGCATTTTAGGCCTTTTGGAGGTTTTTTAGTGGGATTTTCAGGGAAATATGGTAGGCAAATAGACAAATGAGCCATGTAGTGAGATAGATGAGGTAGTTAACCATTTTTGGGTGTTAACAATGTGCATTCATAAAAATTGAAATGCTTAAACATAAAACATACCAAGATGCATAATCATTCACATACACAGTGGAAGAAAACATACATTCATTCATTCAACATGTTCATCATAATTTATTAACAGTAAATATAATTGCAGAAGTAAAATAGACAAGGTTATTTATCTTATAAAAAACTCATCCCGCAACCAGCTACATCACTGCAACATTCCACCCAACCATAGGCCAGCGTGCTCCTTAATCTCTCAACAACGCTACCACCTTCGAGTTGGGCATGATTCCCCAAGGAATAAGGAACAAGCAGGCTTACATATATCCAAGGATACACAAAACATATCCCAGCCAAAACAATTGGGTTTATCACGCCATCTAGAAGCTGGGAAAGGCTAAATGCTAAGCTGGTGAGCTCATTATAGAGCTAGGGACACCTACACCAGAGGTAGCCTAACTTCTAAGACACCCACACACACCAAACACAAGGAATCAATCCCTTCTCTGCTATACAGTCCCTTAGGCCCTGACTTCCCTTCCAGTTCTATTCAAGGGTTGTGGAGAATAAAGCCAACCCTCTAGCTTTGTTTGTGTGGTTTCCAAACATGTTGGGTTTATCAGGAAAACCAAGCCCTCATCTCTACTCCAACACAGTCCGAATACCAACCACTGCATACATGCATTCAAACAAGCGATTCACAACTTGGATAGGGAAAACAATTCCTGAGCCATTCTTGTCCTTATCGTGGCCAAAACGACTCCAAAACAACCTATAGCAGCCCCAAAAAGTAAAGGCAGACATAAGCAACCAACGTGGGAAAACAAGAGCCCGTTCTCGACAATGAAGCCACCGGGGAAAATTACACAGTCTGAAGATGGAAGAGGAAAGCTAGGTTCTCAGCTGGGCAGGGGAAAAACATATACACTGGCCACAAATCGATAAGGGAAACATACAAACAGTAGAAAAACATGAATGGCCATTCACAAGGAAATTGTGGGTGATAGAACATGGCTCCCAGCTCACTACATGAGTAAAAACCAGGAAGAATCCTGTGCATGAGAATGAGCAAGACAATGGAGTATGGCGGTTGTCTCCCTGCGTGAGGAAAATTATAGAGAATCCCAACCAACGTGTGAGGATGAGAAGGAATGGAGTGAATCCCGTCGTGATTTTCCTTCCTACATGAAGATGGAAAGTCTACTGGTGGAGTGGGCTTGTGGGCAAGGACTAATAGTCCTGCCGCCCACCACTTCCCAACAATAACTGCCCTCAACTAACATCAGCAGTTTTAAATGGGTGGTTGACACATGGCCCTTTTTCCCATTGGTTCAAGGTTTAACATTTTCCCCCCTTATCCTTAGGAAAATCATGCTCTTTTCAATATGGTTGCAGTGATATAGCTGGTTGGGGTTCATTTAATAAAAAAAAATTGCATATTTACATGATTCCAAAATTAATATGTCCCATATATCATGATATACCATCGACAACGATTCCAATCGCTGAAACATAACACAAACAAATCGATGGTGAGGCTTTTGCCTTTAGCTCTGCACCGTGATTAATTACAATATATACATCATGTACATTTAATGCAAACGGGGTCAAAATCGGGGTGTTACAATAAGGGTCAAAGCATGCTTACACATAGCCAAGGTACACCAATTAGCCAAGCCCACACAGTAGGGTTTATCAGGACTTCAAGGAGCTAGGAAAGGATAAATGCTAAGTTGGTGGCCTCAAACACCAGTTTTCTCAAGCAAACCCAGCCTCTAATCTACTCTCAATAGTCCAAATACCAACCACTGCATGCCGCAGTAAAACAAACAAATCACAACTCTATGAAGAAGATGAAGACCACAGGATGACAACCCCAAACAAAAGGGTGAACATGTCTCTAGTCCACAAGACAACTCAGAGTTGTTTTTGTCCCTAGTGTGGCCAAAACAACTCAGCAGTAACCCAAGAAGACACTTGCACACACAGCAACCCGAAACCAGGGGAAGACAACAACCCCAATATCATAATGAAACAATGGCAACATTACACAGTCCGCAATTGGGAAAGAAGCCAAACTCCCAGCATGGACAGGGGATAACATAGATGCACAACAGAACCCCAAAAGGATGTTTTCACATGCAGCAACCCAACCAGGGATAGATCAACAACCCAATCCCCTAAAGAAACAACAGAATAATACACAGTCTACAGACGGGGAAAGAACCAATCGTCAATCTGTGCGTGAGGGGAAAAGGACACAGCCCAAAAAATAATATGGAAGAAACACACAGAAGGAACCCACAGCATAGGTCATGATGAAACAACAGACTGCTCCACAATCCAGACACACTAGCAACGTTGGACAACAATAGTCCCTTCACAACGATGAAGCCAATGCCCCCTTCGCAATCGGCAATGGTGGAGTAAATAGAACACCACACAGTATGAGAATGGTAGAAGATACAAACTCCCTACATGAACAAGAGGAATACATATCACTTTGGAAACCACGAAAAACACCCCATAGTGAATAATCCCAGCAATGATTTATAGCATTCTAGTGGAGGGGTCGTAGCACAAACTTTTTGTTTGAACATGAGGAAGAACGTTTTCTTCGATTAATAGGGTGGTGTGTGAAAGGAAGGGAGAACCCAAACAAATGGATGCAGAACCTTTTATCTCAGCCCACATAAGAGGAGATGAACAGAGTCATGATCAACCTAGTGGGAAGACCATCTGCTACCCAGAAGGCACATTGTGGAGAGTGGGTGCAGGTGTGAGTGTGGTTTTCCTGCCAGCCAATCGCTCTCCCTCCTAACAACATAAAACTAAGGTGGTGGTTTAAGGAGACAAAAAGGGAGTGGCAATTTGTGGCTTTTCCCCATGGGTCCAGGTTTAGCAATCCCCCCCTTACCCTTGGGAATCGTGCCCTTTTCATTTAACGTTGCACCATCGTAGCTAGATGTAGGTTTAATTAAATTGATGTGCATATTTACATGATGCCAAAGCTATAATGTGTTGGATTGCATGATATACCATTGGCAACAATCCCTATTGCCGAGACATAACACAGCCAAAACGATGTTAGGGATTTTGCCTTTAGCTCCTCACCATGAATAATTACAAAATATACATCATGTACCCTTTAATGTAAACCGGGTCAAAACCAGGGTATTACATCATTAGTATGGATTTTATTACAGGTCTACCAAAGAGGAAGAACAAAAATGATTCCATCTTTGTAGTGGTTGAAAAGCTATCGAAAGTGGCACACTTTATCCCAGTTAAGTCAAGCTACAAGGAAGTTCACATTGCTGACATCTTCTTAAAGGAGATATTTAGATTGCATGGGATACCCAAGGAAATCAGCTCGGATCGAGACAAGAAGTTTACCGCAAAGTTTCGTATATCCTTTTCTCCATATTAGAGACATAGTTAACTTTAGTACTGCTTACCAGCCGCAGATGGACGAGCAAACAAAATGGGTAAAACGGGTTTTGGAAGACATGCTTAGAATGTATGTTATGAACAACCCCACCAAGTGGGAGGATTATCTACACCTCAAAAAAATTTCGTATAACAACAGATACTAGACATTCGCCAAGATGAGTCCCTTTGAGGTACTCTATGGTCAGAAGTGTAGAACACCGGTTACTTGGGATAGCCTAGTGGATCGACTAATGTAAGGGCCATACTTACTAAGGGACTTGGAAGAGTTAGTCACCAAAGTCCAACAAAACCTTAAAGAAGCGAAATACTACCAGAAGAGTTACGCGAATAAGAAAATCAAAGAAAAATATTATCAAATCAGTGAACATGTTTACTTAAAAGTAAAATCAAAGAGATTCTCATTGAGCTTGAGAAGGTGCGAAAATTTGGCTCTAAGATTTTGTATATTCTTTGAGATACTGGCCAAGAGAGGGTTAGTGGCTTATGTTTCGGGTCATGGATGGGAGGATCGTGGTAGTTATGAAGTTATCTAGTTGACAGATATGAGGTCATACTTATTTAAGTTCTCATTAATTATGGGTGTTTAAGTGTGTAGGGTACCTCGCCATTAATAAACTAAAAGCTGCAGGTTTGGGGTTTTCTTCCTTCTCCAATATTTTATATATTTTTATTTCTAGTATTTACTATGCTTGATTAAATATATTTATATTTGAATATATGCTTCAACTAGATTTCAATTGTTTAAATCATCAATACTTAGTGTGAAGTATTTTAGAAAATCTATAAGGTTAATTTTTATATTACACGCTACTCTACTTTGTCTATATTTAAAACTCATGTTTCAATTCGTAGATAAGTTTTATTGTTGAAATAGTATTAGATTTATATTTAAACAGTTTAAATTATATATTAAAACCCGAGTTGCTAGATAAACTAATTACACCAGAGATTTATAATTTTAAATAGGTAAGCACAAAATTAAATAAACTCATTTTTTCCTTAAAACTAAACATTATATAAATTGTGCACCAAAAAATTGAAATAAACCCTTTATATTCACAAATAACCATACAAGAGATCGAATCTCTGAACTCATTAATTCAAACCCTCAACATAAATCCAAACGCTGGAAGATTTCATATTGCGATCAAATGCAATTGTTCCCAAAATATAATGCTCATAAACATCAATACTTAAAACCAAGCCAAACATTTAGTAAAACACTGCAACCATTATCATGAAAAAACACTTATAAAATTTACTGAAAGAATGAATTCCATGAGCCTAAACAAGATTTACAAATAATGATAAAATATAACCACACACAAAATATTTATCTCACCCATCCCATCCATCGAGTCCTATAAAGGATTGGTTGTGGGAGTTTATTTCATTTCTTTACTTACAAACAAAACACTATCAATGAAATGGATCTAGCCATTTACAGATTTAATAAAACATAAAAATAGATTTTTTTCCAACGCATTGCATTAGTGGAATTCCATTAACCATTACATAAGAATCATGTCAACAAAACATGGGTTTACAGCCCTCAAGCAACAATTCCAAATAATTACAAGCCCATGATCGAATACTGTATGACTCAAACAACAAATCAACAAATTACAAACTATATCAACCAAAAAGGCTTTTTCCTTATAGGCTTACTGTAACCTTTTATTGAAGAAGCACTGTATATCAATGACAGAAAATAGCTACGCTCATTCACTATACCATCACATGCACAATTCCTAATTAAACATAAAAACATTTAAATAACATACACAAGATGTGTATCAATGCTAAATCTGATCTATATGCTGATGGTCTCCAAACAAACCAAGCCATGCTATTAAATAAAACCACATGCTGCTACCTTATGTCTATTTTACAAAGTCACATCATCAAATGTGCCATTCTAAAGAAATGGCACTGTAAAATTCAAAAGAAACACACCATTTAAACACACCATTTAAAAACGTAGAGTCGTTCAACTAAACTGAGTTTTCCATTAAACCAAAATAAGAACCAAATCCATTTCCATAGCAGGGGATAAACGTATATATAGAGGTGAATCATATATTAAGCAGTCAAACTTATCAAAATTTATATTGGCAGAGTCATGAAAGGCTTCCACAGTCGCGTATATCAAATGCCCAATGATTTAACTAATACCCAAAACAACGAAATGGCTCAACGATACATCTCCCCGCAACCAAGCTTGAACCCTTTGCTAAAACCACACATAAAGTGTAAAGGCCATTGCCAATTCAAAGCTTACATGGAGTTTGGTTTCCCAAGAAACCTACAACACTGCCCACTAAGCCACCTAGAATTCCCACACTCTACTCACGTACAAAAGAAACACAATTTTCATCATAAGTATGTCATTTATAAACTATAAACCAAATTGAAAGAGAAGCAGTGCAAATACGCTAACTGAGCATACCTTGTGCAAGCTTAGATCTTGGTGTTTGCATAGATTGGATGCACAGTTTTCACCAAGAGCGTGAACCCTCTCTCCACACAATGAAAATAAAATGAATGACATCAAAACCCTACCACAATACTTTTGGAATTGTTCCTATGTTTCCCAAGGCTAATTTATTACGACATCTTGTGTTTGGAATCACGTTGTTTTGACCATCACTTAATGACCCCATCACCACCTTAAGTCTTAAACCCTCCATTAGTGCAAATATCAATGATTAATCCATAGCTTCGATGGCTAATGTTTATGCCACACACATAAACCATTCAAACCATAAGTTCAATCATATAAAGAGTTACATATAAGATTTTTTTAAACCCTAGCGAATAGTTTATAGCATGCACACATATAATTTATAATCCCTTCTTACCATAGGATTAAGGTATAGTGTGGGCTTAGGACTTTTCTCCTCTCTTAACACATTTATGCATAGGAATAGTGTAGTTTAGGTATAACTTATTGTAGATGCAGGATGCTATTTATTGCCATGATCATGTGACTAAGTTCATCATCGAAATCACTAGCATAAGGAAAATATAAACCTGCATTAGTTCATGAAGAACTAAGTAAACCCTATCGCAATAGGAACCCTAACCTTTCTGAGTGGACCACAAAGGGATATAACCCTACCACTCCACTCCTTGAAATACAGAGGTAAGTCATCCTCTTTATAAATAAACCATAAATGAATTAAAGACACGTAAGCTAAGAGAAAAACGTGAAACAAAACAAGTATTGACAAATGTCAGCAACTGATATAGACATGAAAAGAAAACTTATAAACATATAGAATTCATAGAACGACATCACTTAAAACAACACCATCATGTAGGAAACACGTATAAGAAAAGAAGCCTATAGAACTTAGGTTCAGTTTTTCCAACAAGTTTTTATTCCGCAAAAAATTTAAAGGTGTCCTTCAAATTTTGTATTTTATTAGCCTACGGATTTTTTTAAATTTTGAATTCTAGGGACATTACAAGTGGTATCAGATCCCAGATTCAAAAATTAAGACACCTAATGGTCTCTTCCAACCATTCGCTGCAGAAATAATCTTTTTCAAAACTATATTTGAAATTTTGTTAACTATTAGAAAATTATTTGTCATTAAATAATTAAAACTCGAGGACTAACAAATAGTCCAAATCATGAATATAAAAGAAGGAAATAGCCAACAAGGAAATATGAACACCCCACATGCGAAGAAGAACCAGTAGTTGAATGAAATTACGATATACTGAAAACCATATAGAGCTTGCGAGTAGACTTACAAAGCTTCAAGGATGATGATATGAATGAAAGAAAATAGCAGAAAGAAATCAACGAAACTTTACTTCGAAACATGATGGGATGAAGCCCGCATGGACGACTTTCTCATTTAACCAATAAATCTAAGAAATATTTTTATCGTAAATGGGTCAGCATCCCAAAGGAAGAGGGAAAATAAGAACACACACCTAAACCTCCAAAAATACATTATCATAGTATTTCTAGTGATAATTCCCTTTCACATTGGAGAAATAAATAGAGGAATGATAACAACCTCTAAGGAGAAATAAAAAATATAAGAGCCCCAACCTATGAAGGAAAGATGAACACCATGGAGGAACCTGAATAATGGCTTCTAGATATGAGAAAATACTCTGAGTACACAACTACTCTAGTAAAAAGAAAACCCGTCTAGGCATCTATAATTTAAATAGAAAAACAACTGGATGGTGGAGAGACCTAGATCATACCAAAAAGGATGAGGTAAAAGAAGTCCGATGGAGAAACTTTTGCATAATATTTTAGAACAAATACATGTCTAAGAGATTCTTTGACATGAAAGTGAAAGAATTTGATGAGTTAAGAATGGGATCTATGACCATGGAATCCTTCAGTAACATATTTTTGGATTTGTTACACTATGTGTGTTACATAAAGTATGAAAATGTGAAGATACAACAGTTTCTAGTATGTCTTCCTCCCAATTTTCAAAAGAGGATTGAGTTTTACATGCCTAAAACTATCGACACTACCCTAAACAAAGATAGGCATTCGTATGAGCATGGACAACTGAGGTAGGAAAACATCAACAGAATTTGATACAGGTCTAGAACCTTCTCGGACAACCACAAACTGGGTTTCAACCCACCTCCTTATAGAAAATAGAACAATAGTTTTTCAGCAAACAAAAACTTCAACAAGTCCTGTACAAATCCAAACGTACTTGCACCAAATTCCAATAGACTAGAAGCAAATGGTCAAAGAAGTCCATTAGGCTACTATGGTCGAAGAAGACCATCGGGCTACTATGGTCGAAATAGAAGGTAATGTTTCAAACACTTCTATTTCAATTTTGATTGATACCTGTGCTTGCCGAAGCTATGTATCACCTAAAATTGTTGAGACATGTAAACTAGACAGAGTTAAACATGAGAAACCGTGGCTATTGAAATTTTATGTGGGTACTAAAAGAAAAGTTTCAGAAATAGTGAGATATTATGAGGTAAGCTTGAACTCTTTTCTAGATAAAATAGATTTGAATATTTTACCCTTAGGATTGTGCGATGTAATTATTGGCATGGATTGGTTCAAACAACACCATGTCATGCCTAATTGTCTAAACAAGTCAATCTTTTGTACAGATATCCAAGGGAATCAGACAAAGATTAAAGACATACCTAAGAAGGTTTCTGTTAGACATATATCTTCCTTACAAGAAAATAATTGCAATAGGAAAGGATGCAAATTTTTTGCAGTAAACATCCAGGATGTAAAAGATCAGAGAGAGCATCACATAGAGGACTTTATGGTTCATGTAGATTTTAAGGATGTATTTTCCAAGGAAATACCAGGATTACCACCAAAACGGGACTAAGAATTTTCCATAGAACTAGCTATTGATGTATTTGTAATTTCAGAATGTATTCACTTGTATATCTTATTTATTGTAACCCAATGTTTGTTTTGGGAAGTAACTATAATGTAATTAAGTCATGGAATGCCCCAATGTTTTGATTGGGAGATTTAATAATGTAAACAAGTTATGTAAATTCATTGAGTTTAACCCTCCATTGTATGTTAGGGAAATAGTCCCCATAAGTGTGTCAAGGTTAACCCTCCTTGTTGATCGGATGGCAAAGTCCCCACAGTTGTGGGGCACTAGGGTTAAGTGGGGCCGACATGTTGAAGTGGAAACTAAGTAAATGAAATAATATAAATAAAGAGTGAGACTCTCTATTTATCATAAACACACTTAGTCACTAGGGTGCATGAGTGAGAGAGGAGAATCTCTCTCAAGTGAGAGAGAGAGAGAGAACAAGCTATTGGAGATCATATTTATGTTTTCGGGTTTTACCGCTACCATTGGTGCTTATTCTATCTCTGAGGAAGTTGCAGGGTTTTCTCCTTTATGGTTTCTCCTTACTACTACCATTGCTACTCATTCTATCTCTTGTCTCTTGTGTTTATTGATGTGCATCTTATTCTCTCAGATAAGATCCTAAGACCATATTGTTTAAATGATAAAAATCTAACATCGTATCAGAGCTAACCTGAGAAGAAGACATTGTATAATTGTAGAAGCTAGGGATTCTTTCTTTTTGGGTCTCTGTCCACAATCCATCTGCAAAAGTATGCTAGGATGACTCTCCATTAAAGGGCGCATCTTTCTATCGAAGCGGAATTCGATTCTAAGCATTTTCAGTTTTTTGGCGCGGGAAATTAGGGCTTTTAATAGAAGAGGAATTTTTAAGTGAGCCCAGCATAGGATTTATATCCTCATCAAAATTGAATTTTAGAGACATGGGTCGAGATTTTTGGTTGGGTGTAACTATGCAAAAGTCAAACCCTACTTTGACCCCACGCTGGAAAAACCCTAAATACTAAAACTGATAAGTTTGGGTACATTCACTATATCTCGGGATTACAGAATTATCAGGGGCCGAAATGTTCACAAGTCAAAGATAAATTCCTGATGTAAACGGTGTCCAAGTTTCAGCCTCAGAGTCACTTTAGTGTAGGAGATATGATTCCTACAAGGTTCTAGCCTCTTCTAGGATTCATCCCTAAATAGGACACCTGTGGAGAATTGCTATGTCTCAGGCTATAGAGGTCCAAATGAAATTTCTCAAGAAGTTCCAGAAAGGGGACAGACTGTAATTTCTATGGTCAAATTTTTAGACCCTGAAGATAAATTAGTGACCCATGGAAGTTTGTACCTGTGGTCAATTATGATGAAACCTTTGGTATTGGAATAGGGACAGGAGAGGCCACCTTAGTGTGAAGTTTTAGACATAGAGGTGTTGTAATTGTAGAGATACCTCAGAAATAGTATCAGACATTTCTGTAGAAAAAAATGGAAAACTAGGGATTCTTGTTCTAGGAGCTTCCCTCCACTATTTTCAAAAAAAGGAGTACATTGGACAGCTCACCTTGAAGAGGTTTATATTTCTATCCAACAAGATCTGAAAGATTTCAAGTTTTGAGAATTAGCATTTCTCTGACAAACCCTAGATTAGCTAGCTTGAGAACCAGGATGAACACCTCAAATCAGTAAGATCTAAGATTTTTTTATTTTCATTTAAGGTTCTAATTTCAAAGTGATCTATCACATAAGCTTGATAATAAGCTTGGTGAAGTTGACAAGTTCCAATCATGGAAGTATATGATCTCTTTGAAGAAAATGAATTGGACACCTACATGAGTAGAGAGGTTCCAATTCTAGAGGGAGATGATGCTAAAAGCCTTACACCAGAAGAACTTGGTCACGGACAAGAAGATCATTGTTTATTCAATCATAGGTCACCTTATACCACAAGTGTCTTCCCTAAAGACACCAAAAGAGATGTTTGATTCCTTAACCAATCTATTTAAAGGGAAGAACATAAATCAAAAGATGACTTCGAGAAACCAGTTGAAGAATGTGAAGATCCAGAATGATGAGACCATACAATCATACTTTACACAGGTGTCTCAAATCAAAGAACAACCTGAAGCAATATAGGAAGAAGTGGAGAATGTAGAAGTTGTGATAACTACCTTGAATGGCCTCCCAAGATCATGGGACGCATTCATTTGAGGAACATGTGTCAGAAGGAAATGATTACTTTCAGCAGACTCTCGGAAGAAGAAGAAGCTCGACTTATAATAAGAGAAGAGAAGATGGGAGCAACTGATAATAAAGATCTCACCATTTAAAGAAGATCCCTCAAGAGACGAGGAATATGAAGAAATCAACCTCTTATCCATCTTAGAATTTGGATAAGAAATGATGCTATTATCAGTAAAGAAGATGATGAATCTGAAGGCTCAAGAATAGTCTACCCACAAAACAAATAAAGATAAGTATTTCATTGTCATTTCATGATATTATTTTTTTATGCATTTATTTATATTCAATTGATGTATTATGCAGGATAGAATGTTTGCATTAATGAAAGTATATGCATGTGATGGGTAAGTAGCTCATGGTTCTAGACAACTCACCATTTCTACTTATCTAGAATGAAACCTCTTTGCTGACATATTGGATTAGTGCACAATCTCAATGTTGTCCTGGTAGAGATGGAAGGAATATAGAAAGTTTCCATGAGATATACATGAATGTTGTATTGGATAGAATAGTTACATGATCAAACATTTATGCATAAGAATGTTCAGGTACACAGGGTACTCCCAAAATACTGAACACCTTGAGCAACCGCTTCACACAAATAGATCGCAGATCAACACACCGATGTTTATCACGTGGTTAAAACCCTTGAGAGGAAAAAAATCCATGGCCCTAGCCAAATAGTCACTTGGAGCAATTTAGTATGTAAAATAAAGAAAGTTACATGAGCTTCTCATAATCGGTCAACTAGCCAAGGACCCTTTATGCTCTTTAAATAGATATCATAGACCAATCAGGTGTTAAGCCATAGATCAATGGTAGGTATGATCTAAGAGAATTTGAACCGTCGGATCACTCTATGTCTAGAACATATCATGACCATCGGATTAGAATATTTACAAATGCATACTAATGCATTCTAAAGAAACACACTTTTACCTAAAAAATATATTACACAATTTGATCTTAACTAACTCCTAAGTGTCTAAATATCCTAACACCCCCCCTTAAGAACAACTTGGGATAGGATTGAAGGATTTACAAAAGTGACACTATTAGGGGAAGGAAGGAGGCATTAGAGCATATCCCCCCTTAAGGAGACATTCCTGAACTCCTAACATAGACCGAAGTTTAGAAAACCTCACTTCTGTAAGAGACTTGGTAAAGATGTATTCAACTTGATCATCTGTAGGGCAATAGAGAACTTCAATAACACTATCATGAACAATATTTATGATGAAGTGCATGTGTAGCTTAATGTGTTTGCTGCATTGATGTAGAACTAAATATTTGGAAAGCTTGATGGCACTTTGATTGTCACACCAAAGTGGAGTAGGCTGCTGCAGCTCGAATCCAAACTATGAAAGGATCTGGTGAAGCCACAAAGCTTCCTGACTGGCATTAACTGCGGCTCAATATTATGCTTCTGCTGAAGAAAGAGAAAGAGCTTGTTGTTTCTTACAAGCCCAAGTGACAGGTCTAGATCCTAGACTAAAAACATAACTTGCAGTAGACTTTCAATCATCAGGATTGTCGGACCAATCTCAATAAGTGAAACGAACCAACGAATGTTCCCCCCCTATACTGTAATGAATCCCAAACTGAATTTTACCTCGAATATATCGAAGTATTCTTTTTGATGCTTTCAAGTGACTTTCATGACGAGTTTGCATATAACGGGCAACACGACCAATGACAAAGGAAAGGTCAGGACAGGAATGAGTCAAGTATAAAATACTACCACCAAGCTGACAATACAAGGTGGCATCTACTTCAGGGGAAGTACAAGTGGCAGAAATATTGACTCCACACTGGAAGGGAGAAGGGGTTGGTTTACAATCTTCCATGTGGAAGCGATGAAGAAGGTCACAAGCATGCCTAGAATGGGAAAGAATGATTCCTTCTTTGGTTTGCAAGACTTGGAGACCAAGAAAATAATGCAAATGTCCTAAGTCTGACATTTCAAAATTTTGCTTAAGATTGGATTTCACATGGGTTATAAGTTTAAGGTCACTAACGGTAAGGATAAGATCATCAACATAAAGAACAAGTATGACGAGATGGTTTCCTACTTTCTTGGTATAGACACTGGGGTCAGAATGGCATCTAGAAAAACCAATGTTAAGGAGAAAGCTATCCATTTTGGCATACCAAGCTCTAGGAGCTTTCTTAAGGCCATATAAGGATTTCTTAAGGAGACAAACAAGGCTAGAGTTATTTTGAACGTATCTAGGAGGTTATTCCATGTAAATTTTCTCATGTAAATCACCATGTAAGAAGGCATACTTGACATCCATTTGATGGACTTCCTAGTTATGTAAGGCTGCAAGGGAAAAAACAAGGTGAATTCAGTTCATTTTTGCTACAGGAACAAAAGTTTCATTGTAGTCAATCCCTTCAAATTGGGAAAAACCTTTGGAAACTAACCTTGCCTTAAGTCCTTCAACACTTCCATATGATACATACTTAGTTCTGTAGACCCATTTAAATCTGACAAATTTTCTTCATTTTGGAAGAGGAATAAGATCCCAAGTATTGTTTGCCATTAAGGAATGATATTCTTCATCCATAGCTGCATCCCAATTTGGATTTCTTGAAGCTTCTGCAAAAGTTTTTGGATCATGATTCTATGAAACTTGAGCCAAAAGAGAAGAGGCTCGCTGAAACTGAGAACATGTTCGATGTTGATCTCTAGGATCGCTGGCAAGATCACCAGCTGCTTCACATGTTGAATGAACCCATCGAGGAAGTATTGTTGCTGGTGCAATTGGAGGAACATGAGCAGGCGAGGTGTTGGAGTATCATATGGTATAACTACCGCATCTCTAGGAGTATAAAACAAGTGGTTTAACCACCACTCCTAGTTATAGGGCCTTGTGCTGGGTTTTGAATTTTCACCAACATCTACAGGTTTTGGTGTAGCAGAAAACCTTACATGGTATCATAGCTTTTATGAAGAGCCGCTTTCGGTTTTGATCAAGATCTAGAACTGGTCTTACCAAAACATTGAAAGGGTTTCTGGTTCTAGATTTTCTATGCATTTTTGTCCTATGAAAGTTGTTCCATTGCGTTCAGAGCATCGTTTCCATTGGGAAATAGTTTTCATTTCAGCAAAAACCATTTCTGTTTGTTCCAGAAACACCCATATCGGCAAATCTGAAGGTATAATGTTACATTGATGGATTTGTTTTTTTAAATATCTCATATCTTATCAGTTTTATTATTAGATTTTTTTGCTTTAGTCTCGAACGATTTCCTTACTGACTGTATATGCTCTTTTCCATGCATCTTGCGCGATCACGGCGAATCATAAACAGTAAGGGAAAGTTTTTTTCTTGTCTTATCGGCTACATATGCTCTTTACCATGCACCTTGTGTGATCATGGCAAATCAGAAACAACGAGAAAACTTGAAAACGTAGACTTTTTGGGTAAGCTAACCAAGATCTAACCCCATTGTGTGGAAAAAGTTTTTATGAAGGAATGATATTCTTCATCCATATATGCATCCCAATCTGGATTTCCTGAAGCTTCTACAAAAGTTTCCAGATCATGATTCTTGAAAATATGAGGCAAAAGAGAAAAGGCTCGCTGCAATTGAGAACATGTTCGACGTTGATCTCTAGGATCACTGGAAAGATCACTAGCTGCTTCACATGTTGAATGGACCCATCGAGGAAGTATTGGAGTTGGTGCAATTGGAGGAATATGAGAAGGCGTTTCTAATGGAAACGACCCTCCGAACGCAATGGAATAGCTTCCACAGGACAAAAATGCACAGAAA
Organism: Pseudotsuga menziesii; assembly: GCA_001517045.1. Classification (NCBI taxonomy): domain Eukaryota; kingdom Viridiplantae; phylum Streptophyta; class Pinopsida; order Pinales; family Pinaceae; genus Pseudotsuga; species Pseudotsuga menziesii. The sequence goes on along the minus strand of LPNX010788927.1, from coordinate 578,573 downwards.
ATCCAAAACCAGAAACCCTTTCCAATTTTCAACAACACTGGTTCTAGATCTCGATCAAAACCGAAAGCGGCTCTTCATAGAAGCTTTGATACCATGTAAGGTTTTTCGTTACACCAAAACCTGCAGATGTTGGTGAAAATTTGAAACCCAGCACAAGGCCCTATCACCAGGAGTGGTGGTTAAACCACTTGTTTTACATTCCTAGAGGTGCGGCGGTTATACCTTCTGATAATCCAACACCCCTCCTGCTCATGAAGAGCTGATACTCTTCAGAGCTTTTATGAAGAGCCTCTTTTGGTTTTGATCAAGATCTGAAACCAGTGTTGCCGAAAATTTGAAAGGGTTTCTAGTTATATATTTTATATGCATTTTGGCCTATGGGAGCTATTCCACTGCGCCCGGAGCACTGTTTCCATTGGGAAATAGTTTTCATTTCATCGAAAACCGTTTTCGTTTGTTCTAGAAACACCTATTTCAGCAAATCTGAAGGTATAATATTACAGTGACGTTTTTTTTTAAATATCTTACATCTTATCATTTTTATTATTAGATCTTTTTTGTTTTAGTCTCAGACCATTGCCTTCCCTGACTGCATATGCTCTTTGTCGTGCACCTTGCGCGATCACGGCGAATCAGAAATAGTAAGGGAAAGTTTTTTTCTTGTCTTCTCTGCTATGTATGCTCTTTGTTGTGCACCTTGTGCGATCACGGAAAATCAGAAACAACGAGAAAACTTAAAAATGTAGACTTTCCAAGTAAGCTAACCAAGATCTAACCCCATTGTGTGGAAAATGTTTTTTTCTTTTTGTTTTTTGTTTTTTTTTGTGATTTGCAGAAAAACCAAAGTGCATCTAGAGTAATCATCAATGAAAGTTAAGAAATATTTGAAACTAAAAAATGATGCAGATGGAAGAGGACCACACAAGTCACTATGGGCAAGCTCCAAAGGAACCGAGGTGTGCCAAGAGGCACGTTTCCCAAAACTATCCCAATGATGTTTTTCGAGTACAAAACCGGAACAAACACCATCCTTGCAAGATACCATCAGAAGACCAGTTACCATATCGTCTTTACATAGTTGTTGCAATGAGCGATAATTTAAGTGACCAAATCGCTCATGCCAAAGTTTACTCAAGTTATCACTATGAGCAACAAAAACTGAAGGAAAAGGTGATGACCCAAAGTTGTTAAATTTGTATAACCTGGTAATATCATCAACAGTTTTAGTAGCAAGAAAATTTTGAGAATTTTTAAAATCCTTGATTACAATTTGGTGAGGTGTAAACATCACAGTTTTACCTCCACCTGAATGAGTAATTTGATAGACTGATAGCAAATTGCAGAAATTTTTTGGAACACATAGTACATCATTGAAATGACCATTTTTCTACTAGAACTATTCCAGATCCTACAACACTTAGAGATACATCATCACCAACAAATATTTGTTTGGTGTTACATTCATGCATATTAGAAAACTTGGCTTGATCCTTAGCCATATGATAAGATGCTCCAGAATCAATGAGTCGATCATTTGAGGTAGAAGAAGAAGATGCAATATAAGAGTAACTAGAAGCACAAAGTGCATGTCCATGAGAGTTAGATTCTGAAGATGAATCTAGGCTGATGTGGTGCTCCTTCATTGTTGCTTCCAAGGCTGTCATCTTCTTAAAACACTTAGATTCATCATGATTATCTTTCCCACAAAAATTGCAATGACGCTCAGTCTTATTTCCTTTTTCCTTGGATCCTTTGCCATGTTTTAAAGAAGGAGCTGACTATAGGAATATATTAAACCCACTCACAACTTAGGATAAAATAATTAATCATTATTTGATTAATTATTCACCCACTAGCTTAATTAGTTGGCATCCACTTGGACCTTAAAGTCAATACATGCCATATATATCCTACGAATGATTTATTTCTGATTCTGGGTTGATCTAGAATTAGTATACAAGACTTTACAGCAGATTCTGCTTTTTCTGTTTTTTCCTGCTTTTCTATGGATAAGATAAAAGCTAGTCAACTAGGAAACTGGGAGATTTTGTTTCCAACCCATCCTCCATTAGTTTTTCTCCATTTTCTAGGATTAGCATGTTATTTCCATCTCCTTGACAATTCACTCATGCTTTTTCCAACTCGTGAGGTCCTTGATAGATTTAGCAAGTGCTTTATCCACCTATGGGGGTTTTCTATATTTTGGTAAGTCATCCTTTTTGAGCTTTATGAGTTGTTTCCATACAATTCGAATTTCATATGAGGGATATAATATTTATGTACACTATTATTCATAATTATTCAATGGAAGGATACACACCAATATTCATCTCTTCATTCATGTGATTCAGTCTCTTTTTTTCTCTCTATTTTTCCTGTGTATGCTTGTGATAATTCTTAGTATCAAGATCTATTTCCTGTGCTTCTTCTTAGCATCATTACACATAGCATTGATCTATTATTTCTACATGGTATCAGAGCTACAAGGTTGATCAAGTTCTACAAAGTTGAGGACCGCTTCCAGTCTCCTATCCCTCTTTGAAGAAGAGCTTGTCTAGCTTACAAGATTTTCTCCTAGTTTGTTTTGAAAGTTGCAGAGAGTATCTATTAGAGCATATCAACAACTTCAATATGGATTCAAAATTTCCTCTACTATCTCCTTTCAACTATGCTGATTGGAAGCCAAAGATGAGTGCATACTTGAAGAGGCAATGTCTCTTTGATGTCTCCATTGGTGCATTGAGTGAACCTGAGTCTTATGAAAAGAAGATTGATTGGCTAAATAATTGTGATAGATATTATGGAATTATGTGTTTGGGAATGTCTCCAAATATATATCATCTCATATATTCTTCTGAATTTCCATATGAGCTTTGGAAAATTTTGGACAAAGCTTTTGGTTTGTAGGAAATTGAAGATGAAGCATGGAGTGAACCTAGCATCTCCTCTTGCTCTCCTTCTCAAGATTTCTTGGCCTCTACATTCTCTGATGAAATTTATAATGATGAAGAAGTTTCTCATACAGTTCATGTTGCTGCTGCCCTCTTTCATTCAAATGCTTCATCCTTCAATGAAGAAGCAAATATTGAAGAGCCATCTTTTTCTGTGTCTCTTGAAGGTGAATTTTCTTCTTGTGATACTATTGATGAAAAAGAAGTAACATATGGAGCTACTGATGATATTGATTATGATCCTATAACCCATTAATTGTTCTCTCAATCTCCTATCTTATATTATGAGATCTATATGCCATATTCTTCACACCTCTTGCATACCTCTCTCATTGATGGTGCGCAACCCAGTGACTTACAGGATGTTTGCTTAGCCACATAAAGCCTTATTTGTGTCATACCACTTACCTTACTTGATCTCATGTGCTTCAGCATATCCTCCTCTATTCTTGGCATCAATACTCAGAGCCTTATTGAAGATTGTGAACATCTCATTCTTTCCTCCTTTCATACAAATGATTCATTACCAATGTATTCCCATGAGTTTATTGATATGCTTATATGTGATTCTTTGGATTCTGATTTAGAAGCATATTTGCAGGTTGATACACATATAATACCACCATCCATACCATCTACCATACCTCTGAATAATCCAAAGACTATACAAATCCCAAGCTCACTAGTTCATTCCTCATTGGTCTCTTATGCAGTGATATTTATCTTACATGGTTTGAAGTCTTTCCTAAATTTTAGTGGCTGGTTATCCATGTCCTTATTCATATATGGACTAATATTAAACATGTTTGGATCTGTTCGAAACACTTATGGTTCATATCTTATGCCCATCCATCATTCATATTTTTACACCTATCAGTTTTCCCCGGTTGCTCATAATTTTCCTAGTCTAGCCCTATATCCTCATGGAGACATTGAAGACTTTGTCCTTGCTATTCCATATGTTAATATTTATGATATATCAGAGTTTTATCAGCCTCATATCAGATCTATATAGGTGCTACATCAGATTGGAATATTGACATGTGATTCACACCACAATTTTGCAGCTATTCAGGGAATTAGGTGTGAAATAAAGTACCTTATTTTTTGTACTCTTTGGGAAGGAGTATGCACAGATCTCTTTTCCATTTCAGATTATGTTTGTAGATCAAAGTTTGACAGTAGCAATAAGCATTCAGATAATTCTCCTACTTCATCAGATGATGAGATACAAGGAGTCTCTCCTCTTCCTTCTTGCAGGTTCTACACTCCAGTACATGATCATGGAGTTCATGATTTCTTCAACAAGTCTTCCATCCAGAGCAGTTCACTCAGCTGATTCAAGTGAAGATAAGGATATTTTGAAGACATACATATTTCAAATTTTGTGCCTTGTCCTATCTTGAGGGAGGATTTTCCCCATGTGGTTTTGCCTCTTTCCTCACTTTTCTAGACATAATAGTTGTAAAAGGGTGACCATGGCCTTGTCGCCGGGCCCTATATGCATCTATATGCATCCATATTTTTTGTCATACCATCATAAAATTAGACTTATAGGGGGGTGTAGGAATATATTAAACCCACTCACAACTTAGGATAAAATAATTAATCATTATTTGATTAATTATTCACCCACTAGCTTAATTAGTTGGCATCCACTAGCACCTTAAAGTCAATACATGCCATCTATATCCTAGGAATGATTTACTTCTGATTCTGGGTTGATCCAAAGTTAGTATACAGGACTTTACAGCAGATTCTGTTTTTTCTGCTTTTTCAGTTTTTTCCTGCTTTTCTATGGATAAGATAAAAGCTAGTCAACTAGGAAACTGGGAGCTTTTGTTTCCAATCCATCCTCCATTAGTTTTTCTCCATTTTCTAGGATTAGCATGTTATTTCCATCTCCTTGAAAACTCACTCATGCTTTTTCCAACTCGTGAGGTCCTTGATAGATTTAGCAAGTGATTTATCCACCTATGGGGGTTTGCTATATTTTGGTAACTCAACCTTTTTGAGCTTTATGAGTTGTTTTCATACAATTAGACTTTCCTATGAGGGATATACTATTTATGTACACTATTATTCATAATTATTCGATGGAAGTATACACACCAATATTCATCTCTTCATTCATGTGACTCAGTCTCTTTTTTTCTCTCTATTTTTCCTATGTATGCTTGTGATAATTCTTAGTAGCAAGATCTATTTCCTATGCTTCTTCTTAGAATCATTTCACATAGCATTGATCTATTATTTCTACACTGACTAACAGGCTTTGGGACCCTTGTTGTTTGGTTTGTTATTCTGAAAATCCTGTTTCTTGGGAGGATTGGACTTTTCTTTCTGTTGGGACAATAATGCTTTCCCGGATGTATCTGCATTGTTAATTATTCCAAGATGAATGAGCTTACCTTGATTTCTAATTAAGGAATCACAAAAGGATTCAATAATAGGCTTTTGATACCTAGCTGCAGTCAAGGATTTTTTCATGGAGTAGAATGTAGATACAAAAACAGGATATGCAGTTCCAAGTTTGGAAACAATATGATAAATACATTGTTTGTCTTCTTTCTTAATCTTGCATTCTGCACATAAGAGTCTAAAAGTTTTATACTTAGATAAATAGTCTTGAATGAATGAAAAATCATTTGGATTCAAGGAAAGCAATTCATTCTCAAGTTGATGACCCCAAATTTCATTGTGTTTACAAAACACAGATTCTCAAGCTTTATCAGGTTCATCAATTCCAGATATGTGGAATCGCAAGTCAATAGAGATTGACATCCTAATCAATCCATGAGTTTCATCACATCTATTTGGTCATTTAATTTTCTTATCATCATTAATGGGTTTTGTTTCTTTCCTTGAGGTTATCCTGAAAAGTCCCCTACTTCGTAGAACATCCTCCATACGAGATTTCCATGAGAAATAGTTAGAACTTGTAAGTATAATATCACAAGGGGCAGCCATACTATAAAATAATGGCTGAAAAACAACAGAAACTAACTGTCTGGTTGCAAAGAGCTCAAAACTATATGCGGTTTAAAAAAAAATGGCACTGAAACCTGATTGTGGATGATGAAGTTATGCTTGATCAAAGAAAATGTTGAAGATGTCCCCAATAGTGATGTGGCAGATATTAACTTGACCAACTAAAAAAGAACCCCCCTCTTCGCAAGATCAACCTTTGACAATCACTTTACAATAAAGTTTCTTTGAAGTGAATCACTTTTGTAGAATAAGTAAGGTTCACTTTTACAATAATGTTACTTTTAAATAGTGCGTCAATAAATTAAAAGACTTAAGTGACTCACTTTTTATTTAATTTAATTTATGTGAGATGCACTTTTACAATAAAGTAACTTGAAAATAGAAATTGCATGCACTAAAAAGTAGCTTAAAAAAGACTTGAACTCAAGACCTATTAAGGAATAAAACAATTTTGGACCAAGTGAGCTAAGTTTAAAAGGTACGTAAAAGAATGGAAAGAGGAAGGGGTTTTGTTTTTTTTCTTTTGTTTTTCTTTTGTTTTTCACTTTTCTCTCTCGTTCTCCGTGCTTGCCTTTTTTTCCTGCAAATCACAAAAAAAACGAAAAACAAAAACAAAAAACTTTTTCCACACAATTGGGCTAGATCTTGGTTAGCTTACCTGGAAAGTCTACGTTTTCAAGTTTTCTCGTTTTTTTTTTATTTTCCATGATCGCACAAGGTGCACAGCAAAGAGCATATGTAGTTGAGAAAACAGGGAAAAAACTTTCCCTTACTGTTTCTGATTCGCTATGATCGTGCAAGGTGGAAGGCAAAGAGAATATGCAATCAGGGAAGGAAACAATCTGGGACTAAAACAAAAAAGATCTAATAATAAAATTTATAAGATATGAGATATTTAAAAAAACAAATCCGTCACTATAACATTATACCTTTAAATTTGCTGAAATGGGTGTTTCTGGAACAAACAGAAACAGTTTTCGGTGAAACAAAAAATATTTCCCAATGGAAACGGCACTCCAGATGCAATGGAACAGCTACCATAGGTCAAAAATCCATAGAAAATCTAGAACTAGAAACCCTTTCAAAGTTTCGGCAACACGGGTTCCAGATCTTGATCAAAACTGAAAGCGACTCTTCATAAAAGCTCTGATATCATGTAAGGTTTTTCATTACACCAAAACCTATAGATGTTGGTGAAAATTTCAAACCTAGTACAAGGCCCTATCACCAGGAGTGGTGGTTAAAACACTTTCCCAGAGGTGTGGTGGCTATACCATCCGATACTCCAACACCCTGCCTCCGGCGTAGCTCGGGGGAATTGAACCTAAGACCTCTGCTCTGATACCATGTTTGGGTACACAGGGTACTCCCAAAATACTGAACACCTTGAGTAATCACTTCACACAAATATATCACAAATCAACACACCAATGTTTGTCATGTGGTTAAAACCCTCGAGAGGGAAATAGTCTACGACCCCAGACAAATAGCTACTTGGAGCAATTTATTATGCAAAGGAAATAAAGTTACATGAGCTTCTCATAATCGATCAACTAGAGAAGGACCCTCTATTCTCTTTAAATAGAGATCATAGACCAATTGGCTGTTAAACCATGAATCAATGGTAGGTATGGTCTATGAGAAGTTGAACCATCCGATCACTCTATGTCTAGAACATATCGTGACCATCGGATTAGAATATTTACAAATGCATACTAATTCATACTAAAGAAACACACTTTTACCTAATGGATATATTACACAAGTTGATCTTAACTAACTCCTAAGTGTCTAAATATCCTAACAAAGAATTTTCCATTATGAATATTCCTTATGAAATGTTTCCAACCATACAAATGCATTTCACTTATAGGAAAGATCACGCACATAATAACCTACAAAAAAATAAGGATGAGACTTGTTCCGAAAAACAAGTGATGACATATAAAGAAGAAGATGATGACACTTTCAAAGAATTCAAGAGGCCTTAGACACAGTGCAATTATGTGACATTGTTGAGCGGCATCATTGATGCAGATCCTTCCAGTTATGAAAGAAAGGGAAGGAGAGTACTAGTTGATGAAGAATGATGTCTAGGATGCAACATCGAGATCGAAAGGGAAGTCCATAGTATCTTCCATATGGATCTACAAATATCCAGCATCCAATATATGGAAACATCATACAAGGAAGGATTCATAGCATGAGGCTTCTCACGGAAAGAAGGCATAGACTACGAAGAGACATTTGTAGCCACCAGAAGTTAAGACACATGACAGGAATAATCATGTATACAAATGAAAGAAGGCCTTGTACAAGATTAGAAGGAACCCATGGGATAACACATACATGTGGAGCTTGAATATCACCTAGAGTGATGAAGATCTTAACCTTTTCTACAAGGTTGAAGATGAAACCCTATTGAGGATGAAAAGCTCACAGATGGGTGTGACAAGAAATTTTGAAAAGGTTCAATATAAAAGATCTTAGTATCCAGTATAGATACATAGAATAATAGTAGCAGAGGAAGCTACTTGTCACTCCAGTACATAATGTTTCAATGCATAAATTACAAAAGGAAGAGGGAGAATGATGCTATGCTTCAGAGGGAGTGACTGCAGAATATCTCGAGGTTTGACAAGGTACGACAGGATGGATAGCCTACTGATGAATTTAGGATTTACTGAGAGTAAAGTCGATTCCAACCTTTTCTTCAAGGTTGAAGGTGGAATATTAGTGATGCTACTGTTATATGTCGATGACTTGTTCCTTACAAAAAAGAGGAACTCATTAAGGCTACAAAACATGTAGTGAGGTACCTGAAGGGTACAGTTGATCATGGGCTCAAGTATGATACAAATTAGAAGATTAACTTGGAGGGTTATGTGGATTTGTATTAGGTAGGTAGTGTCATTGATAGGAAGAACACTTCAAGCAGCTAATTTCGTATGAGATCAGAGGGGGGCAGTGAAGCTCCAGTATGTGATCCGGATTGATATCTCTTGAAAAAGGGAGTTCTAGCATATCTGGTGAGATAGGTTGTCTGAGCATAGATCGTGATGAAGCTCATAGGTTGCTCAGATGTAAATGGTCCTGTATTTTTTCCTCAGATGTAATAGGTCCTGGAAAATCTTGTAGGTTATCCTTGGACGTAATCAACCCTAATGTGATTCTATGCTAGAAATGGTCATAATGAAATTTGAGTACTTCAGGGAGAAGCTTGGTGTTCTCCAAATCGAGGTTCCTTCCAAGAGGAAGTGATGAGTCCATGAGCCATTCTGACATGGTGAGAGGATTGCTTCCTTCCATGGTCAAATGTAAGGGCTAATCCATTCTATCATGGTGATAGGATTGGTTCCTTCCATGGTTAGATGTGAGCGTTGAGACATTCTAAGGTGATTGTGAGATGTGTTCTCACATGATCAGATATAAGCACTGAACGCAATTCTCTGAATGGAGGCACCTATTCAGTTACGAGGAATTTAAGTCTGGGACTGAAGCTCAGCTTAAGTGATGAAAGGAAATTCTATACTAGAATGGAGGCACCTGGTAAGTTACCAAGAATTTCACACTGGGACTGAGAGCCTTTCTAACATGAGGTGTGAATGAGTTTCCTATCACGGTCAGATGTAAGTGCATATCCTTTTTGACATGATTTGTGAATGAGTTTCCTATCATGGTCAAATGTAAGTGTAGATCTTTTATGAGATGATATGTGAATGAGTTTCCTATCATGGTGAGATATAAGTGTTGGAGAGCCTTTCTGACATGATGTGTGAATGAGTTTACTATCATGGTCATATGTAAGTGCAAATATTTTCTGACATGATGTGTGAATGAGATTACTATCATGGTCAGATGTAAGTGTAGAGCCTTTCTAACATGATATGTGAATAAGTTTCCTATCATGGTCAGATATAAGTGCTGGAGAGCCTTTCTAACATGATGTGTGAATGAGTTTCTTATCATGGTTGGATGTAAGTATAGATCCTTTCTGACATGATGTGTAAATGAGTTTCCTATCATGGTTAGATGTAAGTGCAGAGCCTTTTTGACATGATGTGTGAATGAGTTTCCTATCATGGTCAGATATAAGTGCTGGAGAACCTTTTTGACATGATGTGTGAATGCGTTTCCTATCATGGTTAGATATAAGTGTTGGGTGGGCCTTTTTGACTCATTCATATATAAGTGCTGAAGAAGATGAAGACCTACTTGGAGGCTAGGCCTACAACCAGCATGAAAAAGGGTTTTCTCTATAGAACTTCTTGTGACGAGAAGAATGAAGAGATAGCGCCATTTGATTGAGATAGCAGAAGCAGTGATGATGATGATGATCTAGTGGTGACCTAGCTTTGATGATGATCCAGTAATGATCCATTTTTTATGATGATCCAGTGATGATCCAAAATTAATGAAGATGACCTGACAATGAAGATGGCTTGACGATGAAGATGACTTGATGATGATCCGGATGATACAGAGAAGAAGACTTGTGCTGATAAATTGTGTCGAGAGAATACCTTCCTACTTAAGAGGGAGTGTTGATGTATTTGTAACTTCAAAATGTATTCACTTGTATATCTTATGTATTGTACCCAGATGTTTATTTCGAGAAGTATCTATAATGTAATTGAGTCATGCCATGCCTCGATGTTTCGATTGGGAGACGAAAAGTATCTGTAATGTAATCCTTCAGGATTGTTGCAACCGTTACCCATTCCATAATGGAAGTGGGAGGTCATTAGTATGGATTTTATTACGGGTATAAAAATATATATAGAAGAAAAATGATTCCATCTTTGTAATGGTTAAGAAGTTATCAAAAGCGACATAGTTTATCCTAGTTAAGTCAACCTATAACGAAGTTCACATTGCTGACATATTATTAAAGGAGATATTCAAATTGCATGGGATACCTAAGAAAATAATCTCAGATCGAGACACAAATTTTATTGGAAACTTTTGGACATCCTTATTCTCTGAATTAGAGACGAATTTAAACTTTATTACTGCTTACCACCCCCAGACGAACTGGAAGACATAATGGCTAAACCATATTTTGGAAGACATGCTTAGAATGTATGTTATGAACAAAACCACCAAGTCAGAGGATTATATGCACCTCACATAATTTGCGTCTAACAACGGATACCATACCTATTCCAATATGAGTACCTTCAAGGTACTCTATGTTTGGAAGTGTAGAACACTAGTTACTGATTATAGAATGTGCAGAAGAATGAATGCACGATTGAGTTATATAATGTGTTTGGAATGGACCTTGAAGCACATAAGTGATGAGATGTTGTGTTGAGTGTAAGCTATGGAGCACATGAGTGATTTTATTTTTGTGTTGAGCGCCAGCTCTAGAACACATGAATTATGAGATGTTTTTATTGAGCATAAGCTCTGGACCACATGAAATATAAGAATTAGAAGTGTTGGGAATAATCCCTGGAGCATTCCAAATTGATATTGAGCATCAGCTCTAAAACATCAAATCCTTCACCATTGTATCCCTAGGTGTATTATACAAGTATATCCTAGCATTAGTCTTGAGCTAGAGGCTTTGGAATTGCACTAAGTATAACTCCTAGTGTTTAGCATTGAGCTTGGGATTTGAATAGTGCTCAACACTAATGATAGGATATCTTTACATGGATATACACAAGATTTTATTTTTCAAATTTCCTATTACGTTGCATTAGTGGTTGTCGAGTTTGGAAACCCAACAAGGAAATTTTCAACGAAGAAAACCGATGGAGTGGAATCCTTAGTTTATTCAGCAGTTGAAAAGTATTAGAAACCATGAGTCGAGGGATTATGATTTATGGGTAAACAATATTTTTGGAGGATATATTACTGAGTTTGTTTTCAACACAATAACCTCATACAGTGAGGAAAAACGTAATTTTTTCCAAGGACCACGAGGAAGATCTAGAGTACGATACTCCTACAACCCGATCCACATCGCTAGAGGTAATATCTAGAAACTCCTCTCTAAGTGGTTTTGCAAATACAAATAGTACAAATGCTATGAATAGTGGACAAGGGAGTCTGACTAGTAAAAAAAATCCCAAGCATTCCAACAATTAACATAATGGATGGAACTGAAATTAAGTTATTGATATTTAATGGAAATGGGTTTTAAAGACCCAGAGCAACATTGGATTTTCTGTGAATCCATATGTACTAAGTGACAGGTCCAAAATGAAGACATAAAGAAAGAACAAATGGTCACGACTCTGTGAGGTTACGCACTAGATTGGTACATGAAATTTTCTATAGTTCCAGTAGGAGTTGCATAGAAAATGGTCAATCATATTCGATTCTGAATGAGAGATGAGTTTAGAAAGATAAAATATGAGTTACAATGCATTATAGAGGTTGAATAAATCAAGTAGTTACCTACAGAGTATGTTTGGGACTTTGACAAGAGATTAAAGACATTAATTACCAAAGTAAGCTTCCATGTGTCAGACGTACAACATAAGGAATGCTTCATTACTGTGATGTTTCCATACATCCAGGTTCCATTGATGCAATATAATATCATGTCACAAAAAAATAGGTGCAAATAGAAATGAAGCAATAATCCTCACTAATTGGAGAAACCAGTGCAAGAATGATGTAGATTTAGTCACAACTAGGTAACCTTACACTACAAATACGGGGAATTAAAAAATAAAAATATGTTGAAGAATACCTATGGTGTATAATATGTAGAAGAGAAGGACACTATAAAAATAAGTTCTCGGCACTCATGAACTATGTCGCACCAGGAGCGCCAGACTCGATAAACACCTAATGGATGCCTTGGTGTAGAATATGCCAAACTAGAGGCCATTAGTCGGAAGAACGTTTTTGTTCACATAATATTGTAAGTATACCAACTAGTATGTACTGTAAATTTTGTAAATCTTTAGGACATGCGAGAAAGATTTTAGAGCATTGTAACTCTTGAAAGGGAAGATGGTGGATACCTACTTGATGAATAATGATGAGGAGATGGAAATTGAACAAGCACAATCTCAATACCATCTTGCTCAATATCCACCAACATAATTTCAAAACCCGTAATATCCTTAGCCGGCTTATACTCCTGAATATGGACCCGACTCTGAGGTCCAAAATGTACGTAAGTACACTTTACCACTCGCAATTCCTCCACACACGGCACCCTCCACACATGTCTCCAACTATAATATCCTCATCTACAATATCAAAAAAACCAGTATCTGCCACAAAAACACTACCCTCAACGTAGGTGGGTGGAAATTTCCGAGGCCAAGGACACCAAAAACAAGGATGAGGAGGATTTGGTTGAGGAAGTGTCCAAGTCGTATGTTATAATTATGGAAAACCATGAAAATTTTCTCGATATTGTGCAAGTTCGGTGAAGACATGCTCATATCGTAAATAATTTGATCCTATTGTCAAACAGTGTCTACAATTGATTGTGAAATAGAAGGATGGAACTATGCAAAAATCCCAACCCAAGAGAAGAAAATATTGTTGTTGTCGTATGGGGAGGTGTTCCATCTGGAGCAGACCAGGGCGAAGAACGTGGAAAACCGTAGGTGTGATCGATGACAGAAAAGATAGTATCATTTAATGTTAGGAAAAAGAAAAATGTATTATTATATGGTCAACAAAAAATTTTCGACACAAATCAAGCATCGACATCTGGACAAGTAAGATAGATTCCTGAAAGGTTTGATCAAATATTCAGGAAGTAACCGACGACAAAGGTTAGTAAGCCAAAATAATTTTTTAAAATTTTATTAGCGCTAATCAATGATAAAGATGTTGTCATAGAATCAAAATCACTTATAGAAGAAACTCCAGAAGAGTTGTGACCCTAGAGAAGACTTAACCATGTTCTGAAAATATTAAAAATTGGCCGTGAGTTGCAAATGACTATGCATATAGTAGACTAAGATATGGATTATATCATCTTATATCTAGGATCTGATGTGAAAATATTGACACAGAAGACTTGGGAAATCATGAACAACCCCCGAATGGACTGGTCTAAAATTCAATTAATACTATCAAATCAGTCGAATGTTCTAGCCATTGGTCGACTGACTCAAGTACCTATCAAGGTCAAAGACCTGAGAACATATGCAGAATTTGAAGTGATCAAACTCGTCAATGATACAAATACATAACCTTCACTTTTGGGGATTGACAGGCGGATAGATAATCAAACCATCATTATTTTTAATAGAAGGATCTTGTTATTTGAAGACTCAAATAAAAGGGTGGTCTTAGTAATTGATCCACTCGAAGGATAGGGATATGTCGAGGAAGTTAACAGTGAAGGGAAAGGTGATTAACTAGAATATCTATAATATCATTGCTTCAAGAGATGAATATATAAACCCAACAATGGATGGAAACCTGAGTTGGCAGAGTGTTAGCTCCTGTACATCTAATTCAGGTGAACCATCGACACTATAGGGTTATCATCATTCTATCATCATCATAGTATGCATTATATCGGAGTGTATTATACATGCATCAATAAGAATAGAAGTCTATCAAAGAACCATCATTGCATGGTATGTCACACATCGATATCATCGTTGCATATTATTGTACATTCCATTGTACATATAAACATACCTTGTATAGATAGTCATTAACAAGTGCTTCTTAGTCCAAATCCCAGCCAAAAGCAAGATGAGAGAAATTCTCTTCAAACTATGTAAGACCCTTAACACATATGTCTGTCAACTTCTTACTGTTTAAGCATGATGTAGGTGTCCAAAATGGTTTATTGTGTCATCGATTATGGATATGCATCATCATCATCAATGTGCATACAACTGTTAATCCACATAAGAGAGTATGTTTGTGGCTACCATAAAAATGAACTATTGTTATAAATGACAGTCCATTAATTCCAAGAAAACATTGAAGACTTCTAGCTGATATAAATGACTTGTATGTGTTCCTAGGTGTCCAAAAATTTATTTTTTTACTAACCTCGGGCTAGTACATGGCTGAGAAGAATTTTGGTGGATTTTTTTGATGTATTTGTAACTTCGGATTATATTCATTTATGTATCTTATGTATTGTAACCCGATGTTTATTTCAGGATGTATCTATTATGTAATTGAGTCATGTTGTCATGCCCTAATGTTCTGATCGGGAGAATCAATAATGTAAACAAGTCATCTCAAGTCATAGTGGGTAGCCCTCCGATTGTGTAAGGGTTAAAGTCCTTGCATTTCCGAGGCACTAGGGCTATTAGACTCTCCTAGTAGAGTTCGGTCCTAGTAGAGTTTTAGTCATGTCAAGATTAGTATAAATAGAGATATCAGGTCTCTATTTAACACACATCACTCACACACTCAAGTGTATCACATAGTTGAGGAAGGAGAAGACACCGTGCTAGACAAGAAGATTACGGTTGTTGGGAGTGCATCTTACTATTTTGGGGTTTGACATCTTGTGCTGATTCTATCTCTAAGGAAGTTGCAGGGTTTTCTCCATTTATGGTTTCCCCGATGAAAAAAAATATGTTCATTGTCTCTTGTGTTTGATTGCTATATTTGTTGTTCTCTCAGTAAAGATCCTAACATAATGCTATCTTAATGTTGAAAAACTAACAGATTTTACATCTCCAAAAATTCACAATTCACTATACATACCTTGAATATAAGATAGCTACTGTAATAGTTCACATCCTTAAACAATTGGGACCGTGTAAAAAATGGGGTCTGTCACTGAGCATTGGTATGTGCATGATCTCTGAGACTGTTCAAGAGAATAAGGCCCAACAATTTTGATCCCAAAAATATATATTAGGATTACTATGATAAACAAATTAGGCCCTCCAAAAACCCTGATTTTTCTTTAGGCCTTGTGCTGGTAAAGTGGAAGGAAAAAATACCGAAAATATATTCTTCTTGTATGTAATTTGGGTAGTCTCCTCCACTATAATTTGGTTCTGCTCCTCCACTATAATTCATGTATGCTCCTCCACTTTAGATTGGTTCTACTTTCCTTTGCAATTTCGGGTCTGTAGAAAATTGTAGTCACTGCTTGTTTGCTGCGTCAGTCTAACCTCAATCAAGATATCTCTTTCACCTTGGATTCGTTGCATGTGTTTGGATGTTGACATATGTGTTTATATACACATTAAATTGGACATGTTTCATGATGGATGACTTGTCCTCAGAGGTAAGAGTGGTAATAATTTTAATTTTTAATTTAAAATTGTAATTTGAATTTGTAATTTGACTTTTAATTGCCACGTAAACTTATTACCACTTCAATCGTCAAACCTTACCAAAGAATTCCAGGTATTTTATTTTCCATATAATCGGGTTTCCACCACATATTCCATATGCATGACCAAGTATTTAATAATCTATAAGGTCTTCATTAAGGATCCCAATATGAAGGTTCAATGTCACCATCCATATTCACAAGGGTTTCCATTTAAGCCACTAGGGATTCCATTCAACATCACCTTCACCCCACCATCGAAAAGTGTGTCAAACTAAAGTGTCTAAGTGATATCATGCCATCCTATATGGGTGCCAAGTATTCTTATGTAATCAGAACTATCTTCAAGGCCTCATGACCATGGCATCATGTCATCTAACCATGTGTCATATCCCCACATTTTGACCACAAAAAGTGTTGACCTTGATGAACACCCAGGGTTTCTAAATGATATTATTTAATTACGCCAAGGAAAATTGCTAAAATAAGTGTGCAAGAGGATTATACTAATTTTCATTTATTGTAATTTTTAATTATTATGGAATTAGTTATGTGGAAAATAAGTTTCCATTAATAGGAGGGCCACTTTGGCAAGCCAACTTTCCAAAGAGGAAATAAAATCTATCATAAGACTGACAAAATACAAGAAAAGATCTCATACACAAAAGAGGAAAATATGGGCCAAGGTAGGAAATGGTTTTCATTTGGAGACTCAAACACAAAAGCAGGAAGCTCAAAAAAAGTTGTCATAAAGAAAAGTAGCAACTCTAGGGAACAATTTCCATTCTAGAGTTCACTGACAAAAGCAAGAAGGCATGAAATGTTTTCATAGGGAAAATAAAAAACTATGTTCCAAAGGAATGTGTAGATTCCAAATTGGATGGAATATGATGTCAGGGAAACATCTCAATGGAGCCTACATGCTAATTTCTCAAGGAGGGCGCACCATGTGGCTAGGGTTATGGTTTTAGGAAGGGAAACTTGCTCAGCACGTGGTTGAATTTACCAACAAGTCACCAAAGGTTTATTTAAATATATATGGAGATCTATTGCTTAGTTTGGATGTTTATTATTTTGATGTTGATGAAGCTAAGGATTCCTTGCTGAGTGTTATGCCTTGGGTTCTTGGGAGATGTGCCCTAAGGTTCTCATTCTCCCCTCTTATTCCTCCCCTTTCCTTTTCATTGTAGGTGTTGGATTTATATTGAAAAAACCATAAATTAATATCATACATTTATTGCATCCAAATTTTCCATTGAAATTGAGGTCCAATTAAGGGATCTTCACTTACACTCCCCTAGCTTAGTGTCAATTTTGGGTCCCATGTTTGGAGAGATCAATGCTACAACCTATTATTTATGTCCTCATTCAAAAAAATATATTTATGAATTTTTTGATAATGTAATATTTCTGTTCAATAATCTCTAATGTCAAGTTTTCCATGAATGAGCTTTGTTTTCTCATAAATGAGTGTGTTTATCAGTTTTTATAATAAGAATGAATTCACAACCATGAGATGAAGTTATAAATGATATTATATGTAAAATATTGTTGAATTGTTCTATTTAATTCATATTCACCACCTCTTAGTTATTCTTGTGTGAAATTCATTAAAACTTGCACAGCCTAGCTAGTTGACTAGGTAAATTTAACTAGTCTTACAAGTTTTGTAATTCTGAGAGTTCTGTACTTCCAAATTTAATTATCTAAGTTTATGGAGGTTTTTAAATATCCCCACTATCCATACCAACATTCATAATGATATTTTCTTTATGTTGTACCTTGTTTTGGAAGCCTTCTGTACGCATGGTCTCCTCGGGCCAAAACTGCCAGTTTCTCTTAATTCTTACAAGACAAACACAAATCAGTACATATATGTTCTTGACTATCTGAAAATTTATTTAATACCTTTTATAAATTATACCACACATATGTACCTTTCCAAATCCCCTGCTTGATTGGATTTGAAAAATTCTTCCTAGTTTCACAGTTAGGGGTGTATCCACGGAGGTGGGTTACAATTTTTGGCAAGACAAATTCAGAAAAAACAAAAAAAATGCACCTCAATCGAGCTTTTATTAAACCCTCAATTGAGGTCTCAAAAGCTCGATCGAGGTTTTATAAGACCCTCGATCGAGCTTTTATTAAAGGCTCGATCAAGCCTCGGATAAACCCTCGGTCAATGGTTCAATACCTCGATCAAGGGTTAAATAAACACTTGATCGAGGGTTAAATAAGACCTTGATCAAACATATTTAACCGCCTATAAATAGGCAACGAACCCGTTATGTTATTGACTTCGTCTATTGAATATGGGTCGCAGAGTAATTGGGTTATATATGTGATTCCAATCAATCACATCTATAACACCAATTACTCCACAACTAATATTTAATATAAAATCAAACGAAACCGACCACCCCCAGTAGTGCTCCATTACAATCCTATTTTGTGTTTTGAATTAGTTTAATGAACACTAAAAAACTTTTAAGAATCAATTTCTCAAATCCTTGGCCCCACGGCGGTTTGTAAAATGACGACGGTTTGGCAATGTCATGGTTTTTTTTGGTTTAATTTTCTAAGATATTTATTATTCGTAGAGTTGGCCAAATCTGAATCAAATGATGTTGAAATTATTTACGTCCTATAACCTCGATCGAGGGTTTAGTAAACCCTTGATCGAGGTTTTGTTAAGAGCTCGATCGAGGTATTTAAATAGCTCGATCGAGCTCTCAACCTCGATCAAGGACTAGAAAAATAGAGAATTAACCCTCTTACAGGAAAATGAATGTTTCTCTATGTCTTCTAGGGGTGTAAACCCTGCCATTTATGGCACACAACTAAGCGGAGTTAATACTGATAGATTCATCACTGAATCCTCTATCCATTGAGGTATCATGCATGCATTTTGGAATTCATATGGGTTTTTTGTTTTAATTAGTTCTAAAACTTACACTTAGAAATCCTGACAACAACTTCAAAGGAGCTCAAAGAAAAATTTGTAGGGTAAAAAATAGACATCCAAAAATTTCGTAAAAATGCACGGCCCACACATCGACGCGTCCTATTCCAAAGGGTATCTTTGGTTTTTCAATTTATGAAAACAGTGAAAAAAAAGCTGGGATGGACATACATGTGTATAAAATGATGTTGAAATCAGATGTGGTCGCTTTCGAAAAATAATAAATAATTGTATATTGTGAAATAATGTAACAAAAAAATATGCAGACCACAGTGCATTTTGTGTAGATCATGCTCATATATATATTAAATTATTAATGTAAGATTGAATTATTGGTGTTGGACACAAGCCACTTATTAACTTCTTCAAATTTTTAAGGTGACACGGTTCATTAAATGAAACATTTTACACATTAAATGACATCGCAATATTTAAAAAAATATATAATTGGTAATCCAACATAATATTCTACAATTTTATTTTTTACTACAAGTCGAAATTCACATGGCATATATGCATTTCGAGGGATTCTATCTAGCACATGAGTAAAAATTCAAGTTTTCATCGCCATATTTGGCCAAAAAGTGTTACCCACTTTCATGGATGCACCCTTAGGTTTCCAAGAAGCATGGGAGTAGGATTCAATGGATGATGATTATGAAACCTAAATGGTCCCTGATATAAATGTGTTAGGGAATATACTTTATCTCTCCTAAAAAATTTCTTTATTTTTATCCACATCCTACTTCCATGTTTGCAATAGTATCAACCACATTTCTAGTTTTTGCCTAGTCTCAAGAGCTTTTTGATTCTATGCAATTTTCATGTAATATTTTGGATAACAATTATATAAAATATAATATTTTGATATGATTATAGATCGGGTACATTACACTAATATCATAGCTCTAATTTCATTTTGAAGAATCCTTTCAGTTTGAGTCCTTCTAGTCAAAACGAGTAATTTCCTAACACCTAGTTTGACAATTTTATGCACCAAGTATTTGTATGGAGTTAGTATATTTGAGATCTGATTCTAGGATATTACAGTTGTATTACAGCTATGAATTCATTTTGAATAATCCTTCCATTTTGGGTCCTTCTAGTCAAAACTAGTAATTTCCTACAACCTAGTTTGACAATTTTATGCACCAAGTCTTTGTCTAGAGTTAGTATCTCTGAGATCTGATTCAGGGATATTACAACATGCCATGTGAAAATAGTGGGATCCTTGACCTTTACAAGCTAATAAGGGTCGTCATCAAGGGTTCCAATTCTTCATGTGATTCATCATCACACCAAAGACATGTTCATTGTTTCCATAGTCTGGAAAGGACCGTCATCATCATCATATAAGAGATCCATAACCCTAACAAGGGTTGCAAGATCATCAAACAACTAAGTGTGGTTCCAAAGAGTTCTTTAGGGCTTATCACCAAGAAATAGGCTTCATGGGCATATTCAACCACCTCAAACACAACAAGAGACCTCCAAGGGTCAATATTGATCATGACATCACTTGTGGGGTTGTTAGGCCTTCTCCTGGGGTACCATGACACCATCTGAGCATGAATGACAACAGAATAGGTCATCAATTCTTCTCCAACCCATCTAGCGATTCTCCATCATCCAAAAAGGCATCAGCGCGATCTCTAGGGTCTTGAGCACCATCAACAGGGTCGTCAACATCTTCACCAAGGTCTTTTCTTCAAGATTTAGCCTTGTGGGTATAGGGAACTTGTCAACTAGGTACATGGTGCTTCAAGGAACAAATCCACTCTGTAAGTGGTACATGGCATAAGAAGTGAGACTTGGTCGCATTAATGACAACCTGTGCGACCACTACAAGTCCATGTGCACATCATTGACAATTTCATCAACAATATCATCAAGTGATGTGTAAGGAATGGTAACTAGTGTTATGGTTGATTTTTTTTTTTACGAGAACTAGAGTTCTCAACAGTTAGTTGATTGATCTATTATGAAAAATGGGTTGTGTTGAGTTTAAATAAAACCTTGTAGTAGATTCCTCCCAATTGTGGTATCATGGGTTAAATTCCTATGGTTGGATAATGAATCACAAAACATTTAGTTGGTAAGAATGCATTCAATTGAAAATAAGTATTTATCTTTGTCTTGTTCAGGAATAGTTTTTCCTCATGATATATAATGGGATTCCTTGAACTCAATGGATAATGTATGAATTCAAATATGAAATTTTACTTCTATTTTTTTTATTTGCATATGAATTTGGGTGATATTGTTTTAAAAGTTCGAATTCATCCTAATAGGTGGTTTCTAAGGGAAGGAAATTTCAATCCAATCCCCTAATGGAGAATTAAGGCATATGGATAGGTTATAAAAGAAACCAGACTCATGGATTTGTATTATGATACAATAAAATGTTTTATAATCAATTACACTAACATTGGGTTTCCATTATAGGCTAAACATTGCACCTAAAAAATAAAATAATGTGTGTCAAATCCATCACGGAGGAGTGAGTGCGAATATAAAATAGGAATTGTTGTCACCCAATCCATTATGGATGGTTTCAATTTGAAAAATATTCTTGAGTAATCAAATCCTTGTAAAATTTAGGTGTAACTTAGTAGCTCAAAATGCAAACTAAAGGTTCACTTAGGTGTCCAACACAGGTTTTTTAACCTAGTAATGACATATCAATCCCTTATTTATAAGGAGGGTCACAAAAGATACTTGTTGCAGGCACATTAAAATAGGACAAGGAATTTTTACAAAATAGAGGGCATGAATCAAACTCATCTAAAATTCATTTTTGATTAATAATATAAACATAAAAACATGTTTTCTTTTGATATCGCATTCAACTACCATACTTACTTGAGAAACAACATATAGGATCCTTATAATATCATTCATTAGTATCATATAGGAAACATCAAACCATACATAGACATCATTTATATAAATTAGAAAAGAAACAAAATTTGAATGAATGCCACCATTCCAATTATTTCAATCAAAACTCAATACATTATTCAAAAAACAAAAAATTATCACATTCCTAGTTCAACAAACTAGATAATGTAAGATTAAATATGTCAAGAAAAATCTCAAAATCTTACACAAATATAGCACTAGAAACAACAACAACTAAAGACTACTACATCTATACACCTAACAACCAATTGACTAACCAAATTGATTTCATGTGTTAGTCTCTTCACAAGGTGGATACTGGATACAAATTATGTAATATTATTGTTTCCATGCTAGTGGACTACTCTCTCTATGGCATGTTCCCTTTTGACATGTCCAAGATGATTTTAACCTTTCATAGTGTTTTCTCCTTGAATGTAACATGCCTAAAAATCATTAAAAAAAAAATTATTCCACGCGTTACTTTTATACTTACTTAGCAGATTTTCTATGATTTACTTCTACAAATTTTAACATTTTAATCCTTTTTGTTTATGATAGGTTCTATTGATTGTGATAGTATCTAGCTCCTCCTGGAACCTCTAGCCATGTCTACACAGGTGACGTATTATGTTTTTACTTGATCTTTATTGTTTACTTTTTATATGAGTAAGAAAACTAGCCTAAGGCATGGGGAGACTATCGATAGTCTTGACCCCAACCCTCATGAATCACGTAGGTTTTGATGTAATAAAAAGGCCTTGGTCTTTCCATAGTCTACGCTATGTTGTTTGGTGACTTCCCCTTAAGTGTAAGGTGCTTAGGGTTTGTAAAGCATATGGTGACCTATTATTATATAAAAATACAGTTGAGAGGTTTAAGGCATATTGTTTGGCACAAGACTACATGGTTTGACTTATGAAGCACTTCCTTATGATCCATGATGGCTATGCTATCGCTTTGTACCTTGGCATATGGTTATACCTTGACTTCCAAAGTGTTAAAGGTTCTTGGCATACTATAACATAATGTTTGCAATGTAATTTGATGTTATTGGCATAATCAAACACTATGGTTGCAATGTATTAAGGGTATAACGTGCTTGGCATATTGCACAATGTCATTACATGCCACGGTCCTAACACCGCAATGGTTCTAGGAATTTGGTTATAATACAAAGTTGATTGTAGTGATCAAGTTTTAAAATTATTATGTCGTCGACTGTTATTGTGTTTGTCCTTGGTTGAATTTGGAATTAAAATGATGACCTCGATGTGAGTTGACAGTGCATCCATGTCCTTTACTCGGATACGTGGTACTCACTCTACTGTCCATCTATTGAAATGGGAGTTAGGGTTTAAAACCATGGTTTAATGTGTTTTTTCTTGTATGGAGCCTCATTTGTAAGATGGTTTTGTGGGAAAACACAAATTCTAGCTTTGCTCAACTCGTAGTGGAAATGTAGATGTGGTTTCTTGATCTTTTGTGCAATCGACATGAGCTGAAGGGATCTTCCTAGATTAATATGGAAGGATTTGTTTAGAATTTTGTGTGGCCAACAAGAGCCATTGAACTTTTATTTTATTATTGAGTGATGGTCTTGTTTTTTGGAAAAGTGTTAACAGTATTCTATTTTGTCCTTCTCAAGGTGTTATTTGGGACTCTTTCACTTCCATAGCGTGGCCAACTTCGCCTTTTAGATTGTCTGTTACATGTAAGGTTTTTTTTTAAATAAAAAAATTACTATTGTTGTTTCATGATGGGATGATTTAGTAAATGATAAATATTTTTTTTTGTATTGCAAACAAAGGAGGAATAAGGGTGTTCCAAAGGATCCAACACCTGGCCCTCTCTACAATTTCTCCAAGGTAAGGTTGTCCCACACATTAAGTTCTTTAGTTGATTTAATTTCACAAAGTGTAATGTTTTTAGCTGTAATGAACAATGTAAAGCTTAAGGCGCTAAAGAGGGAGGCAGAAAGTTTGCTTCCTCCCAAGACTACGTTTCCAAACACCTAGGTAAGAATGTGGCTCATCCTTAGTTAATTACTTGTTTTCCATTCTTAATATTTTTCAATCCCATACTAACCCAATTACATTGTGGTTATAGGTCATATTGGGAAGGAACCATGAGGATTTCAAATATTAGCCACATCATTTGTTAAGGTAAGTGTTTTAGTTTTAAAATATGCATGTGTTGTTGTAAACCCTTCTAATGTTTGTTTTTCTCCGACTCTTTAGCACGGGGACTTCACTTGGTGAACCTCTCACATAGCACCTGCAATCGTGGGATATTAAAGAATACCCTTAATTTCGATAAATATTGACCCAAAATATTTTTGTTGAAACCCCCTACCAATACTTAAAACCTTCTTCCCACCCCTTTTTATACCCAAATCCTTATAAACCACCCTATCCCCGCACCTTAAACCGATCATCCCCCCGAATACTTGTAATATATTGGTTAAATTTTTCATAAATTTAAAAACCACAATATGAACTAACGTGCTACGATATTGGTCAATAAGTGAATCCCCCGTGCTCTTTAGCCATTTTTAAGGCACTGCAATGTAATTGTTTAAAAGTAACCCTGGCAGGGTTTGGGTGCCAATGACTGGTCTTATTCCCATACTTTTCCAAAGTTGGTATTAGAATTTGT
The DNA here is from genome assembly GCA_001517045.1 of Pseudotsuga menziesii. Taxonomy (NCBI): domain Eukaryota; kingdom Viridiplantae; phylum Streptophyta; class Pinopsida; order Pinales; family Pinaceae; genus Pseudotsuga; species Pseudotsuga menziesii. The sequence continues at coordinate 553,864 of LPNX010788927.1, read as the reverse complement.
GTGGAAGCCATCGACAATGGTCATACAACCACTATTTTAATATATATGTTGTTTAAATAATAACACGTATCGGCCTTTATTTGTGTGATTCCAACAATATTTTTTGCCTTATATATATATGTTTTTTTTTAAATCCCAAGGTTTCCATCGTCGATGGCCTTACAAGCTTGAGTATAATAATTTTGTTTAATTGTTGTAATGTTGTGATCGTATGATGACCATGATGGATATGTGTGAATACTTATAAGTAGGCCTTTCCTTTATGTATAATATGGTAGCCACGATGTGGAGTTACTCCCCTATCTTTACTTTGTTCTATTGAATTAAATAAGACGACCCTTAGGGTCTGTGATCTAACATATATTAGCTAGCAATGGTTTTTCATAAAGTTCGGTTTCCATCATTGATGGTATTCACACCAATCCTTGGGGGAAAAAAGATCACTATTAGTAATTGTCAGTAGATTTGATTCTAGATTTATTTCATGGATAAATATAACTCTACTTTAGGATCTTTGATCCATGTGTGGTTGTTTATGTAATAATTGGAAAGATCGTCTTAACATAGATCTTCGATTTGATTGTATTTGTCCACTATGGTCGTATCCTATTAGACTTTAGATATTTTATATTTTGTTTTAATACCATAGATCTATGATTTAGGTGATCTAAATAATAGATGGTGTATGTTTAGGATCCTTGATACGGTTGTGTTATTTACTTAAAGTATATGCTTTTGATTCCATTATCGATTGTGTTATTGGCTTAGACTTCCACGATTAGTTTATGTAATTGTTATGCTGCTAGAATATTTATATATTTTAATGGTTAAATAAGTAATTAATTGGAATCATATAGTTTGTATAATTATAGTATTATCAATGTAAAATTCGTTCATATGTATTAAAGAGTACATATCTATACTATACATTAATAAAGAGGGTTATATTCTAATACTTCTATATCTGTAAGGAATTGGATGATACTCTGTCTGTATATACATATATTTATTTTTTAATCCTTATTGTAGTTTAAATATGATAAATAGATTAATACTTACATGATTAGAGATCCATTCTACATTTAGTTTCGAAATTAGAGACAAAGGAAGAATTTGGAAATAATTGATACAAACACAAAATAAACTATTCAATTTAGAAATACATGATACCAATTAGAAATAGATAGTTCATATTTATTTATTTGCAGCATTCGATTTTCAAATGAAAATAGAATTCTTAATCCATGTGTACATTTTTAATGCTAGAATTCCCTAGCTGCTACTAAACATTTAATCATGGCATCATTATACTAACTCATACAGACTAGGTCCTACATTAATCTTCGTCGGATCTAGAATTTAAAACACATTCTACAAATATTTACAAACATAAATTATGAAACTGGCACCAGTACTAGGAAAACAAAAGTGGAGATCCCAACCAACTTCCAGAGCAGCCAAGCTACTGATCCAGAACCACCAATCCTGTTCACTAAATTGCAAGAGAAAAATGCTTCAATGCACCATCTCTTGCATTCACAGTTTCAATCCTCCTCCAATGCTAGCCTCTTGCTACTCATGGACATACTAATATATAGTATTTTTCATAGGACTTAGTGATTTATGAGCCTCCTTCTCTTTAGCACTCAACTAGGAGTTGTGACGTGATTTTTGGGGATGATGCCTCCTGCATATTGCATTCAAAATCAGTGGCTTCAACCACATATATTTTCCTCTTGTGGGACAACAAATGATCTTTAACAAATATATCAACTTTTGTTCCCCCTTGAGCATATTTCATTAAATAAAAATGTTTTATTCTTGACTTTTCTGTCAAAAAAATGGTTAAAGTATTTTTGAAGAGATTTAATAATAAATTATTAATTCATGGTGTATTACATTGGACATGCATTGGACTAAAGGGATTGCATAAATTAAATCCTTCTATTTCTTGTTCCAAACACCTTTCCCTTTATTCACCTACAATGCTACTTTGAAACCCCCAAATAGTTATCATTCTCTTTTGCTTTAACTACTTCCTTGGCACTATTTTGAAAACTATGTGGTACTACATACTAATATTTGAAATTAAAGGGTCCAAAACAACTCTCTTATAAACACATTACTCATATTTTTATATGTATGTATGGAATGAAGAAATATAAGTATTACTAACATGCAAAACCTAAATTGTTTACATGGTATGTAGGGTTTTCCTTCATGACCCTTCGAGCATCCTAATTACTACAAGTGCTCAATTTGAATCCTATAAGTGCTTGATCTAAATTTTATTTGACACTCACATTTAGAAAATTAACATTACCTTAGCTAAAAGGGTCATTCCTTGTTATTCAGACATTGTTTTCATATTCTTCTCAATGATCTAGAACAATGTCCCAATAAATAGATAGTAAAACTTACATGATCATTAATAATACCAAAACCATATAATATAGTATACAAATAAATACATAATCACAATTCTATCACATAGAAACATAATAACATATTCTCTCTAATAATTTTACATCATCTTGGCAGTGCCATTTTACCCTTAACATAGAAACAAAAATATTCTCACACTATAATTGATGTGATACATAATAATATATTATGCAAACATAATAACATATTCTCACTAATAATTTTACATCATATTGAATTACCATTTTACCTTAACATATAAACAAAAATATTCTCACATTGTCATTTTCAAAATGAACAAATGGTTTAACCTCTTATTATGATAAACATGATCACCTATCCCCATACGATAAAATGGCATACCTAATGCTTTAAGGTTGCAAGGCTAAATTGATTTTTGAGTTGTAAAACTTTGTATTGAATACGATAAAATGTCATACCTAATGCTTTAAGGTTGCAAGGCTAAATTGATTTTTGAGTTGTAAAACTTTGTATTGAAAGTTTTTTCTGGTTTAATTCATAGTATGAAAATTGATGAAGTATTAAAATTCCGATCTATTGGTAAAAAATTTTAAGGAAAAAGGGAAATGAATTAGTAAAATTTGCTAGTGATAAAAATAAAATAAAAAACTCAATACAAGATTTTAGATACTCAAGATCAATTATAGATTTGTTGTTGATATAAACATTTTCTACATATCTCTTATTGACCAAAAAAACACAAATATAAATACAAGGAAAGATTCTCTCCCATCTCATCATTGAAATATTTTTACATCTCTCCCATCAACACTTTGGCCACATATTCGTGAAGAAATATTAGCTAAAATGGTCAAGTGTGAACAGATTGTCTAAGGATTATGCTCTGACAACCTGACAAATGTGCAATCAATGCCCTTCACACTGCAGTGACTTCTAACAATTACTAGCCCCAACAACCTACTTGTCCTAGCACAAGACCTTGTAGTGGATGCATCTCTTCCTTGCAAGAAGTATAAGTATCTCTTTCCCTGACAACTTTGACAACATACAAGCTCATTCTTATAGCTTCCCTTACCGTGACCTATGGTTTTCTACATGCATCTCTTTTCTAGGGTTTTCTTCTTGCTGCCGCGAATTTGCATTTGCATGCATTTTTTTATAGTGTTTTCTTCCTGGTGCCACAACTCTCCTCATTTCATATATAAATTTTCTAAGATGGATGAGCATGAAAGCTGCATATTCCATACCATTAAGTTTATAAATTGAAATTGCATTTGTAAAATAATTGAAAGTAGCAAAGGTTCTAAGCATTAAAATGTAGCATATGAGAGGAACCAAAAACTTGTGGATGAGCAAAAGGATTCATGGTAGAGGAAACAAAAACTTGTAGATGAGCAGAAAGATTCATGGCAAAGGAAACCAAAACTTGTAGATGAATAGAAAGATTCATGGTTGAGGGACAAAAAAACCTGAGGATCCAAAAACACACATAAAAAATAAAATATATTAGGCTATGATCCTTAAAAGGTATAGTATGAAGTCATTTCCATTTTCAAACTATATTAGTATAGAAGAGGAACCAAAAACTTGTGAATGAGCATAAATATTTATGGTAACCAAAAACTTGAGGATACAAAAAAGCATATAAAAAAATTAAATATGTTTGAGAGATTTGGAGAGTAAGTTTTAAAACACACTCTAAAAGAAACAAGTTTCAATTTTTTTAAAGTGAATTGGTTTAATATTAAAAAGATGAATTGATTTAATATTATCAAGAAATTATAAGTTCTTTTTCTTTTAATAATGACTTACCTATACATATATACTTCATAAAAAGAAAAAGGAATTTCTTCAATTTTTCTATAAAAACATATTAAAATACACTTCTAAAATGATATACAAGTCATTTTTAAGCATTCTCATGCACAATATGAGAAAGTGAGAAAATGTTTCATGGGCATTTTTCCAAGGCAATGTTCTCATTTTCCACATAAAACTTGGATCGTCCCGAACTCAAATTATTATTATTTGTTTTAAAACCTCAATTCTTACCATAACTTAAAATCCTTTTCATACGATTCCTAGGGAAAGAGAAAAACAACATGATCATTTGGTTGGTAATATTTTTACAAAATGGACTTTGAAAAACAACCTTGGATCATGAAAAAGTCAAATTATTATTATTATTTTTAAACTTTATTTTTTACCATAACTTAAAATACTTTTAATGCGATTATTAGAGAAGAGAAAAACAATAAAATCCTTTGGTTGGTAATATTTTTACAAAATAGACTTTGAAAAACAACCTTATCATTTGATTTGTAATGCTTTTATATGATGGACTTTTGCAGTTGGTACAATAGACATTTCGAGAATACACTACAAATTTCAAGCAACTTAACAAGAAACTTGTAAAGAATTTTTTCACTAAAGGCTAGACATCATCCAAAGTACACTAGACATAAGTGTAAGTATCTTGGATCACTTAAATAAATAAATAAATATTAATATAGGTGCTAAATTCATTATTTTAGCTATCCATATTAATTTTTGTGTTTATAATAAATATATTTTGTATCATATCAATAATTTGTAAATTTCAAAACAATTTATTGACAATGCTCCAAAAACGTTACAAAATATTGATAAGAATCATGGTGGCTAAATATTGTGTATATATGACAAGAGAAACAATATATTTCTAGATAGTTCTGTTTTAGGGTATGATTTTCAATTAATGCAATCAAGTGCTATCATAACACAGAAAAATGTAGACAAAGTAAGAGATCAAAATAATAAGAGCCCAAAGATCTTTTTGGGTAAAGGGTTCGGAAAATAATCAAAGCATTATTAAAAAAAAGTAAGCATAGGAGCGGAGCCAAACTAACTGTTAGATTGAATGAAGAATATTCCTTTTTGAGAATTAATGGCCAAGACATAACCCTGCTTCATGACCATAGCATGAGGGAAGCTACTTAAAGTCTACAATGAAGGCACCATAAAGGTCACCAAAAGATAAATAAAATGGTCACCTAATGACAGATAAACTATGTAAACCTTCAAAAATAGAAAGTTTATATATTTGAAACCGTCGTCCATCGACAAGAATGTTGAGAATAAAGCCACCTGAAAGGTTATCTAACAACGAATAAACTATGTTAAACTAAGTAAATGTTGATAACACTTAAATATCTTTTAACTAATATACACACTGTAATGTTGACAAACGTACACTTTTATTTCGACGAATAAACTATGAAATGTTGACAAATGGCCACTTAATATCATTGATATCATTTTCTTTTCAACGAGTTTCATAGTAAAGGAGAAACCACAAAAAGGAGAGCATTCTCACTGCAACTCTTCTAGTATCCAGAGACATTAGATATTATGGGGAACACATATATATATATATAGCCTGTCATAATATATACATAAAAAAAGGGTGTTACATGCAACTTGATTTCAATTTTTTTTTTAATTTGAAAAAAACACAATATTAAAGTAATTGAGAAGTGAGTTAATAAGTAAATCAAACATTTAGAAATTTAAAGAAAAATTTCACCATAACCTACTCGTTTTCATTCACATGAATAGTTGTCACTATAAAATGATTAGAATCACACCTAAATTATAAAAAAAACAGCTAGTGAGTAAAAGAAATGTGAAATCAAAATTTAAAATAAAATAGTGTTGTATTTTACTCTATTATTTTGAAACTTTCTCCACAGCTCTTTGTTAGGCGGAGTTTTCATCATTAACTAGGATTTCACACCATTTAAAATAAAATATAACCAAAAGAAAAGGGAATCTGAAAACCGAAAGAAAACGAAAAGATTGAATTTGTACTCTTCCAAATGTCAAACGCCAAAATGAA
>LPNX010788927.1:526565-540094 GCA_001517045.1 Pseudotsuga menziesii | reverse complement strand
CCTCGGTCGAGGGCTTGATAAAACCTCGGTCGAGATATTAAGACCTCGGTCGAGGGCTTAACAAGCCCTCGACCGAGGTGCGTTTTTTTGTTTTTGCCGAAAAGCCCTTGCCAAAAAGTGTTACCCAGGTCCGTGGATTCACCCTGAAGGATTATCCAAGGTTGCACATCCAGTGACTTCTTTGCAAAAGAAGGGAATAAAGCTTCAATGGACACCGAGGTGTGAAGAAAGCTTATAGTAGTTGAAGAATATTCTCACAAGTGCACCAGTCTTGAAGATTGCAGACCCAGAAAAGGATTTTATGGTGTGTACTAATGCATGTGGACAAGGGCTTATGGGAGTCCTTATGCAAGACAGCCATGTGATATGTTATGAGTCAAGAAAACTAAAGCAGCATGAGAAGAATTATGATATTCATGACCTAGAACTTACAACCATAGTAAATGCACAAAAGATGTGGAGGCATTACTTGATGCGCAGAAGATTTGAACTAAGAACAAGCCATTGTGGTATGAAGTACTTGCTTGATCAACCAACGTTAAATGGTAGGAAAGCTATATGGCTGGAGTTTTTATGCGAGTTTGATTTCGAAATCAAGCACATAAAAGGAAAGGAGAATAGGGTAGCTAATGCACTCAGCAGGAAGGTGCAGGAAATACATGTGGCAACCATTAGTATTTTCTAGTCAGATTTGAGGTAGCATATTGTTATTCTTACTACTGGAGATGAGCTGTATGAGCAGGTAAAAGACAAATTGTAGCAGCAAAGTATTGAGAAAAAGTATGAGGGATAAATTTTGGAAGAAGATGGGCTTATTACTTATAAGAATAGAGTCTATATTCCAAATGTAACAAATTTGAGGAGGATGGTTATGGATGAGATCCATCAAGCTCCATATTCTGGTCATCCAAGATATCAGAAGACAATTTCTATAGCCAGAAAGCAGTATTTTTGGCCAGGAATGAAAAAGGATATGGCTGAGTATATTTCAAGGTGCATGAAATGTCAGTAGGTAAAGGTTGTGCATCAACATCCTACATGTTTGTTACATCCTTTTCCTGTACTAGAATGGAAATGGGAAGTTGTTTCCATGGATTTTTTATAGGATTTTCAATGACTTGGAGACAACATGATTCCATCATGGCTGTGGTGGACAAGTTGACAAAGGAAGCACATTTTATACCGGTTAAGTCTCTGCATAAGACTAATGACATTGCAAAGATATTCATGAGGGAGATTTTCAAACTGCATGGATTACCCAAGGCAATAGTCTTTGATAGAGATTTCAAGTTCACTTCCAATTTTTGGAAGGGGCCCTTTTCATATTTGGGTACCAAGTTGAATTTCAGCCCTACATACCATCCTTAGACTGATGGGAAGATAGGGAGGGTGAATCAAGTTCTTGAAGACATGCTTCACATGTATGTGATTGACAAACCAACCAAGTGGGAAGATTACCTACACTTGGTAGAGTTTGCTTATAATAATGGAAAGCAAGAATATTTGGGTATGAGTCCATATGAAGCTTTGTATGGCAAAAGGTGTAGGACACCAATGACTTGGGATAATCTAGTGAACAGGGTTGTGCTTGGTCCAGAATTGCTCAAGGAGATGGAGCAAGAGGTTGTAAAGATCAGGCAGAATCTGAAAGCAGCTCTGGATAGATAGAAAAGCTATGTATTCAAGCATAGGGTGAATATAGAGTTCATTTTTGGGGATCATGTTTACCTCAGAGTGAGGGAAAATAAGATTTCCTTTAATCTTGGAAGTTGTGCTAAGCTGTCACCTAGATATTGTGGGCCATTTGAAGTGCTTGAAAGAATACTGCCAGTTGCATATAGACTTGCATTTCCTAGTAGCACTAGAGCTTATAATGTTTTTCATGTTTCTTTGCTTAAGAAATATGTACATGATCCTAACCATGTGATAAATTGGGATGTGATTCAGGTGGAACTCGAGGGAGAGTTCCAAATCGATCCAATGTGCATCCTCGATAAGAAATTCACAATGCTCCAGAACCGAGGCATAGGGCACGTAATGGTGCAATGGGAGCACTTCAGTCCTGAAGAGGTTACGTGGGAGCTGGAGGATGCCATGCAATTGGCACATCCATTTTTTTTCAACTTTGCAGAGCACTGAGGCGATGCTAGTGTAGCATTTTTGTTCAATTTTGTAAAGCATTGAGGATAGTGCTATTGAAGAGGGAGGGGAATGTAACACCCTAATTTTGACCACACTTGCATTAAATGTATATGATGTATATATATTGTAATTAATTGTGGAGTGGAAATAAAGGCAAAAATGCCCACCATGGATTATCATTTTTATGATTCGACGATTAAATCGGTGTCGATGGTATTTTGTGCTAGCCAGGCACGTTATGCTTTTAAATCACCATGTACGTATGCATTTTAATTAAAATGACCACAACCAGCTATGTCAATGCAATAATAGTGAGAAGGGTTATGATTTCCTAAGGATAATGGGGGGGGGGGGTATTAAAACCCTTGGGACAATGGGGAAAATCCAAATGTCAAAGGTAGAACCCATCAAATGTCAACTACCTTTCTTGTCTCATTCACCTAATCATTTATTACTACCAGAAATTGGTTGGGTTGGTTATTGCATGGGATGGGCAAGGTATGAAAGTCCAAATTCGAATTGGAGAAGCCATTAGTTGTTGGGAAATGCATTTTGACTCCTTGGGCAAGCAAGGACCCAAAAATGGAGGCCATTCTACCATGCTTCCACGTTTTCATGTTTTCCTCACCATTTTTGCGTCACATGAGATCTCTGAGGCTTCATTTTCCCATGGATGGGAGGTTGTGTTGTAATTCCAGGGATTGGGTTTGTTTTCCTCATGTTTTTAGAGCTACCAGTGCATTTTCCACTCATGTTTTTGCAGTTTCATCTATTTTTACCATTGTTGTGAAGTGTTTTTGTTAGCTTCTAGTGGCTAGGATCTCTGCTGAACATTTCGGTGTTGTTTCCACATGCCCACGATGGGGAATTTCTTTGTTTACTATTTCCCAATGAGTGGGAGAATAGAGATGCAAATTTTGGGTGTTGTTGAGGTCATTTTAGCCACGTTATGTTCATAAGCGACTCTAGAATTCAATTTTCTCAGACGGATTTGTTTCTACCCAGTTCCCATACCCAATTTTGGTCTCTGTGTTGTTTTTTCTTCATTCCAGAACTGGAATTGTTGTGTGCATATCATTTATTCGTATTTGCATTGTCTTTAGGTGTGGAAATGGGGTCTGAGCTTTCTTAACAAACCTAGTGTGGGCAGGAGCCTCACAGACAGAGCTAGAGGGTTGGATTTCTTATTTACACCCCCTGAATAGAATTGTAAGGGAAGCCATATCCCGAGGGACTATGTAGCAGAGAAGGGGGTGCTTCCTTGTGTTGGGTGTGTGTGGATGTTTTATAAGTCATGCTAGTTTTGCTGAAGGTGTCCATAACTCTTGGATTGAGCTCACTAGATTAGTACCCAACCTTTCCAGCTCCTTGTTATCTTGATAAACCCGACTATGTTGGCTTGGCTAAGTTGTGTATCCTTTTCTACATGTGAGCCTGTTAGTTTCTCCTTATTTCTTGTGGAATCATGTTGATCTATTTGTCACTTCAAAATGTATTCACTTGTATATCTTATGTATTGTACCCCGATGTTTATTCTGGGAAGTATCTATCATGTAATTGAGTCATGCCATGCCTCGATGTTCCAATCGGGAGATTCAATAATGTAAACAAGTCATGTAAATTCATTGAGGTTAACTCTCCATTGTAAGTCGAGGCAATAGTCCCCACAATTGTGTCAAGGTTAACCCTCTTTTTTGATCAGAGGGAAAAGTCCCCGCAGTTGTGGGGCACTAGGGTTATTAGACTCTCCTAGAGATGTCGGCCCTAGTAACTAATTGTTAAGTGGGGCCGACATGTGAAAGTGGACATTAAGTGAAAGAAAGATTATAAATAGAGAGTGAGCCTCTCTATCTATCACACACACACTCACTCACTGGGGCACATGAGTGAGAGAGGAGAAGCTCTCTCAAGTAAGATATAGAGAACAGTTGTTGAGATCATCTTTTCTGTCTTTGGGTTTTACTACTGCCATTGGTGCTCATTCTATCTGTGAGGAATTTGTGGAGTTTTCTCCTTTATGATTTTCCTGAGGAAAATTATTTGTGTCTCTTCTCTCTTGTGTTTATTGTTGTGGATGTTATTCTCTCAAGTAAGATAATAAGATCATATTGCTTAAATGATAAAATTCTAACATGGTATCAGAGCTAACCTAAGAAGAAGACATTGTGCAACTGCAAAAGCTAGGGATTCTTACTTTTTGGGTCTCTCTCCACAATCCATTAGCAAACGTAAGCTAGGATGACTCTCCGTTTAAGGGCACATCTTTTTGGTGAAGTGGAATTCGATTCTGGGCAATTTTCAGTTTTTGGTGCGGGAAATTATGGATATTTTCAGAAGAGGAGTTTTTGAGTATGCCCAGCATAGTATTTCTCTCCTCATCAAAATCGAAGTTTAGAGACCTAGGTCAAGGTTTTTGGTTGGGATAAACTCCAGGAAAGTCAAACCCTAGTTTGACCCCACGCCAGAAAAACCCTAAATACTAAAACAGATAAGTTTTGGTACATTCACTATATCTCAGGATTTCAGAAGTCTCAGGGGTCAAAACTTTCGCAGGTCGAAGATAAATTCGTGATGTACACTTTTTCCAATTTTCAACCTTATATTCACTATATTTTAGGAGATATGATTCCTACAAGTTAGGGTTCCATCCTCTTCCAGGATTCATCCCTAAATAGGACACCTGGGGAGAATTTCTATATCACGGGATAACAAGGTCCAAATGAAATTTCTCAAGTTGTTCCAGAAAGGGCACGGATTGTACTTTATGTGGTAGAGTTTTTAGACCCTAAATATGAAACAGTGACACATGGAAGTCCATACAAATTCACTATGCTAAACAGTCCTAAAATAGGTCACCTTGGGAAAACGATCATAAGTGCCAATTGGTGAAACCAATTTTGATGAAACTTATGGTGTTGGAATAGGGATAGATGAGGATACCATAGTACGAAATTTAAGACATAGAGTAACATTAATTTCAGATATACCACATAAATAGTATGAAGAATTTCTGCAGAATAAATCGGTAAACTAGGGCTTCATGTTCCGGGAGCTTCCCTCCACTGTTTTCAGAAAAGGAGTACATTGAAAAGCTCTCCTTGAAGAGGTATATCTTTCTATCCAATCAGATCTAAAATATTTCAAGTTTTTAAAATTAGGGTTTCTCTGACAAACCCTAGATCATCCAGCTCCTGAACGAGGACAGCCACCTCAAATCCATAAGATCTAATCTTTTGCTATTTTCATTTGAGGTTCTCATTTCAAAGTGATCTATCACATCAGCTTTATGACAAGCTTGGTGAGGCTAACAAATTCCAAGCATGGAAGCATAGGATGTCACTAGTTCTTGAAGGAAATGAATTGGACACCTACATGAGTAGAGAGGTTCCAGTTCCAGAGGGAGATGAGGCTAAAAGCCTTACACAAGAAGAACCTGGTCAAGGCCAAGATGATCATTACTGATTCAATCATAGATAATCTTATACCACAAAGTGTCTTCCCTAAAGACACCAAAATAGATGTTTGATTCCATGACCAAGATATTTGAAGGGAAGAACATAAATCAAAATATGACTTTTAGAAAACTGTTGAAGAAAGTGAAGATCCAGAATGTAGAGACCATACAGTCATACTTTACAAGGGTCTCTCAAATCAAAGAACAACTTGGAGCAGTAGAAGAAGAAGTGGAGAATGCAGGAGTGGTGATAGCCACCTTGAATGGCCTCCCATGATCATGGGATTCATTCATGCAAGGAATGTGTGCGAGAAGGAAGTGATTACTTTCAGCAGACTCTTGGAAGAAGAAGAAGCTCGACTCATATTAAGAGAAGAGAAGATGGGAGCAACTGAAGACCAAGCTCTCACCATCCAAAGAAGATCCCTCAAGCAATGAGAAATACGAAGGACTCAACTCTTGAATAAAATCCTATCAATCTTATCATTTGGATAAGAAATGATGAATGAAGAAGATGATGAAGCTGAAGGCTCAAGAAGGAGTCTACCCATGAAACAAATAAACATAAGTATTCAATTATCATTTCATGATATTGTTTTGATTATACATTTGTTTATATTGAGTTAATGTATTATCCATGATAGAATGTTGCATTAATGATAGTATACTAATTGTATTCATGTAATGGGTAAGTATCTCATGGTGCTATACAACTCTCCATTGCTACTTATCTAGAATGAAACCTCTTTGCTGACATATTGGATTAGTGCACAATCTCAATGTCGTCATGGTAGAGATGGAAGGCTTCTAGAAAGTCTCTGTGAGATATGGATGAATGTTGTATTGGCTAAAATAGTTGCATAATTATATATCTTGATGCAAAAGAATTTTTCATTATGAATATACCTTATGAAATGTTTCGAACCATACAACTAATGCATTTGACTTGTAGGAATGATTACGTAAAATCACCTACAAGCAAAGAAGGATGAGACTTGTTTTGAAGAAGAAGTGACGACAGTTTAATATGAAGAATAATATGACAAATGCAGTGACATCATTGATGCAGAACCTTCCATCTATGAAGAAATAACCAAGAAGAAAGGGAATACTAGGTCAAGAAGAATGATGTCTAGGATGTAGTATCGATATGTTAAGGGAAGTTCGTAGTTCCATCATACAGTAGATGGAAACATCATGGGATACAAGGAAAGATTCATAGCTTGAGGCTTCTCATGAAAAGAAGGCATAGACTACAAAGAGACATTTGTAGCCACTAGAAGTTAAGACACATGATAGGAAGAATCATATGTGCAAATGAAAGAACTCCTTGTATGAGATCAGAAGACACCCGTGAGATAACACATACATGAAAAGCTTGATGAAGATCTTAACCTTCGCTACAAATTTGAAGATAAAAGCCTATAGAGAATGACAAGCTCATAGGTGGGTGCAACAAGAAATTTTGAAAAGGTTCAGGATAGAGGATCTTGGTATCCAATGTTCCTAGATGGATACATAGAATATTAGTAGTAGAGGAAGCTACTTGTCATTTCGGTATAGAATGTTTTAGTGCATAGAGTACGAAAGACAGAGGGATACTGATGCTTCGCTTCAGAGGAAGGGACTATAGAATATCCTAAGGTTCGACATGGTACAACAGGATGGACATATTACTAATAACTCTAGGCTTTACTGAGAGTAAAGAGGATTCCAACCTTTGCTTCAAGGTTGAAGGTGGAAGACTAGTGACGCTCCTGTTATATGTCGATGACTCATTTCTAATAGAAAAGAGGAACCATTAAAGTTGCAAGAAGGAGACATTCTTCCGAGTTTGAGATGAAGCACTTGGATATGATGCATTACTTCTAGGCATCGGGGTGTGGCCGAATGCGGATGGAATATCCCTAAGACAATGAAAGTATGTAGTAGAGATCCTGAATAGGTTCAAGATGACGAACTGCAAGGCCATGACCACACCTATGGCATCGAAGTTGAAGCTATTGAGTGTTTCTTCATCAGAGACGGTTGATGCTACAATGTATCATTAGATGATTGGTTCCTTGATGTACCTCATGAATATGGGACCAAATATTTGCTTGCTTGTGAACATATTGAGACATGTTGACCTGATGGTTGCAAAGCATGCAATGAGGTACCTGAAGGGTACAGTTGAGTATCAGCTCAAGCATGACGAGAATCAGAAGATTAACCTCGAAGGTTATGTTGATTCATATTGGGCAGGAAGTGCCATCGATAGGAGGAGAACTTGAGGGTGCTACTTCAGTATGGGATTAGGTGTGATCTCTTGGTTTAGTAGGAAACAGTCTTGCATGGCACATAGTACATCTAAAACATAGTATGTCATGGCTTGTTTAGCTAGTTGTCAGGAAGTATGGATGAGGAAGCTACTGTCTGATTTATTTGATCTCTAGTTGGATGCTACTTGTATATATTGCGACAACCAGAGTTGTGTGAAGTTATCTAAGAACCTGGTGTTCGATGAGAAGTTGAACCATATCAAGATCAAACATCACTATATCAAGGATATGGTGTAGAGGGGAGTAGTGAAGCTCTAGTATGTTGTGATGGACTAACAAATAGTTGATGTGTTGACTAAGCCATTGGCTAGAGTGAAGTTTGAGTACTTCAAGGAGAAGCTTGGTGTTCTCTAGATCGATATTCCCTCCTAGGGGAAGTGATGAGTCTATGTTCCATTCTCACATGGTGAGAGGATTGGTTCCTTCCATGGTTAGATATAAGGGCTCAGCCATTCTATCATGGTGAGAGGATTGGTTCCTTCCATGATCAGGTGTGAGTGCTGAGCCATTCTGACGTGACTATGAGATGTGTTCTCACATGATCATATAAAGCATTGAATGCCATTCTCTGAATGGAGGCATCTGGTTAGTTACCATGAATACTTAGCCTGGAGCTAAGATCCATTATAATGTGATTGAGGGATGTGTTCCCACATGATCATATATAAGCGATGAATGCCATTCTATGAATGGAGGAACCTGGTCAGTTACGAGGAATACTCAGCTTAGTGCTGAGAGGACATTCTCTTGGAGAATGGAGGCACCTAGCCAGTTACTAGGAATCCTCATCCTAGGGCTGAGAGGCATTTTGATGTAACTGTGGGATTGGCTCCCACATGATCAGATGTAAGTGCAGAGCCTTTTCATAGATGATAGTAGGTGTGTCCAATCATGTTGGTGATTGTAAGTGACGAGCGTTTTCATAGATGGTAGTAGGTGTGTCCTACCATGCTGGTGATTGTGAGTGTTGTGCCTTTCCATAAATGATAATAGGTGTGTCCTATCATGTTGGTGGTTGTAAGTGCTAGGAATTTTCACAGATGATAGTAGGTGTGTCCTATCATGCTGGTGGTTGTGAGTGATGTGCCTTTTCAGAGATGGTAGTAGGTGTTTCTTACCATGCTGGTGATTATGAGTGACGTGCCTTTTCACATATGGTAGTAGGTGTGTCCTACCATTCTAGTGATTGTAAGTGCTATTCCTTTTAATAGATGATAGGAGGTGTGTCCTATCATGTTGGTGAATGTAAGTGCTAGGCCTTTCTGACATGGTTCTTGGATGTGCTCCTCCCATGGTTTAGATGTGAGGGCTAGGCATGCCTTTCTGACATGGTGTTGGATGTGTTCCTCTCATGGTCAGATGTAAGTGCTGGGTGTGTCATTATGACTTAGTTTTAGATATAAGCACTGAAGAAGACCTACATGGAGGCTAGGCCTACAACCAACATGAAAAAGGACTGGATCTGTAGAACTTCCTGTGATGAGAAGAATGAAGAGATAGCACCATTTTATTGAGATAGCAGAAGTAGTGATGATGATGATGATCCAGTGATGATCCATCTTTGATGATGATCAAGTGATGATCTAGTTTTGATGATGATCTAGTTTCGATGATGATACAGTGATGATCTAGATCTAGTGATGTTCTATATCCAGTGATGATCCAGACTTGATCAAGATGAATTGATGATGAAGATGACTTGAAGATGAAGATGAATTGATGATGATCTAGATGATATAGAGAAGAATACTTGTGCTGATAAATTGTGTCAAAATAATACATTCCTAGTTAAGAGGGAGTGTTGATGTATTTGTAACTTCAGAATGTATTCACTTGTATATCTTATGTATTGTACCTCGATGTTTATTTCGGGAAGTATATATCATGTAATTAAGTTATGTCATTCCCTCATGTTTTGATCAGTAGATTCAATAATGTAAACAAGTCATGTAAATTCATTGAGGTTAACCCTCCATTGTAACTCGAGGCAATAGTCCCCACAATTGTGTCAAGGTTAACCCTCCTTGCTGATCGAAGGGAAAAGTACCCATATTTTTAGGGTAATAGGGTTATTAAAATCTCCTAGATATGTTATTGTAGAAATTGAACCCAAGTGATCGAACAATTACACTCACAAAATTGCTAATTAAACATGCAAAATTAACATCAAAGGAGACTGAAATTGGACCATAACACTAATCTATATTGAATAAATGTACAATAGCAAACCTTATGATTTCATAGGATGCTACAATATATAATTACATGAGAGATTCGAATGCATAAGGATGCCATTCAAATTAGTCAAAAGGTAGGCTTACTAAATCTAGTCAAATCCCCCATAGGTGCATAAAGCAGTTTCCAAATCCACTTAGAGGCTCATGAATTGGAAAAGTCAAGTAGGAAAGATAATAAGGGATGGAAAGACAAATAATACATGTTTTTATTAGGATAAAATGATGGAGGATGACATGGGAAAAAAATAGGTCAACTACACCTAGTCTTGCTTTACGTTTTGCCTTATTTCTCAATAAAACAGGCAGCTTTGCAAAAAACGTAGAGATGTGCTTTGGAGGATCTGGAATAAAGAAAACATGCTAGATATGGTTTTCAGAAGGTTTCCCAAGTGCTCCATGAATTATTTTTAGCAATTTTGACTTCTATGACATGTAGAAGACAACTAGCATAGAGTGGAATATAGGAAACTAGGAAAATAAGACAAAAATGAATTAATTAATGTCTAAGGCAAGTAACTCTGGGTTGATTATTCTAACACCCCCTCTTAAGACTGACTTTATGAGTAAATATTAGAAAAATATAGGGCCTAGAAATAGGCCTTAGTCACCCTTTACATACTGCACGTCCATTTAACCAAGGAAAGAGGCAAAAACCTAGTGGGAAAATCCTCCCTTAAACATGGACAGTAAAAAAAATTGAAAATCTTGTCATCAATCATGCTTTACACCATGATCAACAATCCCCAGTAGTGATTTGAGATTGCTAAATTTCTTCTCACAAAAAAAATTTGGTGAAGATGTCTCCTACTTGTTCTGAAGATGCACAGAAGAGTAGGTGAATGGTGCAATGATGCACAAGTTATCTGATGTAGTGCATATGGATCTCAATGTGTCTGGTTCTCTGTATCTGAAATGGATCATTGCAGATTTGAATGGTGCTCTGATTATCAGAATAGATAATATTTGAAAACTTTGATTTGAAGCCACACTCACCAAGTATTCCCTACAACCATAAACATTGAGTTTTTGCATTTACAACTCCTCTATACTCTGCTTCTATAGATGAGAGTGCTATGGCACTCTGCTTATTTCTTGACCAACTGATTGGTCCTTCTACAAGCATGAACACACATCCTGATGTTGACTTTTGATTTGTGTTGTCACCTGCCCAATCATTGTCAGTAAACCCAATCAAATCAAGATCAGATTTAGATTTGTAGAAGATCCCATGAGTTCTTGTTCATTGAACAAAGTTAAGGATCCTTTTGGCTGCTCTCCAATGGATCTCATGAGGTTGATCCATGTATCTTGAAGCCACACTAAATACATAAGAAATATCAGGTCGAGTGTGTGTAAGGTAAACCAAACACCCAATCAATTGCCTATACAGTGTATTATTTACTATAGGAAAAGAACCTGCTTCTTCAAGCTTAACTCCTGAAAGGAAGGGAGTCTTGCTTGGCTTGCAATATTTCATGTTGATCTTGTTTAGAAAATATAAGGCATACTTAGATTGATTTACTTTGATTCCATGTTGGGATTGAGAAATTTCGAGACCCAAGAATTATCTCAACAACCCCAAATTAGTCATAGAAAAGGCTTGCTTCATCACATCCTTCAAGGAGGCAATCTCTTTCTTTGAACTTCCTGTAATCAGAAGGTCATCCACATACAATACAATAATCATCAAAGAACCATGATTCAACTAAAAATAAACATTAGGACTATAGTAAGGATTTCTCCCTACTACAGGGGAAGGAATGGCTCCCTTCTATCTATAGGACAGAAGGGTAGGTTCCTGCTAGTGGGTAAATGCAGAAAATGAAAACATAATGTAAATAACAAAAATGAAAGCTAAACTATGAGCAGAAAATAAAAATGTAAGGTAAATGGCAGTAAAGTAAACTAAGCAAAGATGAAAAAGATGGAAGCATTGGTGAACCCCTCTGCAAACACAGGTTAGGGTTCTGCCTCCAAAGACCTACAAGCAAATACTAAGCTACAATAACCTACAAAGCAATGTTAACAACAAAACCTACAAATGAAATAAGGGTTAGAAATCAAAGCAAACTAAACAACTAAGAAACAACAATAAATATTGGTATACCTTCTCTTGGGTGGAAATGGGCCACCATACCCAAGCTTGTGGAAGCACCTCTCTTGGTTGGGGAGCTTTGACTCAATGGGAATGGAGGAGACGGAGTGTGGGTGGCTTGAGAGGCAAATGAGTCTCAAGGCATCCATAGGCAGCATAACAATATGCAAGGGAGAAGTGTTTTGAGAGTGACCCCCCACCTTCCTTTTATAGCTTTTCCAAGGGGTTTTAGGGTTTTAAGCCCTTGGTCAGGGCTTTCGCCCCTTCCACCCTAACTTTAGCCTCTTTTAGGGTTTTAACCCATTTTGGGGGGCTCTAGCTCCTAGTAGACTATTTTGGGCTCTTTTTTGGGGTTTTTAAGCCCTTTTCTTCATCCTTAGGCTATTTTGAGGGTGTGGGGTTCTAATGGAGGGTCATGAGATGGTGTCCTTGGGTGGTGTAGGCCATTAAGAGCTAAGTGGGGGATTTTTGGGTTAACAGATTGCCCCCTCATGTGTTAGGGCAGGAGCTCAACGTATGTCTGATGAACATCATAGGATTTGCTGCGTAGAGGTGGTGCTTTCGGGGGTAGGGCATGGTGACTTTTGGTTTTTGTATCAATATGGTTTCCATCAATGGGTGAGATACAATAAATGTGTGACATGTGTATGGAAAATGTGGGCATCCCCATGCTCATGACAATGTCAAAATAATATTTTGATCTATGCTCGAACATACAAGAGATGATCATATACAACTGATGGTACAATAATGGTTGCCTCCATGTGAGGATGAATACAATGATGATATGGTACATTGGAGCCATGAAATTCTCATGGATTGTTATATCTTCATGACTGAAGGTCTGTTGGATCGAGAATGGTACATAGCTGTGTGGACTCAATGATTGAGAGTCAGAGCTCTATGGTACAAGTATGCTACATCAATCATGAAGGTATATCAAAGCACTGCTAGGGCTTCTGAACATTGTCTCCAACACAACCCAGAAATCACAAGGGACATAACTTGTTTAGGTCCCTTGAGTGGACTCACCAATGTGCCAGAGTTAGGTGACATCTAGGGTCTTCGACTAAATATTGTATAGACAAAACCCTGTACGAATCTCGATGGTGCGATGAGGTAGTTGAAGTCAAGCACGTGAGAAACAACCATCCTAAGAGGCACTAAGGACTCATCTCAAGTGGTCCAAGGAACTCGTCAATGATGTCAATGAAACCAAGGTACAGGGACCTCTAGGTATATCCTCTGCAATATGTGTGTTGGCGTCGACAGAGGGATAC